>OZ010796.1:402465017-402859075 GCA_963932465.1 Maratus speciosus | reverse complement strand
AGAGATTGTATTATATAAAATATTATTGAATTGTATAAAATAATGTTTTGCACTTTTGAGTTTTGACCCAACGGAATTGCTTTTGTTTCTTTTATTTTAATATTTTATTTTCCATTTGGAGATAATTGTATGGAGATTGTTATTCGGATATTCGGGGTGCAGTTTGAATTAACTCATTAGATAAGGTGATTGAAATTCGAAAATGGAGATAGCTTTTTAGAAAAGTGTGGTGGAAAAAAATACCTCTAAATTGGCAACACTGGTCTGGCATCAGATTTTTTTTTAAGTGCGATGTTTTCGGGGAACTATTTTTGTGCAAATTGCATTTCTATAGTATAAAATACTAATTTGGTTGTCATAATTATTTTAAGAATAAAGTTTTCGCTATAGCAATATACTCGCATATATTTTTAAAGTGATTTTTTATACGTAATTTATATAGCATGTGTGTGTGTGTGTGCGTATATATATATATATAAGCATTTGCGCCCTTTTGTAAGGCAATCGGCGCCCTTTTTATCCATTTTGCCACCGCCCTCTCAGTTATGCCAGTACGACCCTGATCGGTTTTTAGTTACATGAAATAGGTAGGTCACGAATGCGGTATAATTCATTTTAACTGACGAAAAACAAAATAATAATTTATTTTAGCAATACGCCGGGAGAAAAAGTGAGTTTTAGCTTACTTCTTTTGTGGATTGAGCTGAAGAGGGAAAAGTTCCTGTCATTCACCGCTTGGCGTGCTAGTGTCTATGTGTCAAAATGCTAGCATGCACCTAAAGAAGTTTTCACTTCAAAAATTAAAAATATAGAAATGCAACAGAGGTACTTTTCTATAAATTTCTTCTATAGAATAAACATTAGCGAACGGGTCTTTTCGCTTGACTAAAGTAGTCTCCCTATAAAAAATTCTGCAATTAAGATAAAAAATGTAAAAAACGGTCTTTGTACAGATTCATCTCAGCTATCATATGCAAAAAAAATCATTTAAAAATATTGAGATGCAACCGAGATATCTTTATAAATTTAAACCATAGGATTAACATTAGCGAGCGGGTGTATTCGTGCGACTGAAATAGCCTCTTAGCATCACTCACTGCTGATTTGAATTGCAACAAAATATGCTTATTATTAAATCAAAATGTTTAGAATAACATTAAAAATTATTTGATTGCTTTTCAGAAGGGAAAAAAGAAAAAAATATATACACTAAGCACAAATATTTCATCTGTGTATGCGGATTCGGCCGCAAGGGAATGTATTTGATAAACTATTGAAAATTAGCCGAAATTTTTGGTAAAACAGTGAAAAGAAATCTTTCTTTAAAGTTTTAGAAACACATTTCTAAGTTTTAAATTAGTGTAATCCAATTTAATAATGAATTGTACAATAGTAATCTTTTATATGCAGAGAAAAAATACATTTGTATATCTATTAATTTTTAAGGACATTAGTAACCATTGTTATTTTTAATCATCATTTGTTCTACCAATTTTATTTTCAGACATTAAGAACACACTAAGATTTCATAGTTTCTCATACAGCCAAAAAACAGCGTACATGTCATAAGCTATAAAACATATATACATACTTTAACACAAATATTCAAGATAGTTTAAAAAATATTTTCACCTCCTTTTTCACCGAGGCATCTTCAGTTATTGATGTTTTTCGTCTCACTCTCTCGCTAATCCCTGCTTTCCAGATTTTCCCTGTTATTTTTCCCTTATTTTCAAAATGTGTCGCCATCTATTGTCTATAACTGCGTGTAGTTGATCATTGCAGGTTTCTGATTTTGATGAGATGATTTCAATGGCTTCTCTTATTAATGCGTAATTTAAACTATTGTATTTTGCTAATTTCTCGACGTTTTTAAAATCTATTGTGATGGGGGATTTTCTATTGAGTCGTGCTATGGCCGTAGATGATTTATTAAGTCGTATATCCCGTTGGTGTTCTTTAATCCTGTCTTGTAGCTTTCTTTTTGTCATTCCTATATATGACATATCTTTTCCTTCACTGTTTTTGAAATTAATTTTGTATATTCCAGATGTCTGTAGGTGTGAAATTTTCTCAATGTCTGTTCTAATTAATTTAAATATTGGTAGGTCAGGGGTGATAGGGGTATTTATTCCTAGTTTTTTAAATTCTCTTTTTATTTTTAATGAAACACCTTTTATGAAAGGGATTGAATTTGTAAATTTTATAACTTTCTGGGCTGGTTCTATTCTATTGTACCTTTTTTTCACTTTTTCAACTAATTTTTGTATTGTTTTAGTGGTATATCCTGCATCCTTAGCTATTGATTTGATTTTATTTATTTCGGTTTCTAGGAGGTCTTCTGTTGAACATACATTTAGTGCTCTATGGATATATGTATTTATTGCAGCTATTTTATATGGAAAAGGGGTCCTTGAGTGTTTGGAGATTATGTAAGAATTTGCAATGATCAACTACACGCAGTTATAGACAACAGATGGCGACACATTTTGAAAATAAGGGAAAAATAACAGGGAAAATCTGGAAAGCAGGGATTAGCGAGAGAGTGAGACGAAAAACATCAATAACTGAAGATGCCTCGGTGAAAAAGGAGGTGAAAATATTTTTTAAACTATCTTGAATATTTGTGTTAAAGTATGTATATATGTTTTATAGCTTATGACATGTACGCTGTTTTTTGGCTGTATGAGAAACTATGAAATCTTAGTGTGTTCTTAATGTCTGAAAATAAAATTAGTAGAACAAATGATGATTATGAATGATATGACATTATAAAAGAATAGATTATAAAACCATTGTTATTTTCTTTCTCTCCCCCCCCCCCCTTCCCCTTCATCTAAGCTATCCAATGCAAAAAAAATCATTTAAAAATATTGAAATGCAACCGAGATATCTTTATAAGTTTCTTCTAGGATTAGCATTAGCGAATGGGACATTTCGCTTGACTAAAGTAGCCTCCCCAAAAAAATTCTGCAATCAAGATTGAAAAAGTAAAAAACGGCCCTTGTACAGATCGATCTCAACTATCCAATGAAAAAAAATAAAAAATTAAAAATATAGAAATGCAACCGAGATATTTTTTGATTCACACAATTCATTGTACAGATCAATCTCAGCTATCCAATGCAAAAACAAAAAAAAGAAATTAAAAAATATAGAAATGCAACAAAAGTATTTTTTATAAATTTCTTCAATACAATAAACATTAGCGAACGGGTCTTTTCGCTTGACTAAAGTAGTCTCCCCATAAAAAATTCTGCAATCAAGATCGAAGAAGTAAAAAATGGCCCTTGTACAGATCGATCTCAGCTATCCAATGCAGAAAAAAAAATTAAAAATATAGAAACATAGAAATGCAACAGAGATATTTTTTATAAATTTCTTCTATAGAATAAACATTAGCGACCGGGTCTTTTCGCTTGACTAAAGTAGCCTCCCTATAAAAAATTCTGCAATTAAGATCAAAAAAGTAAAAAATGGCCTTTCTACAGATCGATCTCAGCTATCCAATGCAAAAAAAATCATTTAAAAATTTTGAAATGCAACCGAGATATCTTTATAAATTTCAACCATAAGATTAGCATTAGCGAGCAGGTGTATTCGTGCGACTGAAATAGCCTCTTAGCATCACTCACTGCTGATTTGAATTGCAACAAAATATGCTTATTATTAAATCAAAATGTTTAGAATAAATAACCTTAAAAATTATTAGATTGCTTTTCAGAAGGGAAAAAAGAAAAAATATATATACACTAAGCACAAATATTTCATCTGTGTATGCGGATTTGGCCGCAAGGGAATGTATTTGATAAACAATTGAAAATTAGCCGAAATTTTCAGTAAAACAGTGAAAAGAAATCTTTCTTTAAGTTTTAGAAACACATTTCTAAGTTTTAAATTAGTGTAATCCAATTTAATAATGAATTGTACAATAGTTATCTTTTATACAAATGTATTTATTCTCCGCATATCTATTAATTTTTAAGGACATTAGTAACCATTGTTATTTTCTTTCTCCCCGCTTTGTCGAGTGCGGATGACAAAATGATAATTCTAGTATCTTTTGAGAATAAGCGACTTCTTCATTTTGATGTTGTATGCAATTAAAAAATCTTTCGAAAATTAAACTTCAAACGTTAGAAAGAAAAATAACAATGATAATTTGTTTTAATTTCAAAACAATAATGCTTTTTAAAAATCCTTATCTTTATGATTAGAACAACCTAGATATATCAAATTGTCCGAAATCAGCATCTGTTTGGTATTTATTTAAACTCTTTTCTCTGCCATTGCTTCGGAAAAGAAATTTGTAGTTTTCTATCCTAGAAGTTGCTTACAGGAAATAGCCAGAGGTGAAATCCCACTACTTTCCTGTCTTATAGACTCCCCGTTGGGGTAATCTGTGTCGTTTGTCGCTCGCGACCCCCCCCTAACAAGGCGTATCTTGGCTAAGGCGGAGATCTTAGTCTTTCTGACTCTTGTAAATGAAAGTGTCTCAACTTTTTATAAATGCAGCATAGATTTATTTTTTTTTTAAATCAAAATGAAAAGCATTTTCAGAAAGCTAAATCATTAAACTATGCATGCCGCTTTACCAAATTTTAAAATGTCCAACAGATTTTTCGCAATAAGGTACTAAAAACAATTTTTGCACAACCTAAAATAACGCATCTAGAATGCCTTAAAATAAAAAATAAATAAAATTTTAAAGTGGCCTGCATAGTTTAAAAGTACAGCTTTTGAAAGCTGCAAAAAATATATTCGAGCAAAATGCAAAAAAATAACAGTTATAAATTTCTCCCATTGAAATAACATTAGCCGCTCTTATCTCTGAGCGTTACTGAAGTAGGGCCTTAAACTCAGGTGTTAGATTTTGTTATAAAAAAAACAACCATGGTTATTGGAGATTCTTACATCCGTGAACTGTAATTCAAAGTGACTAAATGAACGCTAAAATATATGCTTATGTAATTACACTATATTGCCATTAATGACCGGCAACTTTCAATTTTAGGCATTTTGTCAAATATTTAGAAATATATTAGACAGATTCGTCTGGAATTTTAGGATTAAAAAGAACAGGTATGACCTCATATTTAGCAATGTTGATTTGTTAAAGGGGGCAAAAAAAAAGAAATCAATGAAAAAAATAATACTTGGGATCACCCTGTAAAATAAAATGCATGAAATGATCTACCGCTACCGAGAATATAAATAAACATTGTGCAATATGTGTATTCTTTTGTGTAAGAATAGCACGTATATTAATAGAGATATAGCGATTTATTTAAAAACATTAAAAAATTCTTGCATTTTTTTGCTTATAACATGCAGGGTTTTCAACCAAATTTAACGCCGGTTTCAGAAAAATTGACAAAATATAGTAGAAACAATATAGTGCAATTGAAATATAAATATACAGTAGACTCCCTTAAATTCCGCGAACGCCTAAAATCCGCATATTTTTTCAAATGTAAACAATGAAATTTACAGTTAAGTTGCAGGAACAAAATTCAAGATAGCCAAAATCAACAACTACAGCAACGTTTTTTTTTTTTTTTTTTAAACAAAATTTTTTGTTAATCATTCTCTTTTGGTTATTACAGCTGTTTCAGAACTAAATAAATTTACATTACTTTTAATTTTGATATAAATTAGCATATATATATGATGACGTATCGATCTTACGATTGCTTTACTACTAGATGGCAGCATAGGACTTTTGGAATCGAATTGAATCGATTTCTTCGGTAATAATTTAATATTTCTCTAAATTTTTATTTTACATAATTTTAATAATTACTTACGTTTAAACTAATAAATTATTAATATTTTACTTATTTTAATGTTTCACTTTATTGTAAGCATTCATCATAATTTCCCTTGCTTAATTACCAATCAAATTAATGTTTCAAAAATGTAAACAAATCAATGACCAGAAATCCACAAAATTCTAAAATCCACACAACCTCTGGTCCCAAGCTGTGTGGATTTGAGGGAGTCCACTGTATTAAATATTTTAGGAAATATGAGCAGCTGTATGAAATAATTTTTATCAGTGCATGCACAAATGATAACAAGGATCATTTTACATAATTTAATAGTCAAATCTATGGAGCAACTTAAAAAAAATCTAGCCAAATATCGTAAAAATTCAGAAAGATATCGCCGTTAAAGTGAGCAAATTTTTAGTTGTTCTGTAAAAGCAGCTGAATGATAAGGGATTTTACACAAATTGTCATTTTTTATCAACTGGCTTTCAGAAAAAAGTTAGTATTTAGTAAGTATCAATGAATAGATTTGGAAAAAAATGCTTCGATTTTGATACTTCTTTTGATCATGGTATAGGCTCGTTCTGGTGATTATCCAAGAACTAAAGCATCAATAAAAAATGAAAATTAAAAAGACAATTTGTGGACAATCCATTATCATTCAGCTACTTTTAGAGAACAACTAAAAATTTGCTCACTCTAACGACGATATCTTTCTGAATTTTTACAATATTTGACTAGATTTTTTTTAATAAGTTGCTCAATAGAGTTGACTATTAAATTATGTAAAATGATCCTTGTTATCGTTCGCGCATGTTCAGATAAAAATTACTTCATACAGCTGCTCATATTTCCTAAAATATTTAATATATTCCAATTGCACTATATTGTTAACACTATATTTTGTCAATTTTTCTGAAACCGGAGTTAAATTTGGTTGAAAACCCTGCATGTTATAAGGAAAAAAACATGAAAGAATTTAATTTTTTAAAATAAATCGCTATATCTATTAATATACATGCTATTCTTACACAAAAGAATTACACATATTGTACAATGTCTGTTTATTTATATTCGGTAGAGATACATCATTTCGTGTATTTTATTTTACAGGGTAATCCCAAGTATTTTTTTGTTAGCCCCCTAAATGCCCCCCTTATCAAATCGACATTGCTAAATATGAGGTCACCTGTTCTTTTCAATCCTGAAATTCCAGAAGAATTCGTCAAGTATATTTCTAAATATTCGACAAAATGTCTAAAATTGAAAGTTGCCGGTCATTAATGGCAATATAGTGTATATCAACAGATGTTGATTTAAAAGAACAAAAATAAAATTCTCAAAATAATATGTAGGTTAATACTCAGAGTATGTTCCTCACCTCCGTGAATCTCTCAATTTTCAAAATATATACTTCAGAGAAAAATGCTTAACAAGAATTTACAATGACTAAATCAAAAAAGATAATTTCAAAACTTTAAAAGAGAAGAATTGAATAATGAGTAACATAAAAGATGGGCGATGAAACGCTCCAGATGGCAGATGAATGTGTTTTTTTATATATTCATTCCAAGTAAATTTCTTATGCATTCTTATATATAAAATTGCTTTGCTTCTTAGCTATATATCTAACAAGTTTTTTATGCTTTGTCTCACTACACAAAAATAACTAACAAAAGTTCACCTCCGTGAATGCCAATTAAAAAACTGAGATTCTGAAAAAAATATATACTTGTAGCTGGACCATTGCTGATTTTTACTTGCAGTAAGTGATAAGTTTCTAAAAATGATAACATTTGCCTTGAGAAACAATTTTTCTACAGGAAAAATTTATATTGAATACGTACACTTTTGGGAGAATGACCTTTTTAGTCCAAGATCAGACAGCACAAAAATCTATTTTATCAAGCACAAGAAAAAAACCTTTATTTTATTTAGGGGAATCTAATGATCCATGTCTGCCAGAAGGGAAGTTGAGCATAAGCCAAAAATTAATAACACCAGTGGTTGATTCTTAGGTTTATAATTGTGTTTGTCCTACAAACAAAAAGGTATGAAAACATGGAGGCTAGTTGTAGAACAAACAATGATAAACCTATGAGTCCACCATTGGCGGTACAATACCTAGACTCCCTCAAATCCACACAGTCTGGGACCAGGGTGTGCAGATTTCAGAATTTTACAGATTTCAGGTCACTGCTTTGTTTACAATTTTTTAAACAGTAATTTGAATGTAATAATGCAATGAAAATTATAATGAACGCTTACAATGTAGTAAAATATTAAAGTAATAAAACTAAAATAATAAAAATTAAGGTAATTTTAAAAATGGTTAAATTATTAAAAAGTAACAGTCAAGTAAATAATGTATTATGTATAATAAAGATGAGATACATTTTTCCTAAATCATTAAATGAAACTTGCCTTACAATAAGTTTTATTTCAGGTTTAGCCAGATTTAATAATCAAAAAAGGTTGATTAATAGATAAATATTTTTGGTAAAAAGATTCTAATTACTAGTGCTATCTGTAATATCTTGAATTTTTTCAGAAATAAATTTATACTTTCTTCTTTAAAAAAACATGAGTTCAGTCATTATCAGAAAATTACACATAAAAATACATATGGAATGATATAAAACTAAGAAAATTCGTAATTTTACCCCTACATCTGAACTGCAAATTTCATTGTTTCTGCGATGACGTGCAGATTTTAGGGAGTCTACTGTATTAATTTTTGGCCTAATCACCACTTCTCTTCTGGCAGACATGGATCATTAGATCCCTCTACTTCTACTCTCCCATAACATAGTTTTTTTCTTGTACTTGATAACATAGGTTTTTGTGCTGTCGGCTCTTGGACTATTTTTACTGCAATAGTTTGATCTGCTTCAGCAAAATGGATTGTTTTCTGCTTTCTGTTTGGTACATTCAAAAATTAGGAACTGTAGCTGCTAAACTGTTTTTATGTACCAGCACATTTAAAAAAAAAAAAAAAAAAAGTTAACATCTTAACTTGCTTCCAAAATTAAAATTTTTATGTGCAGTAGTTATTTTACCAAATATGCAAGATGGAATTGAGTTTTGACGTCCGATTTATAGTTGTTCATGCATTTTGTATAATATATTGATAGACTAAAATGTTACAATTTTAATCATGTATGTAATAATACATATTGGTAATACTTATATAGCATACATGCATGCATATAATTTTTACTATACAAATTAAAAGTCATAAAATAATGTGCAAGGTTTAAAAAAAAAAAAATAATCACAAACCCAGGCACGTAAGTAATTTTCCTTTTTATAGAAATAGAAAATTTAGATGCAACAAGAATATTGCTGCAATATTCTACATATGCTTTTATATATTAATTTAATAATCTCATTTACCTCACTTTACAGTCAAAACTAGCAAGTCTATATGGTATCAAATATCTCTGGAAGAAAAAAAAATAACCTAGAATAAGATATTACAGATGTCGATATTTTCTTTTAACGAGTCAAGATAATACAGACTAACTACAGACATTTTTCAGTTCTTCATAGCGCGATAATTGTTCCTCTATGCAACATAAAAGATATACATGACATGCAATATAAAGAGTAGCGATACAACATAAAAACAAGTTTCTACCCATAGACTTTTAACGCAATGATAAACTTACTGGAGTAAAATAAAGAATAAATAATTTCAAAACATGAATCAAATAATAGAACTTGTACCTAATCATAAATACGAAAATCTGTAAGCCAAGAAAACAGTACCACACAAATAATAATAATGATGGTTGTACTCTTCAAACCAATGTTTTACTGAGTACAATAATAGTTTTCCAATTTCAAACAGCGACAGGAAAGATAGTTATTATTTCTTTAAAAAAATCGCGTAAAGCAGAACTCGGTGTACTCTACCGAGCTATTCTATTATAATGTCATTTTATTCCTCCGCTGCTAAGCGGGTAACCAGAAATATGAATTGGATTCATATAATGGAGAAGTGACTCAAGCCTCGCTTGGTCGCTCTTATATACCATTCAACAACGCCAACAACGCCCCCTGGATACAGTTGGCGCTAGAATCAAAGATGAAGTTTGAGGCGCCCCCTATTTCCTGTTTTAGGGTGCCTATATAACTGAGTGATGGAGAAACCATCTGATTGAGAAATGGTTCTCGCTACAGGAAAATCCCGTGTAAGTCCATTGCATTACATTTACATGTATTTTTAATTTGTTCATAGTGATTTTTTTTTTCATAATATCACGTTTCAAGGGACTCTATTCAGGTGACGTCAGATGCTAGAGCTGGCGGTATGATGATCTGTTATTCTAGTTACTGTCCCGGCAAAATACCAATATGCGCAGGAGCAAACACCGCTAGCATACGGCTTTAGCCTTGACCCAGGTTGAGTGCATGCATTTTAACTGAAAATTTGCAAACTTAGGGAATTTTCACGCATACAGAACAACATTTTGAATTTAGATTACAATATATTAAGTATATGCTGCTGCATCAAAGAATTTTTTGCGGTATTTTTAACAAACAATCATTAATAACTCACACTCCATAGACTGCTATGCTAAACACCGCCACTAAATAGGGCATTTTGGTATGACGTCAAAAACATGGACACCAAAATCTCCTATCTGCGCAATCTACTGCCCATCTTGTGACGTCTTGTGAGCATCTTTTTAGTGTACTTCTGTTTACCATATTGGCTTCTTTATCTCACTTGATAGCATTGCCAAGTGTGCTATAATTTATCCACATTTTACGCAGGCTTAAAGCGGTTTTAGTAAATATCGCGTTTCTCGACTCCTTTCAAGGCAGTAATAATAATGATAATACTGAAAATAATGTTTTTTTTGCTTTTCCTGGGATTAGAAAAAATCCCTATGAAATAACGTACTGCAGACATTCAAAGTTGTTGGCTGCCTTGAAAATAGATGCTTTAACAGAATCAAAAAGAAAAAATTTCTGGATATGCAAGGATCATTTTATTTCTGGTTTGTTTTAATCTTTTTGTTAGTATTTAATGTGGTATGAAGATACTAAATTGTTGTTGTGCTTAAATGACGACAATTGTCATTAGTTTATCATGTGTTACACATTAAAGTGGAACACTTTTTTGAAGATCACCATAAAAAAAAAATTGGAACACTGGACCATTTCGTATTATGTAAAATTGATCATTGATAAATTTTCTCCGTATCTTCAAATTCCCGCATTGTTTTTAGTTTTATAAATATTCCTTGTGCTTTTTTGAATAATTGTTTGAGTTTTTTTTATTATCTCTCGCCAGTTATAATTGTGTGAAAGAAACAACAACTCTTAATAGTTTGACCAGTTTTTTATTCTTGAAAAAAATTTAATGTGTTCAATCCTTCTCTCTACACTGCACTATTATTTAGCTTTCGTGTTATGCTAGCTTAAATAAAATATTAAGGCCAAAAATAAATAAAACAATTTTTTAATGTGTTTGATTTTATAATTTTTATTGCAATGTAAAATTGATGGAAAAATTCATAACTAAAATTGTCACTTTGATCAGATTTGGGAACTTCTTCAGTGTGCTTACCAGCAGTGAGTAGTTTTTCTAAAAAGGCTGGTGGAATTTTACATAGCCTTTATAAAACTGCAGGGTATAGCAGTAAACAGAAGAAAATTGTTCATTTCCATGTTTTCCATTTTAAAAATGTAACCATGGCTTTAAGTTCTATATTAAACTTTCCTTTGCTGTATAATGTATAGCTATCAATCTTATTTTTTTATTAAAATGTTTCCCTGAAAATGCATTGTAGTAAATGAATTATATTTACTGTTAGGATTGGCACATTCATCGGGCATAAAGGGTGGTTGCCCAGGGCCCTGTGGCTATTGGAGTCTTGTTATGGGCCTCAATTAATGTTTCATCTGTATAAAATAATAGTTTTGCTCTAAATTTGCTTTTAAATCTTTCTTCATCGGAAAATAGTGAGTATTAACTTTTATTTCTTACAGTCAAAATTGATTTTATTCACGGGAAATGCATCAATTTGATGATTCTAAAATTAACCGTGAGTTATTTAATTAGAAATGCAGATGTTATTAAATAATGAGATATTAAATAAATAAATGTGTAATCCCCCCCCCCCCCCCAAAAAAAAAAAAAAAAAAATTGATGAGATATAAAATTTAACTTCTGTTAAAATGAACAAACCTGTTTTTTAAATAAACAGTTTTTACTATTAGTTATTATTACTAGGTACTATTAATAAACCCCTTATTCTTTTTAAAAATTTGAGATGCTATTTTTCTGAAATTCTTTAATAATTGTTCAGTAGTACTAGTATAATTAAAACTGTAAAATCTAGAATATGAATTTTTTTCACCCCTCCCCGCCTTTTTCCAGACCAAGGGTGGCTTAAATTGGAAAAATTCATAATTTTTTTTTTTTCAGAATGAGTTTGAAAAACTTTCAAAATCCATAAAAGTTTTAATACAGAGTGTCTGGAGAATCTGCTGGTGTCAGGATAGATGCACATTTTACGATGTTTTTTGCTCTCAGGGGAACACAGGTGTGTAGTTCTGTATAAAAAACGATTACCATTTGTGGTCTTCTGCAAGAAAGTGGAATTTCTTCCAATACCTTTCAACTATGTGCTATTTTTTAAACTCGTCAATCAGGAACAGTCGTAAATGTTTACTCGACCAGTAAGTAATAACTTATTATGACTGACTGTAAGTATGTAATTTTTTAATACATTTTCTGTTCCCTAAGAAAAGGGAATTTTAAAATGCATTCTACATTGTTCATGTTGTTTTAATCAGTTTATTATGATTCTTATAATTTATTTATTTATTTAAATTATAGAATGTTTTCAATGGGACTTTTTCAAGAATTATGCGTATGCTTGTTGATTACTACCTGTTGACCCCGCTTTCACTTTTGTAAATATCCTGTTAAGGGACTTTTTCATGCTTGTTTTTGATGATATGCGTTTTCAGTAATAGGTACTTGTAAGTATGATGCTTGTAAGTAAGTTACTTTTCTAAACACTACATTGTATATTTATAAATATTGTTTTATATAAAGTCATTTTTCCCATAAAATGGATCTGCATCTTAGAGAATCACTTAAAGCTATGTCAATTTGTAACACAATAATTATAATTTATTATAATTAATTTTTTAACCAAGGTTTCTTTCGCATTAGCTTTCAGATTTATAAAATTGTGTTAAATGATCATTTTTTTTTTTAAAGCGTGTAGTTATGTATAAGCAAGCTATATTTTATAAAAACATTAAGTGTCAAGGTCAAAATTAGCACTAGCTATTGGCCACAGGGCCAGTGAATGAGAAAAAGTGGCTATTAAAAAATCGGCTGTCATCGGCCACTTTCCTACAAGGAGAGAGTAAAATTTTTTTGCATTTCATCATGTTATTCTATTTTTTCTGGTTGCAGTATGTTTATATTAGCATATTTATTTGTGCTATTCAATTTTAGATAATAGGCCCTAATAAAAATTTTAACAAAAGTTTACTGTTTAGTATTTTTAAATAAAAAAGTGGCTGCTAGTTTAAAGAAAGTGGCCACTTATAAAACTGGTACTACTGGCCACTGGCCAGTAATGAAATTTCCCTGTTTTGACCTTTAATTAAGTGTATGAGTATCATATTAGAGAGGAACAGTTAATCTCTTCTCTCCCCGTGCACACACACTCTTTTCAAGGAATTTGATGTTTCAAAAAATGTGTCACAAGCTATAAAAAAATATTCTGAAATTACACTAAAGCTAAAATAACTTATCAGATTTGTTTAAAATAAGATCATAGCATTAAATAAGAAGTTTAAGGTCCATAAAATTATTTCATAAACCCTTGATATAACAATATTCTGAAAATCGGGTACTTTTATCATCTAATGACTGCTTTGGCTAGTTAAAAAAATATATATATTTGAATATAATTATGTAGATTGCTTCTTAGTTGTATACTATAATATTAAATTATAACTCTCCCCATTTCAATGAAACTTTTGAAATGGTGTCCCTGGATAATTATAAATTATAATTTAATATCAGCTTAGTAATTATCAGACTGCATATATATATAATCATTTAATGTTACTAATATTGAAATGTATTATGATTATATCAAGGTTATAATTTCATTTGCTTAATAATTATTAAGCTGCATATATTAGTCTATTTAATATGAAATAATCTGAAATGTATTATCTATATTATTAACATTATAACTTCATTTGCTTAATAATTATTAAGCTGCATATGTACCTAATAATGTATTCGATTTAATATTTACTAATGTTGAAATAATCTAAAAAATGTATTGCCATTATTATCAAGGTTATAATTTAGGTTGTTTATTTACAATTTTTTAAAGTGAGATGAATTTTTTATTTAATTAGCATAAGTTATTGAAATTATCAGACGCATATGTGTATTTTAGAATTCTGTTAAAATGCATCAATATCAATATAGTAATTCATTTTTAAAGATCTCTGAGCTCGAAAATAAAATTTAGTGACATTGTTTGTTTTGTTCAGTCAATGTTTGTAATTTACTTTTCAATGTCTCTGCAAATTAGAATTAATATACATATCCAGCAGTGGCACATCCAGGATTATGCTTTGGAGGGGGCTACGAATATTTTAGAGTCCTATATATGCCCAGATTTGGCCTGGCCTGCTGCCGAGCTCTTTCTTTCATTTGATTTGATAAGCCATGCCGGATGAGGTCCTGACTTAAATTTTTTCTGCTGACTTGAGCAGAGTCGGATAAAGCTCTGGAAAGTTTTGGTGGGGCTAATTCTGAATGCTTTTAACATATTACATAATGAAATAACTGTACTAAAATATATCTTAGTTTTTGTGATTTTTTGGTGTGTTTCTGCATCTGAATAGTTTTACATTGTGTTTGCAATCAAACAATTTAAAGTTTTATTATTAATTATCAAAATATTATGAAGGTTAAAGATAGCAATAAGTTGCATGGGGTATTAAATTTGGTACTTCTTAGTTATCCCGTCGACCAAATTGCTGTCACCAAATTGTAAGATTAAATGCCAATAATGGCCATTAAAACCATTAATTCGATGCTTTATTTGTATTTTTATTAATGTTTTACTAATTTATTTGTTCTTTCGTCATTTAAAATAAAAATTATGTCAATGTGTATAATTTTGGCGAGTGGTTTGGCGATTTATATAATTTGGTGAAATTGGTCGACAGGATAATTAAGAAGTACCTTAAATTTTTAAGTAAATTTTAAACATGCTAATATTTTGATTTCATAATAAATAAAAGAGAAAAAAAATATGTGTCAAAATGAATATCTTTTCAAAAATTCGGATTTTTTAAGGACCTATTAAAAAATAACTCTTCCATAATTAAAAGAAAATTAAATGTCTAGTCTGGGAGGGGTTTCAGCTCTCTCGTGGGTGCACCAATGATATCCAATGCCATAAAAGGCTATAGTTTGAAAAGAGTCTTCTAAATTTTTGCATCACTGAATTCTTTAAAATTCGTTACAGAAAAATTCAATGAAATTGGAAGCCATGCTTTTAGATTTAGCTTACTGAATTTATATTTTCCCTATAATATATTTTGCAAGTAAAGGGTAACTTCATACTTTATTTTAAATATGTGAATTAACTAAGAAATTTTAAGTATATCACATGATGTTTTTTTTTAGCTCAGAAGATTAATTTTGAGATGTTAATGCTAATAGCTATTGAATCAGAATTTAGTTCAAAAGTGTGTGGAAAAATTTAAGTGACCATAGTTGCCACAGATATCATTCATATAATTTGGTTATTTTCTTAAGTTGTAATTAGTATACAGTTTATAAGCTAAGTTCAGCATAGAAAATAATGATTCTTATTTGTAACACATATTGCACATCAGCTGTATTATCTCTTCCTACTCCTTAAAAAAAAAACCTTTATAAATAATTGCATTTTATTCAAGCCTTCTATTTGTGGAAAGCATATTCTCATATTTTTTCAATTTAAATTATTCTACAATGACTATTATACTCATGCTGGCTAAACTATTTAATGCTTATTAACAACTTTAGAGTATTTTTGGTACTTTTATGTTAGTCATACACAAATCTTGCCAATAACAGCTTTTTTTTACTAAATTAGAAACAATATTTTGATGATAATTTTATGGTATTTATTTTTCTCTGTATTTTAATTGAAATGGGTGAAAGGCATATATATTTGAAATGTATGCAACATGTATTTTAAATGAAATGAGTGAATGACTTATATTTAAAATTAAATGGATGCAATGTGAATTATGCTAGTTATGCAACGATGCTCACAAACTAATATTAAATTAATGGCAACTTTCTTTATAAATTTCTTGTTTACATTTCAATATTTTAAAATGATTTTTGTTTTGCATGAGATATTTGAGGTCAATGTCTAATTTGGTATCTTTTTACTCTTTATTTCAGGTACAGTTTTTCAGAGGAAAATTTCAGTTTCAGATCCTGTTCCAAAATTAAAAGTGCCCTCAGAGAAAAAAAACTGCACATAAAAAAAAGTAAAGATATTTGATTAGATATTAGCCTCAGGTAACCTAGGCCCTAAAAAAAATTCAAAGTATCGAAATGCAGATAAGAATTTTGAAAAGAACACTGCCATTAGTTTAACATTTAGTTTGTGTTCTCCCGTTACTACTATCATAGGCTCTTATTGTGAGGCGACTCATAGCCATTTTAACATGAAAACTAGCCTCACTTATCATTTTTCTTATTTTCATTACATTGTTTATTCAGATGTAGCCCTCTTTTTATTCATGATCTCCCCCCTGCCTGAAAAAAAAGTAAGTTGTACCCGTTAATACTTTTAAATAATTTTTACTTTTTATTTGTACTTGTTTGTAATTTTTACTGTTTATTTATACTTTATAATAGTTTTCTGATTACAATAAATGAGTCTGTTCTTAATTTTGCTTTAAAAAGTTGTAATATGCATTTAAACAATGTTCTGGGGGCAATTGTAAGACATTTACTTCTATCTTTCTTCTTATTTTTTAAAAAATGTCTTCAGGTTATATTACACTTTCAAATATATCATACTTTTTTGTTATCTCTTGGCATGTGACATAATGAGATATCATCATCAACAGCAACCATTTTCAATCCACTGCTGGATGTAAGTCTCCCCCAGATTTTCCCAATGTTTCCTCTTTCCTGTGTAGTGCCTTAGTCATCCAATTTACACCGGCTACTTTTCTGATTTCATCACTCCATCTTACTTGAGTAAATACAGATACTGAATAATTTTAAGCTCTGTTTAGATGTTTTTCTAATTATATAAATATTTAACACCAATAGTCCAAAAGCTATTTTGTCTTGCCTATATTCTGCCCACACAGTAAGTTTCTCTTACTTATGAGTAGTAAATACAGTATTCTAAATGTATTATTGTAATGTTTTTAGAAATTTTGATGTCTAAACCATAAATGTTTTCTTTTTAATAGAACAGGAGTGTAAATCACTTGCATTTCTGATGTCTTCAAATCTGCTGATATTCTTAGCAGTTTGAATGAGGCTTATTTCATTTTGTCTCACTAAATATTATTTACCAATTATTGTTTATTTCAATTGATCAAATTGATCAACTGAAATTTTCTTTCTTTCCTCTTTTTTTTTTTTTTTTTTTTTTTTTTTTTTTTTTTTTTGTTTATGTCAAGAAACATGCTTTTTAATTTTGATGTACTATTTATTACTTTTTAATTATTATACGAACTGAAAATTATTAATTGATTATCCCACTTCTTTATAAAATAAAACCTGTCTTAATAGTTAACAATTTCGCTAGTTATACAGTCTATTTGGTACTTAATGTCCCAATTATTTCTATCCTGATCTTTGATCAATGAAATGTTTACTGCAATGCTAAAAAATATTTTTAATTTTATACCAGTAGTTTAATATGAGTTTTATTTTATTACTTTATTGTATAACAGTTATTTGTTCATTTATTTTAAGTATATATTGGTGATTTAATAAAATAGTTCTTAAAAGTCTGTAATTTTCAAATGTTATATTTTTAAAAAAGCTCACTTTACTATTGACACTGTTTTTTCTTTTATTTTTCAAATGTTTCAATTTACGTGATTTTCATTTTGTGTCAACTATTATGCTTGGCAACAATGGTGTCCATATAACAGAAAAGTACCGTCTATTTTTACTCAATTTTTACAAATGCTTTATCTTTCTTTTAAATTAAAATGTAAATATCTGTTTCTGCAGATCAATAAAGTTTTCTGCAAAGTGTAGGTGAAAATTGGCGGTCACCGTTCGCCACATGGCGATTAAAGTTGTAAAAGTGGCGATTAAAAAATCGGCCATCAATCGCCACCCTAGTCGCCACTTTCCAAGTGGCGATAAAAAATCTGTTATCGATTGCCATGTGAAATATAGCTTTTTTCATAAAAATATGCATTTCTACTTTGGTTACATCTAATTAGCAAAGTGGTTGATTCTTTTTGTTACCAGATGCAAGCAGATTACAACGATTTAGCTGTATTTTCAATATTTCCGCTTTTCGCCATTGCTCTTCAGTTGGATTATTTTTTCAAGAAATACAGTTTTATTCTGCAAAATATATTCATCAGCTTTGACTCCACATGCATTTCAAATATTTTATTCCCTTTTTTTTTTCACCGGGTGCAAGTGGATTTTAAGGACATTGCAGTATTTTCAATATTTCGACTCCTGCCACATGCTCACCAGTTAGATTATTTTTCTTCATGAGATACTGTTTAATCCAGCGGAATACACTCATCAGCTTAGATTTCAACTGTATGTAATGTGTGTAGTATATTAATAACACATTTACTTATGAAATAAAATCCAAATAACATTTTATTGTGCTTTATTTGATATTTTTTTAATTGTATACACCTAACTGTTGTAATTTTGATTTAGTTATTTTTTACATAAAGAAAGTAATAGTAATTTAAATTGATAATAGTGTTTATGAACATATACAAATAATCTAAAGATATATTCTAAAAAAATTAATGTAACAGATTTTGTGGTTTTAAAGTAATTTTCTTGAATTTTGACTGCTTTCCTATTCTTATCATGAATAGTTGGCTGGTATAACACTCTGACTTGTAGAAAAATATGTATATATACATCGATTATAATTTATGTAGATGTCAAGAAAGTTTGAAACATTATAGTGGCCACTAACTTTAAAAAGTGGCCACTAATGAAACTGAGTCTACCGGCCACTGGCTACTAACTCAATTTCCCAGTTTTCACCTATACTGCAAAGCATTGTGTCAATGTTATTTTATTTATTATATGTAGTAATCATTATATTCAATAATAAATTTTGTTATGTAATAATATTTATAATATAAAGAAGTTTTATTTTGTTTCTGTAACTTGTACTGTCAAATAAAAGAAATTTATTAAAAATTTGTTGTTTTCATTTAAGTTTTAATTATCTATTTATTTTTAATAACAAAATGGCTAAGATATAAAACAATGAGAAAATATTATCATTTTTAACACTTTCAACATGGTTGAAAAGTGTTTATTCAGTAAGTTGAATAGTTTTGGTTTGTCTATTTTCCCACTTTCTAACTCTCATAAATATACTGGGATCGCCATGTAATTATTTAATGTTAATGAGGTCCATTGTGTGCTATTTAAATGCAAAATTCAATAAATATAATGCATCAAAAAGTGTTATGGGACCAACAAGTGCTGAAAATGGATTTTTACTCAGTTATGTTTTTTTAAATGGCTCATTAATATATTTCATTTCATTGTATGAAAAAAATAAAGTTCTTATTAGCTATTGTTGGTGAGAATTTCATAATCTATGCCTAATTTTTCATAATTATTATTTGTGTGTATATTCCTTATACCAGTGGTGCAGCCAATATACTTATTTGGAAAGGGTTTTGGAGAATTGTTACTCCTTGCATGATACAATATCTGACAAATAAAAACCAATGTGGGCTATTTCGAAAATAAATATGTGCATATTTTCTAACATTCGCCCAAGTACGAGGAAGAAAACATAGTATGTTCATTTTAGACCTAAACTGAAGGGATTAAAACAATTTCCAGTTTTCTCCTATTTAATTCTGAGTTCAACCCCCTGACCACAGGTCTAAAACTTTAAACTGGAATTGTGACCTTAATGTTCAACAAAAATATTAAGTGTAGTTACTCATTTTACTCAGAATTTTAAGCTCTACAACATTTGTATTGACAATGTTTTTGACAGAGTTAGTTGTTTGGAGGAACTGTTATGGTATCTAAAAAAATGTGTTTTTTGACTGTAAATCTATACATATTTCCTAACGCTCACCTAGTACGAGGGGGAAAACATAGCACATTCATTCTAGACCTAAACTGAAGGGATTAAAATAATTTCCAGCCTTCCCCTAATTAATTCCGAATTCAACTCCCTAACCACTGGACTAAAAGCCGAAACAAACAAAATAAGTTTAGCATTAATGTGTTTAAAGGCTTCATAGAAAAGCCGCTGTAATCTTCAAAGAGGAAAAAAAAAAAAAGAGCGTGGGAAAGAACAATAGTAGTAACATATAAAAATAAAAAGGATTTTTAAACATTGATAATGATATCATTATGGAGGGGGGGGGGGTGAGGAATGATAACATATGATACTGTAAGTGAGGGGGAAGGGGCTAAAATTACCTAAATATTGCTAACGTTATACATGTACAACCCCGTACACATTAAGGTACCATTTGATTATCCCGTCCACCAAAAAATTGTCATCAAACTATAAGATTAAATGCCAATAATGGATGATCGTAAATGTCATATTCACTGGACATTAAACATGATACAAGTGTTTGTTATGTCATCAAGTGATTTTTAATTCTACTTTTTTTTTTGTTTTTTATTAATGTTTTACTAATTTATTTTTTCTTTCGTTATTTAAAATAAAATTATGTAAATTTGTATAATTTGATGAAATTGGTCGACGGGGTAATCAAGTAGTACCCACATTAATAACACACTGATAATTAATAATTATTCCTCACATTAGCCATATTGCTGTTAACATTTTCTTTCATTAAATTTGTGTTGAAATAAAGATTCCTTTTATAAAGCCTTGAAACAAATTATAAACGTTTTGTGCTACATATGCTTTTCTTTACATTGGTTTTTACATATTTTTATCGTAACACAAGTTATTTTTAATACATCTTATCAGTTTTTTAAATACTCTGGGAGAAATTTTAATTTTGAAATGCAACCTCCTTTTGCTGCTGCAGTGTTTATACAAATCTACATTTTTTGGCTGATATAACTTGATATAAGGGCTGTGCATATATAATCATTTTAGGTTGGGGGAGAAGTCTGACACTTGGTTGTCATAAGATATTTCTGGGGAAAAGGGTATTGTTTTTTGAAATTGTTATTTATTTATCCAAACAATATATTTTTTTGTTATTTATTTTTTTTTCTTTACATCAAAATAGTCATACCTTTTTAAATAGCAACTATCTCTTTTAGATGTTAATTGATATAAAGTTATTTAAATGTAAAATCATATCTTTATATCGCTGCAAACATACAAAAGTAAAAAGAACCCCCTTTTAAAGTAATTGTTGAACACTTAAATCAAAAAGAAAAATCGTCTCTGCCCTCCTGAAAACCCGTTTAAAGTAATTTTTGCACACAAAAAGAAAAAGCAAATTTTATTTTATTTAAATAACTGTTATAAAAAATAGAAACATTTGATAGAATTTGGGCTTCACATCTCTTTGAACATTTACAGTATACCCATTCATACTTTTCTAGTATATATACAGCTATACCAAACCCTATGTTGTATAGTTTTTTACAAAGCTTTATTTTTCTTTTAGTAATGATTTTTTTTTAATAATAGAGTTAATAATTCATAGATTTATTGTACAGAATCCTCTGAGCGCGAGTAGTACACACACTTGGTCGTTTATTTTTGAATAAAATAAGTGAAAGATTTATATTTTAAATGAAATGAATGCAGTACAAATGATTGTGACGAGAACACTATTTGTCAATTTATCAACTGTGCCTAACAAACAAAAAATACAGTTTTTCTCAAAGAACTATTATTATAGTAATAAAATACAGTCAAGGATCTATAATCCACAATTTTCTATAATTCGCATTGCTTAATGAATGTAAACAAATTTACAAATTCTGGGTCCAAAAATGATTTTTTAAAAGAAATATATAAAAAATTTAAATATAAAAGTAAATAACAATCAATTTTTTAATAAAAGAATTTGAAAAATGCATTTTTTGAGATAGCATATTAAATTAATTATTATATTTCCCATTTTTATTTTCCTGTTCTACTGAATATGGAATTAAAACAGTGCCCAGAAAAAAGAAAATGATATATACAGTATTTTCGGGAATACCCACCGTAAGCGCCACACCAATGAAAATCTGTTTAAAAAAAAGTTTATCGACGTAAGCGCCGCACACAAGGAACTGATATTTGTACAATCTCAATTCCGGAATCGTTTCGGCCGCGGCTTTTCCAGATTTTAGAGGTCTTGAAATATCGTATAGAGACACGTAGAGGTCTGCACGGACCGAAATTTCCGGGCCCGGCCTGAAATTTCTAGGTCGGGACTGCCCGACTCGTAGAAAAAAATTCGACCCGGGACTGCCCGACTCGCAGAAAAAAATCGGCACGGACCAGCCCGATACAAAAATTAAAAGTTCGGTCCGGCCCGTACAAAAGAAATATTGGCCCAACCCAGTAAAAAATTTAAAAGTTCGGCCCGGCACGATATAACAGTTGAAAGTTCGGCCTAAGACTGGCTTGGAAAAGTTAAAATCTCGGCCCAACCCGATTGAATTTCTACAAAACATTGATGAAGTGCCGCAGGCTGTGATATTTATTTTTTTAATGAGTCTCTATTTCTTGTATGTAAATGTTTCAGTTATCATTACTTTTGTTAATCCATATTCTATGCATTGAAGTGTTAAAAATCTGAAAAATGTTATACAGTAAAATCTGCTAAGACGGAATTGTATAAAAAAGAAAAAAAAAACGTTATAGACAAGATCCTCAACACGTTGTTCAGTTTAAAACAGGATTCTGTCATAGGCAGGTTCTTTTCACTCGTTTTACTATATTTTAACTTAGCTATATTTTAATAAGCGTATGAAATCTACTACTCTTTAAAAAGAATATAAATTTTAATGTTTAATTGTAGAATAATGGCGATTTAAAAATGTATGCATTTTTTGCAAACATTTTTGGTCCAGGCCTAATTTTACTGACCTTTGAACGGACCAGGCCACGACGAGACAATGATTTTCATACGGGCTTTGTCAAAACTAGGACTGAAAATTGTGGATCATGAAGACTAGGAATGAAACCAGTCCGGGCTCTGTACAGAAAAAATAAGTTAGGTCCGGCCCGGCCCGATCTTTCAGGAAAAAAGTAATGCCTTAACCCGGCCCGGACAGAACCTTCAGAAAAGAGTATGACCCATGCCTAAAAGCCGGCCCGTGCAGATCTCACACTGCCGAAAACACTTTAGGATAACTAGAAACACTCCTTTTTTCTTTCTTTCTTTTTTTTTTAGCAGTTCACCTATTGATAACTGCAGGGCCGAAACTAGCCTTTTTTGCACCCGGCTCAAACATGGATTTTGGTGTATCCCCCCCCCCCTCTTCCACAAAGTTTATTGACAAAGAGAATTTTACTAATTTTATAATAGACGACTCATTTTAAAATTTAAAATATGTAACACTGAACTACATAATCTACAGTGGCGGATCCAAGGGCGTGGTCCCTCTGAACATCAACAAAAATATTCTAAAGATCATTTTTAAAATGACATATTCAGTACAGTCCCAATTTACCGAGTCCCGCCTATCCGAGTTTATGCTTCCGAGTTATTTTCTTCTGATGGACTGATGGCTTCCATTATTATGAAACAGCCATTATAAATGTAGTGTTAGGTGAAGATGAAAGAGCAATCGTAAAAAGTTAGAACTCTGATTTTCTGGTCTGAATGGGGGGAAAAAAATGGTCATAATTTTTTTTTGCAAAAAAAATTATGGCCATTTTTTTTTGACAAAATTACGTTTGTTTATTAGTTATAAATGAGTACTTGAGTGATTTTATTAGGCGCTTCTTTAAAAATAAAGATTATAAACATTAATAAAAAAGATAAAATAAGTATTTTTGTTGAGAACTCTTCCTACGAAACAATTTTTAACCATATCAGCGTAAAAATCAATGTTTTGAAGAAATTCAGTCGAATCAAGCTGAGATTTTAAATGTTTTCCGGGCCAGGCCAAACTTTTAACTTTTATGCTGGGCCATTAATTAATTAATTTATTTATTTTTTGTACGGGCCGTGCCGATTTTTTTCCCCTATGGATCAGCTACTTCCCTCAAGGGTAAACGGCCGTTCGCTAATGTTAATCCTATGGAAGTTTTTTTTTTTAAATACATGGTTCGCATTTCAATATGCTTAAATGATTTATTTTTTTTGCGTCGAATAGCTGAGGTCAATCTCGACCCTTTTTCGATTTTGTTTACAGATGTTTTTTCGTAGTATACTTTGATTTTCGGAATCAGTTTCATAAGGGAAAGTATTCTAGTAAAAAAAAAAAAAAAAAAAACCTATAAACACAATCGAAAAAGTAAAAATGACTCTTTGTAGAGACTGACCTCAGCTATCCAATGCAAAAAAGATCATTTAAAAATAATGGAATGCGAACGACATATTTAAAAAAAATCTTTCTTAGGATTTACATTAACGAGCCGGTGTTTTTGCGTAAGCAAAATGGCCCAATATTTATGTTGCGGAAGTCGTCCCACTTAATTTGTTATATTGGTCAGGACCGTTTATTTTGTTTATCTCCCAACCTGGCTCAGCAAAGAACTGTACTAATTCTGCTGACCCGGCCGATTTCAAAGTTTGGATTCATTTTATCTGGTCGAGTTGGGTACGGCCTCTATTTTAGGAGCCGAGTTTATAGAGTCCGGTACTTAAAAAAAAAAAAAAAAAAAAAAAAAAAAAATCTTACTCTCCAGTGTTTTTATTGTGTATTAGGAGACCATTCATTAGTGCAGGATTTTGGTAAAGACAGTCTTTTCATTATATACAAAAATTTCATGGCTCTGGTGAAAGAAATACCATATAATTATATTTGCTGAGTGAAATCTATCTAAAATGAAAATTTCCCTTCGTCTCTAGCGATTTTGTCTTAACAAGTTTTTGTACATTAGTTTTCTATTAACTTAACAATTAATAATAAACTTTAAAGTAAAATAAATCTGTGAAAACACAACAAACATAATCTGTAAAAACTTTCAAAACATTTTTCAGAGTTTCAAATGTGCCATCAGATTTATTTTAAGAAACATCTACAGCACACATTCAATTTGTCAATGTTAATTAATATATTAAAAGAATGCTTAATTTTTTAGAGCAGTGATAAATGCTGTAAAGGAAAAGCTAAAAAGCTGACATTTTATGACTTGTGAATATTGCTAATGAATATTAATGTATGCTCAATTTCTTGAATTATATCATTTATTTTAAGTATTGATTTTACATTAGTATTTAATTAGTTTTGTAATTTGATAAATTCTAATACAGTAAAATAAAGAAATAACAAGAAATTTAAATACAATACAATTTCTGTGTGTCATGCTTTTATTATTATTAATAAAAAAAATGCATCCTGGTTTGACATTACAGCCTAGTATTTTAAAATACGGTTATATATATAATACATATATACAATAGGCGTTACGATTGAAACATTTAATAAATATGGAAGTTTCCGTTCGCAATATGTCAATCAATCGTTATATTTTTTGTAACTACAAATTTTCATTTACTTTATAATAAATAATCTTGAGTGAAAAATCATTTTTTTATTATATAATTATAGCTGCTAATGGAACCTTTTTATCCACTGTATATTTAATAATTATTTAGGTGATAATTTGTAACACTGCTTTTATTAATATTCTTAAATATATTATCTTACATAATGTTTTTTACAAGTTATTATCCTGGTTAATAGCTTCTTGTTTACAATTTTAGTATGTCAACAAAAGTATACGAGGTTGCCAGAAAATCGCCAAGAAAATCACCAAATCTCCCGCTCCTTTAACGGTGATGACGTCAAAAACATGGAAAAATATGGACATCACGTGACTCGTTGCCATCTAACGAATTGGTCTATACCGCCAGCAGACGACTTTTAGCCTCGACCTCAGGTCGCGTGCATAAGGTCCAGTGACATTTGCGAGGACATTTGTGTTCTGTGTTATGCCAAAAGGTAAAAATTATCTGAATTTGAATATCTAAAACTTTCAAAAGCGTTTGCAATAAATAATAATTTCAATCGCACTTTATCATTAGTTAAAGGGACCAAAGGGACAATGGACTTTATTCCGAATCTGGATTCGAGGCTGAAAAAAGTCACGTGATACCGGTAATTTACCCAAAGAACTTTTAGCTGATAAGAAGGGAGGCTACTACTGCTTTCCACATGAATTGTTTCACTGCCTGGGGAGGGTTTTTCATTACGTTTACGGAGCCTTCCCTTCTTTACGCTAGAAGTTTTTACCTTGACCACGTGATCAAAACGTACATGGAATATCCTCCATGGAGGATATTCCAAATATGGGTTCGAGGCTGTCTAACTGATAAGAAGGGAGGCTAGTACTGCCTTCCGCATGAACTGTTTCACTGGCTGGCAAGGGTTTTTCATTACGTCTACGGAGCCTTCCATTCTTTAGGTTAGAAGTTTTTACATTGATCACATAATCAAAACATAAAGTAATATCCTTCATTCTCCTGTACCGACAGCTCCGATTAGAGTCCTCTATAGGCGTTTTTAAGTCCTAATTTCGGAATTCTGCAGAGGAAGAGGGGAGCTTAGAGGAGGATTACGTAGAGAACAAATATTCGCATAACGTTGTTCTTTCCCCAGAAACTTGAATCCAACATATGTTTACGAGTGTCATGGGCGGGGATCGATTTGTTGACAACTTTCTGTTTCTGCTGCCAAGCGCAGACGGCATGTCGGTTTCGGTGGGAGCGGCAATTCCAATGGCAGTATTTGCGGGGGGAGGGAGGGGTGTTTAGCGCGCAATTCTTTATTTCCCACCATTACAGGATGGTGGGAAGTCTGATCTTGGCATCAAGAAAAGATTTACCAATGGAGGATATTCCATCCACCTTATGATCACGTGATCAAGGTAAAAACTTCTTGCATAAAGAAGGGAAGGCTCCGTAGACGTGTAATGCAAATCCTGCTAGCCAATGAAACAGTTCATGAGGCAAAGCAGTAGTAGCTTCCCTTCTTATCAGTTAGAAGTCTCTTGGGTAAATTACCGGTATCACGTGACTTTAATCAGCCTCGAACCCATATTTGGAATATCCTTCTTTCTGGATCCAGTTATAAGAAGTCTATGGGCGGAGAGAAACAAAATTAAGAAAATCTTCCAATAAGAAGGTATGTAGAGAAAAGATGCAAGTTTTTGCTTTCCGGAAATCTGAAAGCGCTTGCATTACATGTATTTTTAACTTTTTCAAAATGATTATTTTGATCTACAATTATATTTTTTATGTGACATGATAGCGTGCCTCGGTATGTCTGCACTTTTCTCTTATTAGTTACATTATTTTATTGGAATACTTATGTGCTCAGAAAACAAATTAATAAAAACATATTCTTTCATTATTTAATTATTCAATAATGAAAAATTTGATAAAAGCATGATTTTCAAAATTTAAATGAAAATTGTTTTAAATACAAAAAATGAACATGGAAATCATGAAATAAAAGCATACTAGTAAAATAAGTTCAATTTACATAAATTATAAACAATCCTCAGTTTAAACACTTGAAATTTTACTCATTTTTATAGATAACATAAATTTATTTTAATATTATATTTCTAATGAATTCGATAATTAAGAGAAAATCATTATTAATTTGTAAGTGAGTTATTATGCAAGAGCATTTATGCTTTCATAATGTTTTCCCAAAGGACTGTTTTTTTACTGTTGTACGGCAATGTATATGTTTATATTTTAATTTACCTAAGAAAATACTTTTATCAGCATATTTTTTATTGCGGATCATTAAGTATTAGTCTATTCTATTTCATTTAGCCTTAAAAAAATTTATTTAGTATTCATCTTTTTTTTGTTGTTTTTTTCGTATAGCAAGTAAATATTTCAATAATGTCCAAGGTTCCAAGGGTAAAAAAATAGTGTTACTTTCGTTAATATACATTTTTTTAATTACCTTATTGCATAAAATTAGTTTAAAAAACGTAGATTTCTTTACAAGTAATTTAAAATTTTATAAATTACTATATTATGTTACAGTTTCTACCTTTAAACCAAACTTCCCTCCCAGTTACTTTTGTAATTCAAACTTAAAAAAAGGTGGTAATCTTTAACAATCTGTTTCCATATACATTTCGCTTTTATTTCGGTTTATAAGGCATGTTAAAATTAGATACTTTTTTTCAAACATACCATCCATAAAATTAATAATATATTGCCTTATTTAACATAGATATAAAAAAAAACTTCATGTAAAAAATATGCCATAAACCTCATATATATTGATAAAAATTAATTTTTTAAGCTCTTTCTAGCCATAGCACTTAATGGTAAATAACTCACAGCTGACGTGAAAACCTCTCGGTTTAGGCGCGCCACACACCAGGGAGACATGCAACAAAAAAGCGTGAGGCATGCGACAATGGAGGATATTCCATCTCCGTTTTGATCACATGGTCAAGGTAAAAACTTCTAGCGTAAAGAAGGGAAGGCTCCGTAGACGTGTAATGTAAATCCCCACTAGCCAATGGACCTTATGCACGCGGCCTGAGGTCGAGGCTAAAATTCGTCTGCTGGCGGTATTTACTGGCGGTGTTTAGCATAGCAGTGTATGGAGTGTGAATTATTAATGCTTGTTTGTTAAAAATACCGCAAAAGAATTCTTTGATGCAGCAGCATATACTTAATATATTGTAATCTAAATTCAAAATGTTGTTCTGTATGCAAAAAAATTCCCTAAGTTTGCAAATTTTCAGTTAAAATATATGCACTCAACCTGGGTCAAGGCTAAAGTCGTCTGCTAGCGGTGTTTGCGCCTGCGCATTCCAGTATTCTGCCGGTGCAGTAACTAGAATAACAGATCATCATACCGCCAGCTCTGGCGTCTGACGTCACCTGAATAGAGTCCATGAAACAGTTCATGAGGCAAAGCAGTAGCATCTTCACTTCTTATCAGTTAGTAGTTCCTTGGGTAAATTACCGGTATCACGTGACTTCTTTCAGCCTCGAACCCATATTTGGAATATCCTACATTTCATCCTTTTAACAAAGAAAAAACCGGTTTGAAAAGCAGAATTTGCCTCATGTCTCACAATGGAGGATATTCCAAATATGGGTTCGAGGCTGAAAAAAGACAACCACTCTCATATAGAGGCACCCTAGTTTATGTGTTTCGTAGCGCCCTCTACAGCCGGTTATTCGTTTTAGTCGAGAATTATTTAGTTTTTTACATTTCGGACCAAGGACATTTATTTTTTTTTTAAACATTCTCATTTCGTATTTAATATAACGTAAAATAATGGAAAGAAAAAGAAATCACGCCAACCCTTATCTTTTTAATTTTCCTTAATTAAATATGGCAACGCTGAGAGACCCCAGTTTGAAATTTGAATTGTTTGTGGTTACAGTGTTGCTGTTTGTATTTTCATTTAGAGGATCGTGTTAGTGCTGCTGTACTGTGTGGATTATTTTACAAATAAGCTTGCAAAGGACTAAAATTTTTGTGATCATATTATTGTTTGTTCCCATATCAAGTATTGCATGGTAAGTTATACTTTAATTTTAATGTTTTCACTTAAACTGGTGTTTAGTTTTATATTAGTAAAATCGGAAGCTGTTATTGTGCATGACGCAGTTTTATAGGGCAGCATATTCGAATAATGAAAAGTTTGGTTGAAATCTATAAATTTGAATAAAAAAAAAAATTATTCTGTGCGACAAGTTAATATTTATTTCAAATTATTTTTGTACTAAACTTGATAGCAAATCGCATAGCGTCCTGACAGGTTATTTCTGTCAGTACCTATTTGATTTCAATGCTAATTATATTTTAAATGTCTGATACTGGTAATTATTAAATAAAGACAAGCATTTTAATATTTAAGGATTATTTAATTGTTTTTATTTAAGATATTAAATGTGTGTGTAATAATAAACTGATAAATATGATTTTTGCTTCTTGTTTGTAAATTTTCACTTCTTTAAGAATGCTATTTTGTCCCTTTTTTTTAATGATGTACAGTGCTTATCAAAACATAATTTCTTTAGTTTTTGAAAGGAAGAAAACTAAATCACAATATTATACACACAAAGCTACCAAACTCTGAAAGTTCTCTAGCACACCTTATTTTCAATAATTTAGTTCAAACTTTTTTTTAAAAATTTGGTCAGTATGTAAGATTTTTATTTAGGGTGCAAATGGATACAGGATTCTGATCTTAAGGAAAATTAACTCTAATGGTTATGGAATGTCATTGCGAGTTTGAAGTTCTGTATAGGGGAAGACGGGGTACAATGAAACATTACTTGTAAAATCAATCAAATTTGTCATAGAGAGTTGCAGTTTATATATATGTTATACAACTATATGTTCCAATTACTGATGTGATTTGGATACATTCACACTTCTACAACAGTAGCAATAGAAGATTATTGCTTTTACACCATTGAAAGTAACTTTCTTTACTAAAAGTAATTTTGTTTCTTTTTCCTTGTTGTTATATGTAATAATTATTTTTTCTATACATTGTTATCTTTGGGTTGTTGTCTTCATACCTCCAAAACCAAACTAAAAAAAATAAATAAATATTAGAAGTTTGAAAATAAATTTTTATTTAGTAATCTCAGTGCGGGGTACAATGAAACACTTGCAGACGGGGTACAATGAAACATGTTTTATTACAGTAATAAAAGTAGTAAATAGAATATATTAGAAGTAAGAGTAGGAAAACAGAAAAAAAAAGAGTTTTGTTCTAACCAGGTCAGTAAAAAATGCTCTTGTTAAGCAATTAAAAAATAGAAATAGAAAAAAAGCTAAAAAGGGATTGTTTTGAAAACAAACTCTGCCTGCTACAGGCTCTGATGATGATCAAGATTTTTTTTTCAGGCTCAGCTGGTCGAGTGATTTTATTATTTGTTTTCTCATCTCGTATATTTTGAAACAAGTATCTATCTGGATGAATGTTTGAAAGGTGAGATTAAATATTCGATCGGTTATTTTTCTCTTATTTTTACCTGTATTTTTGAGCCTTTATTGAATTATGTATGAAAGAGAGGCTGATTGTTACAAGATATGAATGACTAAAAATGTTAGATTAGTGATGCTTTTAAATAATACCCTAGAGTACAAGGTAAAGTTATGAATTAAAAAAATGAGGGATTCAGGGGGGCGGTAGCCCCCCCTGATTAAAAAAAAAGGCCCCTCTGATTAAAAAAACAACATTGTTTTGCTCACCTTACTGTTTACAAACGTTCTTTTTTAATAATTTGGGTAAGTGAAAATTTTGTTTTTTGGTATTTTTGATATACTGTATTCCTTTAAAAAATGCATTTTGAATAATTTGAAATTTTATGTATATTTTTTGTTTCTTTTCACTCAAAAATACAGGTAAAAATTAGAGAAAAATAAGTGATCAAATATTTATTTTCACTTTTAAAGCATTCGTCCAGATAGGTACTTGTTTTAAAATATACGAGAAGAGAAAACAAATAATAATTTTGCGTACTGTCTCCCGGATGTTGGATGTTGCAGCTCCGGGAGATAGTACGCAAAAACACGCCAATTTGGCGATTTTTGAAAATCGCGCCAAGAAGGAGAGTAAACTGCAATTGCACCGATTTTTTTTCCAGGCCCAGCTGGTCATTGAGGTACTAAGAATTAGATATCCACACACAACATGTATGGCACAAGCAATATCCGTATAAATGGAAACATAAGGAAATATATACCGTTGGAGAAATCATACATTTAAATGAAGTCAAATGTGGAATACACTTGATATAAAAAGACTCCAAACTAGTTTTAATTTTTTTTTTTTTTTTTTCCTTTTAGAAACTTACCAGAGTTTCCCACAGGCAGTTTCAGGAGGGTGCTGCACCCTGCCTGCCCTTAGATTTACAAAAAAGCACCCCTCTTGCCCCTCATTTAAAAAATTAGCTCCCTTGTTGCTCTCACCTGAAAAAAGTGCCTTTACTCCTTTGTTTATTAAAAAATTTACTTGCATAGTAAAAATTGACTCATTGCTGTCTTTAAAATAGTTTTCTGCCTATTAAATATTAAAAAGTAGTTTTAAAAATCAAAAGAATGCCTTTAAAAATTTCAAGAAATGCCCTTAAGAATCCAAAACATGCCCTTTTTTAAACTTGGGGGAAACTCTGACTTACATTTAAAAAAAAACTCATTGTGTTGAAACTACCACCCCATGTTCCTTCAGGAGCAACTGAAATATAAGCAGAAATGCTAATTTTTGAAACTGACTTGAGCCAATTTAATATAAAATGAAAGGTATTTCTTAAACTAATAGAATTTTCTTATTTTTCATCTTAGACTATAATATTTTTATCAAGTTTCTTATTAATCAAGTTTTGTTTTTGTATTTATCTCATTTTTCATAAAATAAACTATACTGGGTGAAAATTGCTTCCATCATTTGGAGTGTTTCATTGTACCCCAGTATGAAACACTGTAAGACATTTATTTTTTGTTATTTTTCAAGCATAAAGATATTGCTTAGAACCTAATAAAAATTTATTTAGATGGGGAAAATACAAGGTTAAAAATATGCATTAATTATATTTTTTTGCATGCAAAATTGTCGATAGGAAAAAAAAATTAGTAAATTTTGTTTCATTGTACCACATCTTCCGGGGAAGACGGGGTACAATGAAACATTACTTGTAAAATCAATCAAATTTGTCATAGAGAGTTGCAGTTTATATGTATGTTATACAACTATATGTTCCAATTACTGATGTGATTTGGATACATTCGCACTTCTACAACAGTAGCAATAGAAGATTATTGCTTTTACACCATTGAAAGTAACTTTCTTTACTAAAAGTAATTTTGTTTCTTTTCCCTTGTTGTTATATGTAATAATTATTTTTTCTATACATTGTTATCTTTGAGTTGTTGTCTTCATACCTCCAAAACCAAACTAAAAAAAATAAATATTAGAAGTTTGAAAATAAATTTTCTTTTAGTAACCTCAGTGCGGGGTACAATGAAACACTTGCAGACGGGGTACAATGAAACATGTTTTATTCTAGTATTAAAAGTAGTAAATAGAATATATTAGAAGTAAGAGTAGGAAAACAGAAAGAAAAAGAGTTTTGTTCTAACCAGGTCAGTAAAAAATGCTCTTGTTAAGCAATTAAAAAATAGAAAGAGAAAAAAAGCTAAGAAGGGATTGTTTTGAAAACAAATTCTGCCTGCTACAGACTCTGATGATGATACAGATTTTTTTTTCCATGCCCTGCTGGTCATCGAGGTACTAATAATGAGATAGCCACACACAACATGTATGGCACAAGCAGTATCCGTATAAATGGAAACATAAGGAAATACAGTTGGACCTCTATTTAACGAAGTCGCTAAATCCTGAAAAAAAGTTCGTTATATGGAAAATTCGTTAAATAGAGAGTCACCCTTTAAAATAATTTAAACTACGTAAAACACATTTTAAGCCCATAAGCACTAAATATAATTAAAAAAAGTAATTAGTCACACTTTTTTTATAAATCATATCTATTTGTTTTACTTATTTTACCCATCATAAAGAAATCTGCAAGGGAAATAAGAATGAAACAAAAAGTTGTCTGGAAATACATTGTATTTTCAGTTTAAAAAATAATTTTGCATTAAAATCACGATATTTTATTATGGTTGATAAGCTGTTTGGAAGAATACCAAATTTTAAAGCAGTATTCTTTTCCTTCATGCCTTTATCCACCTCATCAAGAATATTTTTTTTTTCTTTGATGCTCAAGCACATTCGCTTTGACATTTTCGAGCTACAAGAACCGAAATAACCAACACGATTGATCATGATCAACAATCTAGAAAATGGAAAACTATAGTTTAAGGACACGGGGCAGCTCCATTGAAGGTTAAAAGGGGATATTGAAAGTTTGCTCTTCTTTGGATGGAAAGCAAAGAATCTCAACGATTTTCCTGCTCTTGGTGAGTTAGGTGCCTGGTAAGACCTGTTCAGGTTCATTGATCATCATAAAATGTGTTAAAAGAAAGAATAAGTTTGAAATGTCTGGTAATATTTTAAGAAATAGGAAGAAAAAAAATTTAGATCCCAAGGAAAAGTTCGTTAAATAGAGAATACACTTTGCTATTTGGAGGTTATTTTACGAAGAAATTTGCAGAATGTTCTTGGTTCCAAGTAAAAGTTCGCAAAATAGAGGTCCGACTGTATATACCATTGGAGAAATCCTACATTTAAATGAAGTCAAATGTGAAGTTACTTGATATAAAAAGACTCCAACCTAGTTTTATTTTATTTTATTATTTTTTTTAGAAACTTACATTTAAAAAAAAACTCATTGTGTTGAAACTACCACCCCATATTCCTCCAGGAGCAACTGAAATGTAAGCAGAAATGCTAATTTTTGAAACTGACTTGAGCCAATTTAATATAAAATGAAAGGTATTTCTTAAACTAATAGAATTTTCTTATTTTTCATCTTAGACTATAATATTTTTATCAATTTCCTTATTAATCAAGTTTTGTTTTTGTATTTATCTCATTTTTCATAAAATAAACTATACTGGGTGAAAACTGCTTCCATCATTTGGAGTGTTTCATTGTACCCCAGTAGGTGTTTCATTGTACCCCGGCATACGGGGTACAATGAAACACTGTAAGACATTTATTTTTTGTTATTTTTCAAGCATAAAGATATTGTTTAGAACCTAATAAAAATTTATTTAGATGGAGAAAATACAAGATTAAAAATATGCATTCATTATATTTTTGTGCATGCAAAATTGTGGATAGGAAAAAAAAAAATACTAAATTTTGTTTCATTGTACCCCGTCTTCCCCTACTTAAAAGAGGGGAGGAATGTACAATTCTTTCACTAAAGTAAAGAAACCAATAATTTTATTATTCACATCCAGGAGTGCCATTTGGAGGAGGATAGGGAGCAGTTGAAAAATAAGACAAGTTTACATTTATATTAAAATTCTTCAATTAAAAAAACAAACTATTTTGCATTTTAAATTTTATTTTGTGAATTTCTGTTTTCTTGATACTTGATATTGAATCCTACATAGGGTAGATGTGCCAGTAATGGACACCCTTAAGGAATTTCTTTTAAAATTATTTTTTTATTAATAGTTATAATTATTACATTCCAGCTTTTCCAATGTTATATTAACATAACAATATTTAACCGTTCTTATAGTCTCATTTCCCAATATGAATCGAAATTTAATTTTAAATAACGGAAATATATCCAGGGCCATGTGTAGATGATGAAATCAGGCCCCATCCTCACCGTTCCGTTTTAAAAACGTAGTTACCATCATGAAAATAACAGGCAGCCAGAGCACGTTCACAATAAAATTCAGAATGTAGCTTAGAGAGAAATTCCAATGGCCTTCCCATCTCAAAGATCGGGTTATAAAAAATATATACGAGCCGTTGAACAAAAAATTCAATTAAAACTTGAAAAAAATATAGGAAACTCTATCTAAGCAATTTCCACTAAGGAATCCCACATTACATTTCACAAAAGACAATCTGCATATCTCTAAACTAGGGCTCCTAAGTTTGCTCTTCGCATTAAAAATTCAAAAGCTGCTAAATGCAAGCATTTAACTACGAAAGCAAGAACTAGGAAAGGCCCATAACCTTGTTATATTGGAACACTAAGTAATCCCAATATGGAGAATTAAAAGTAGCAGAGCATATATTAAAAGTGGCAATCTGTGGAAACGTTAAGGCTGACTCCCAGTTCGTAATTGCCCATGAAAAATATATAAAGCTGATTAAAAACTAAAATAAATGTGAGCAAATTGCAGTACTGATACTAAGCTGAAATAGAAAAGTGTAGCCAGTGTTTGAAAGAGAACAAGCCAGGATTTAAAACAAACAATACATTTATTAACAAAGTAAAACAAATAAAAATAACTAAAGAGATTAAAAACAAAGGCTATTGAAATATGGACGTAACATACGCCATCAGCTATCATAAGAGACATTGCTTAACACGTAATTAGAAAAAGAGTCCTCTAAGCTAAAGCTTAACATCAACATACATTATTGCTTTAAACAAACAAAACAAAAAAAATAAACTGGAGCATCAAATATAATTCCAGAGAAAAGTTTAAAATAAAATTACTTTTAAATTGTATTTAAAACGTTAACTTTATAATTAAACTGTAAATGTATATTGATCTAACTTTACTTCTATTACTTTATTAATTCTATTAAACTTTAATCAAAAACTTGTAAGGATATTACTATATTTTAAATATATTTACTTTAAGATTGAAATTCATTTACTCTAAATATTAACTGAAAAATCTATTAAGTAGGACTGGGCGATGTAGAAATTTCTTAAATCGATTTATCATCCATCTAACATCGCGATTTAACACCGATTTTACATTTTAGAATCTGGAAGCCTATTTTTTAATTTTTAGTAACAAAATACGGTCTTTATGTGCCTCCCCCTCCTGTATTATTTAGTATATTTAGCTTTTAATTTTTCAAATAATTTTGAAAAGAGGTATATTTTACACATAAAAAAACTTTGAATGTCCCAAAACACTAGTTTTTTTTGTTTTGTTTTTTTCATTTTAAAAATTAGTGATCTATTTTAATACATTTTATAAACTCATTCATTAAGAAGTAATATAAAATAAAATGATTTTTTTTTCTTTGTCTGACTTGTTTTGCCTGCTACAATCTCTAAATTCCTTAAGGAGGGGGGGGGGATTTCCCCTAGCCCATCCAAATAGCACTTCATTGCTAACAACCTACACACACTTTTTTTTTACAGACACAGATTAAAAAAGTTATTGAGGTAAAACAGAAGCATATTAAAAGAATTCAATGATGTATTTAACTATTCATTTATCATGATGAGAAAAGTAGTAAAAAAATAAAATAAAGGGGGGGGGGATTTGAGAAATAAGGTGCAATTTTTTACATCTTTTTAACTTTTAGATTATAATCAAATCAGATTTGTTTAACATAGTGTTCCCGCTAGGCCATTTTTGAAGGGCGCAGCGCCCTACCCCTTTTAAAATCGGTAAAACGCGCCCTGCCGTTTTTTAAATCGGCAAACTGCGCCCTTCATATTTCAAAAATAGTCAAATGTGCCCGGAGTCGTTCTCAGCGATCGCTTTAAGTGATGCCGCAGACGCGCTATAGCGCGTAAATCACGCGAGAAATCAGAGACGGGACGCAAAAAAATAGTTATTACGTGTCCGTGGGACGCGTAATTTCGTCAAAAAATCACGGAAAAAAGTCGATTTTCGTCAAAGGATCGCAAAAAAAGCGCAAATTTCATCAAAATATTGCAGAAAAAACGCGATTCTCGTAAAAGGGCCGCGAAAAAATAGCGTATTTTTTCAAAGGATTGGGAAAAAATAGCGAATTTCATCAAAAAATCGCGAAAAAATAGTGAATTTCATCAAAAAATCGCAGGTAAAAAGGCCGATTTTTGTCGAATGATCGCAAAAAAGCGCAAATTTCATCAAAATATCGCAGAAAAAACGCGATTTTTGTAAAAGGGCCGCGAAAAAATAGCGTATTTCGTCAAAGGATCGCTAAAAATAGCGTATTTCGTCAAAAAATTGCAGAAAAATGTCGATTTTCGTCAAAGGATCGCAAAAAGCACAAATTTCATCAAAATATCGTGGAAAAAACGCAATTGTCGTAAAAGGGCTGCGAAAAAATAGCGTATTTCGTCAAAGGATCGCGAAAAAATAGCGGGAAAAAGCCGTTTTTTGTCGAAGGATCGCGAAAAAAGCGCAAATTTCATAAAAATATCGAAGAAAAAACGAGATTTTCGTAAAAGGGCCGCGAAAAAATAGCGTATTTCGACAAAAGATCGCGAAAAATTTGTGAATTTCGTCAAAGAATCGCGGAATAAAGCCGAATTTTGTCAAAGGATCTCGAAAAAAAGATCACATTTCGTCAAAGTATCGCATAAAAAACACGATTTTCGTAACAGGCTCGCGAAAAATAGTGAATTTCGTCAAAGGATCGCGGAAAAACACGATTTTCTTAAAAGGATCATGGAAAAACGCGAATTTAGTCAAAGCCTCCAATGCACCAAAAAAGATGTGCAAACCAAACTTATCGGTAGAACATTCATAAAATGGGATTTAGTTTAAATGAGATTCTTAAAACTACAGCATGATTTCAGTGTACTTTAATAATGTATTCAGTATGTAGACCAGTGAAAAATCTCCCCTCCCCCCACTTCTTACTGCGGTATTACTATTAATCGATTTATTACATTAATTTTACAACAAGTTATTTTAATGGTACTTTAAAGTACCATTGGTGCAAAGTGTTAATCAGCCTCACAGTTCAGTTAAATATTTCAAATTATTTACATTATTACTTTTTCTGTTTTGTTTGTTATTTTATTATAAAAGAATTTGAACTCTTAGAATATTATAATTTTTTCTATTCTAATTGTAAATTTTAAGTATAAAGTAAAAAAAAAAATTATAAATAAAGTATAAATATAAAGTATTGTAATAAATGTAAAGTATAAATAATCAATCATCCAATCTAATCTACCTCTTCTTCCCCCGCCTCCCTCCTTCTTCGAAGGTTAAAATATTTAAAACTCTAATTTTTTTTACTTTCAACTCTGTCACTTCATTGTGACAATAAATAACCAATCATCTAAATTCTGCTTCTCTTTCTTATCAAACATACCAAATTTAAAGGCTTTTATTTTTTCTGTCCTAATTGTTAAAATTTTACTAACAATAAATAATTCATTATATAATCAACCTCCTCCCCCCCCCCCCCCCAAAAAAAAAAAAAAATCGCTTTTGTCTCTTTGCCCCCACCTTCACAGCTCACAAAGCTTATGATCTTTGTTATATTTGATGATTTATTGTAATAATAATTAATTGGTCACCCATCTAAATTTTACTACCCCTTAAAATCTCTGCTTTACCCTTAAAACTGCTAGTTTATGGGACTAATAATTTTTTAGTTTTTTTATTTGAAACAAAATTACTTACCTAGATCTTTGAAATATGAATTTAAGAAAAAAATATATATATAATCTGTTACTAAATGTCCACATAAACAATGATGAGTTTGTTGTAATGTATAATTCTTATATCAGTTTCGAAGATCTACATTTTCTCAGGGTCGAAACTGGGGGGGGGGGGGAAGGGGGTGGCAGAGGAGGCGTGTACCCCAGGTGCCAGTTGTTGATTTTTCTCACGTCCATGTTTAGCACTATTTCGTTAAAATCGTCCTGTCTGGGGTATGCCAAAGCACAGAAGAATCTAAGGATATGGCATAAGGATGCTGTATAAAGCAGAATTTTTTTCAATTCCGTTTTCAAGATTTTAATGAATCAATATTTGACAAAGTAGATTAACGTAGTTCAGTATTACATATTTTATGATTACATAATTTAAATTTTAAAATATGTTGGCTGTTAGAAAATTAATAAAATTTTCTTTGTAAATATACTTTGCGGAGGAGGGGGGGGGGGCACCAAAATCCATGTTTGCCCCGGGTGCAAAAAAGGCTAGTTTCGGCCCTACATTTTCTGAAGAAACAATGCCCTTTTTCGCTGAAAAAAGTGCCCTCTTTCAGCTTCAACTGTGCCCTTTTTGTGGCTAGCACCCTGCCCTTTTTTTTCCTAGAGTGAACACTAGTTTAACATAAATGCTGACATTTATATAGCGGATGGATTGAAAGTTGGAGCACATTACTGAAATTGCTGATTTTTTTTTTTTTTTTTCGTGGCCATTGCCATCCTTTAAGATTGGTAATAAAATATAATCTTAAAATAATCTCTTTTTAATGATGAAAAAATATCAAAAAAGCAGAAAAATCTAATGAATGTCTCCTCCACCCCTCCCTCAGTCTGCTGTAAAAATAAAGTTACTTGAGTCATTACAGAACTTTATTAAAGTATTTTTAATTAATTACAAAATAATAATAAATTAAAACTAAAATATTCCCATAATACCCAAACATATGAAAATTAATTTTTCATAAAAGTAATGCATAAAAATATAAACTAAAAATGGATGAATTTGGATATAAATAGTGAATTAATTTCAGCAAGATACTCAATCCGCGTGGCTGGCGTTGAAATCGGATGTCAAGCCTGATGCATGACTATTTTAAAATATTTTAATTAATTACAGAATAATAGAAAATAAAGAATATGTATTAAAATATTACCCAAACATGTGAAAAATGAATGTTTCATTAAAAGAATGCATAAAAATAAAAACTGAAATTCGATGAATTTGGATTTTAAATATGAAACTTTATTCTTTTTTTCCAACCATAAATACTCAATCAATTTCAGGGAAAAAATACTATTAGTAAAAGAAAAATATTTCATGTGGATCACAGCCAAATAGTGATACACAAAACAATGCATGACTATACTTTAAAATAATTTCATTAATTACAAAATAATAGAAAATAAAAAATAAATGTTAAAATATTACTAAAACATGTAAAAAATGAATTTTTCATCATAAAAATGCATAAAAGTATAAACTGCAAGTCTATGAGTTTGGATTTTAAATATAAAACTTTATTATTTTTAATCATATAAATGCTGAATGAATTTCAGGAAAACAATCTTTTGAAACAATGAAGGATTCTACTTTAAAACATTTTAATTAATTACAGAATATTGGAAAATAAAAAATACATATTGCAATATTACTCAAATATGTGAAAACTTAATTTTTCATCAAAAGATTGCATTAGCATATAAATTGAAATTCGATGAATTTGGATTTTAAGATTTAAACATTACTTTCTCCTTTCAACTTTCCACTATATAAGTTCTTAATTTCTGAAAAATACACATTCCAATCTCGTAAACTCTGAATCTTGTTTACAAAATAAATAAATAAATATCAATTTTTACTTAAATCATCGTTTTCTTAAACCACCCTTTTCTTAAATCAGAGAGGATTGAGGCTCGATGTTTTTTTAAAATTGGATCCTGCTAAATCGATTTAACACCAGCTTGCCTTGTTTTTCTTAAATCGGAAAGCATTGAGGCTTGCGATGTTTGCTTAAATCGGATCCTCTTAAATCGATTTAACACCAGCTTGCCATGTAAGTGTAGATACATCAAAGTAGATAAATTGTTTTTCCGATGTTAGCTCTGAATCAGTATTTTGTTTTAAATCGATTTAAAGTCAATGGCTAAATCGCAATTTAAGACAAGGGCTAAATCGCGATTTAAGACAAGGGCTGAATCGCGATTTAAGATAATGACTAAATTGCGATTTAAGACATTGGCTAAATCGCGATTTGACATTAGCTAAATCGCAATTTCCGATTTTAGCTTAAATCAATTTAAGACCAATGGTTAAATCGGATTTCCGATGTAAGCTTTAAATCAATTTAACTCTTAAATCGATTTAAAGCCCAGGCCTACTATTAAGTAAATCATATTATAAACCAGCACCGCAAGAAGCCACAAATAGAAATCGGAAAAGATTAAATGATACAGTAAAATAAACTCGGGTATTATATATTCATAAGATTTATTAAAAGGTTTAGCTTTACTTAAATGTCACACTCCCCCTCCAGACCAATTGACCTTTCCTCCTTAGGAAATAACTAACACTATCCAATATATCAATTGCATAACGTCTCGATATCAGCCACCGGCAACTTCAAAACGGCAGCCTAGGTAAACGCCTTCTTATTACACTAAAGCTCCGTGACTATGAAATAACGTAAGCAAGATAATGGATGTGAAACAATGTTACCGATTACATCGGAACAACTGAAAAGTAAACAGATGTATCTGGAGAAAAAGAGTTAACACTGAAAGAAGGGAATAGATAAATTTAAATAAAAACCTGTTTGTTTAGAAATGTGAAAACGTGTCTCCGGCCACCATGTTAAATGTCCATCCATCAAACCCTTGACCAATTTATTCACATAACGTAGAAATAAAATGGCTTGACAAAATGACGAAGATGATAGATGAAATAGACTTCAAATAACACAATATCATCTTTCTGTAGAGGTGACTTAACGCTTTTCACTTTAAACAAACGTATCTTCAATACTATTAAGATGAAAACGATTTAAAAATATGATGACGATAAAAACTTAGTTAAACATGTTTCATTTCCTTAAGAAATACTTCTGTAACACAAATATACTTATTCCAATTCCCCCCAAACATGACCGGCATTTTCCAAGTCATAAGACAACACAGCAGATGATCTGTAAAATGAAGCTACTACGCTCACGAGAATGACAGAATATATACTCCGTCCTCAATGAGATGCATATCACTACGCAGCATTATTTCCGGTACGTAATGTCACTTCCGACTTCGGGAAGGATCCAATGGCTAACGCTCAATCACAGGAGAAGACAGACAGGCACGCCATCTGTCGTCACGTGTTAGAATCTCTTGGTATGCCACATGATTTCTGTAAACCGTGTGCTCGGAAATGAGTGCCGCGATTGAAAAACTGTTTCTGCCGGTAGTTAAAGGAAAACGATACAAACGGGGAAAAGGAAAGAAGAACTTGGAGTATCTAATGGACTTATTATATTGATAATGGTAAGTAAAAATAAAATAAAGATATTTACTTTTATTTTTCTTTATTAATAAAGAGATAGCTATTGTAAACAAAACAGGACTTGTGATATATGTGAAACTAATATGAGATTAAAGTAGATGGAAATAAAGATATGAATGTAAGTCAGGATTCAGAATGAAGTTAGAATGATGAGATTAAGGTATGGACACCAGGTATCCTGTCAAAGATCGCAGAATAAAATGAGATTCTGTCGAAAAGTCGTGAAAAAACGTGATTTTCGCCAAAAGATCGCAAAAAACGCAAATTTTTTCAGAAGATCGCAAATAGGGATGCAACGGATATCCGGCTGATTTTTCAATATCCAAAATACCATCGGATATCCGAATCACAATCACCGGATATTCGACTTCTCTGCCGGATATCCGGCAAAACGCAGCAAAGCTAATATCTAACGATAAGAGAAATTGTTTGATCCAAACGATGCCGAAAAACTTTTGTTTATAATGCAAAATATGAAAGAAAGTTCACTATTCATGAGTAAAAGGTAATTCTCAAAAGTTTAAACAATTGCCAGCTTTCCTAACATTGATATTTGAACTCTTTATAATAAATTTAAGAATTTACGTTTACAGCTTTTAGAAAATTGTACCTTTACTTTCAGAATGTAAAACAAGATTTGAAGTTGTTTATTAAAGTATGACTTTATTAATTTTCTTTCTTTCTTTTAAGTTTAACAATTAAACAGGCCTATTTTAAATTTTTTCGATTCCCGGTTTTCGACGGATTTAGATGTTTTAGGGGTCCGAGATCCCAAAATAAGGTTATACAAAATGTCTATCTGTCCATGTGTCGCCATCGTACCATCAAAAAGTGTATGAAGTTATGCATAGAATTGAACCAAATTTTTTGTGAATGTTTTTGGCTATAGCCAGCTTGTCCTTATGAAAACATTCCACTGGAAGGGGGCACTGTATCGTGATTTTTGTGCCATTTTCATTATTGCATCATCGAAAAGTGTAGGGAGTTATGCATAGAATTGAACAAAATTTTTTGTGTATGTTTTTGGCTATGTCCAGCAGGTTCTCCTTTAATTTGGAAATATTCTGCCATAAGGGGTGCTGTAATAGCGATTTTTGTGCCACTTTCATTCTTGTACAATCGAAAAGTGTATCAAGTTATGCTTAGAATTGAACCAATTTTTCGGGGTATATTTTAGGCTATGGCCATCAGGGTCCTCCTTCAATTTGAAAACCTTCTGCTGGAAGGGGGCGCTATAATAGTAATTTTTGTGTTATTTTCATTATTTTACCATCGAAAAGTGTATAAAGCTAAGCATAGAATTGAACCAGTTTTTTGTGTGTATTTTTGGCTATGGCCAGCAGTTTCTCCTTCCATTTTTAAATATTCCGTCAGAAGGTGGCACTGTAACAGCTTTTTTTTTTTTGTAAAATTTTCCCAATTTTTCGCTTTTGGTACTGTATATTGGCAGCTTGTGAAGCAATGGGAACTTCATATCCTGCTAAGCTGGCTATTCACAAACAGCTGATGTACAACAGAATAACGAAAAAGTTATTGATTTTAATAAATATCATGATCGAGATTCTGGTTAATTAATTGGAGCAGAAATTTTAGATGAAAGTCAAAGTTGGTATAATATTGAACTAATAATATTGAAGTATTAACATTTAGAACTACCTTTTGAAACATTAACCACTTCACCGGCTGCCCCGAGATAACTCGGGGGTAAAAGCACTGTTTCCTCATACCTGTTGCCGGTGAAGTGGTTAAGATGTATGAGATAGAAGAAAGCTTTGGGATTGGCACATCAAATTAGTTATTTTTGTAACTTCATTATGAATATTTAAAATTAAAAGTAATTTTCTTTTTACTTATAAATATCAAAGATATTTAACTTAAAATAAAACTAAATGTGTCTTACTTAAAGCAAAACAGTATCAAATAACTAAAACAGAAAAAAGGCATCAACTAAACCTGTGTTTTGAGAAAATAACTCTTTAATCATGGGTATATTAGTAGATATTTTATGTTTAAATTATAAAAAGAAAGTATGTATTTCTTTGTGGAAAATACTCTACAATTATAGGTATATTAATTGGTTAAAATTTGTTAGACAAATTATCAGTATTTCATTGTGCAAATTAATTAATTATTAGAAATTATCAATATAGCCAATCCCATATCCAAATCCAATAGCAATTATCAGCATTTCATTGTACAAATAAACAGACTATTTTGATGTTTAAATTACATTTTTTATACAACATTATTAATATGCATTACAAGGCTTGAATGGCAAATACAGGGCTTGAATTTCGAGATGGGATGGCAGGATTCGTGCCCTAAAGAATATTAGGGATGGAAGGCTTGTGTTTCCAAAAAATCATTTTCCGAAAATGTTTCTTTGAAGCCTACACTGGCCTCCAAAAGTTAAGGTACAGGGACTGGATGCTTTCGATTGCACACGTTTTGTCTAATATCTACAAAAATTATTGGCGAATTCTTCTTGAGCTTCTGGGATAAGAACATTTTTGATTTCATATTTCTTGGTGAAGATTTAGTCGGGCCGACAATTAGGGGGCTAATAATAAATTTAATAATAAAATAATATTTGCGATCAACAATGCAACAGAAAATGCTGGAAATGGTTTGTCACTCCGTTAAGTGGCTATTTGGGTCCTGTTCAACTTTTGTGTGCATTTGTGTAAGCATAGCCCTCATATTCGTGAAGATGTTATTGTATCTGTGAAAAATTCAAAAGTTTTTTGCTTATAGTAGACAGAGTTTTCAACCAAATTTAACACAACTTTCCGAAAACTTGCCAAAGAATAGTAGAAACAGTATACTGCAATTAAAACATGACTATATTGAATATTTGATGAGATATGGGAGTTTTTATGAGATAATTTTTAACTGCGCATGCGTGGAAAATTTCAAAATTTTTGTTTCATAATTTGGTAGTCAGTATTTTGGGGCAACTTATATAAAAAGTCCTGTCAAATATCGCGAAAATTCTCACAGATAGAGTCGATATAGTGAGTTGCTTTGTAAAAATAGCTTTATCATAAGGGATTTTCCACAACTTTTAAATCAGTTCACTATATCTTTCTAAGTTTTCACAACATTTGACTGGACTTTTTATAGAAGTTGCCCCAAAATACTGACTACCAAATTATGAAATAAAAATTTTGAAATCTTCTGCTCATGCGCAGTTAAAAATTATCTCATAAAAAGGCCCATATCTCATCCAATATTCAATATATTCATGTTTTAATTGCAGTATACTGTTGCTACTATTCTTTGGCAAGTTTTTGGAAAGTTGTGTTAAATTTGGCTGAAAACTGTGTATGCTATAAGCAAAAAACTTTTGAATTTTTCACAGACACAATAACATCTTCACGAATATGAGTGCTATGCTTACACAAATACACATAAACGTTGAACAGGACCCAAATAGTCATTTAATGCAGTGACAAACCATTTCCAGCATTTTCTGTTGCATAGCTGATCGCAAATATTATTTTATTATTAAATTTATTATTAGCCTCCTAATTGTCGGCCTGACTAAATTTTCACCAAGAAATATGAAATCAAATATGTTCTTTTCATCCCAGAAGTTCAAGCACAATTCGCCAATAATTTTTGTAGATATTCGACAAAACGTGTGCAATCGAAAGCATCCAGTCCCTGTACCTTAACTTTTGGAGGCCAGTGTACGATCAAGTCTCAGGGCCGACTGACAAATTTCGTGATATTTCTCGTTATTAATTGACATATTTCACAGTTTCTTCTTACAACAAATTGACAAAATTGATGTTTGATTTTCTGCATCTAACCGAAAAATTTTTGCGATTTTTCTCCGCGACAGACTGACGAATTTCATGATTTTTTCTAGAGACCGATCGGTGAATTTCATAATTTTTTTTCTCGCGATCAATTGACAAATTTAGCCATTTTATTCTGTGACCGATTGGCAAATTTCCCTGTTTGTTCTTGCAACATACTGATGAAAGTAACGATTGTTTTTCTGCATCCGATTGAAAATTTTCGCATTTTTTCAATGCGACTGGGTGAGAAATTTCATATTTGCTCGTGATGGACTGGCAAATTTCATGATATTTTTCCGTGATTGATTGACCAATTTCGTGATATTTTCCCTCTGTCGATTTCCCACAAACTTCAGTTTTTTTTCTCGCGACCGGTCGACAAATTATTTTATTTATTTTTACCATGATTGATGAAATCAGCGATATTTTTTTCTATGACCGATTTACATATTTTGCTATGTTTTTCCATTTGCCCAAAATAGGAAATAAGTAAAAGGGCAGTAACGGCCACCGGAGGCTGGTGCTCTATCAAATTGGCCAATAGTCAGCACTAAACAAAATGAGATACTTGTGGTGCACATGAAAAAAAAAAAATTAGAAACAACAAACTAGTTGATTCTCGCAATTCACTAAAATTAGGACATGACTTTTTAAAATCAAGCTTTTCTTGTGTAATAGAAGGAATCAATTGACTATTCCTTTTTCAAACTTTGGATATGAAAAATTTAAAATTCGAATGCATAGAACATAGCTCAATTAGCGAAAATACCAGGGATTACAGTTTTGACTATAACTCCATTAAGGATTCTAATAAAACAAGTTTGTTCAGAAATGACATATAAACACTATAGGATGACAATACAATCACCGATATGCATTATTCATGTAAGTTAAAAATTAATGGACATCGGATTTTGCAAAGTTTTCTAAAATTTTTTAAGAGAGCATAATCATGTGTTTCCGATAATTTCTAAAATTATAAAAGTTGCTCTATGCTGTTTGTCAAAAGTGTAACTTGTGAAAGAGGCTAAAACACGCAAAATAGAATAAAATCTAAATTAAGAAATTCATTTAGCAACCCAATTGTTAACTGCCCATAACATTAGGTGAAGGTTGAAAAATAGACATGGTATATATAAAGCTTGATTCTGTTTCTTTGTTTTAATAAAATAAAAATTTTGAATAATTATCTTGAGTTTTTAATTTAAATTATTTCAATGCTATTTTGTCATGACTGTATAAATGCATTACTTAAAGTGGCACATAAAAAATAATGAGGTTAAAAGATTTTTTTTCCTTTCTAACAGTTCAACTCCCCTGCATTTATAAATGTTGGGTAGGAAACTCTCCTCCTGGGAAAACTTGAATTTTAAGCCCTGATATTTACATTTAAAATGTTTTAATGATGTGTGAAACATGTTTGTAATTTATTGTTCTGAGATGGCATTATATAAAGAAATAATTCACCATATAACTAAAAACATATCTAGTGCCGGATATCTGAATCCGGCAGGCAAAGGAGCTTCGGATATCCGATATCCGGCAAAATCAATATCAGGTGCATCCCTACAAAAAAAACACGATTTTCGTCAAAAGATCGCAAAAAAAAAAATGCAATTTTCATCAGGAGGTCGCGAAAGAAGCGTGGTTTTCGTAAAAAAATGCACGTTTTCGGCAAAAGATCACCGATAAAACGGGAATTTTGTCAAAGGCCTGCAGAAAAAAAGGAAATTTCATCAAAGGGTGACGACAAAAATGCTACGGTCTCTTTAGAAAACAGCACACACACACAAATATCTATATTTATTATTATGGGTATAGTTTTTAATCTGAAATAATATACTGAACTAACTTTTGAAAAATTGGGTTTAACCCAAATCCAATTTACAGGAACCTAACCTACACTCAGCCCCTGGTAACAGAAAGTTCGAGACAGGCATCACAGATTTTCTTTTCTAGTTTGCAGATTATTTTTCTATCAAACCTTTATTTCGCTTTAATATTATGTTTAGCTCTTTATTACTTAATACAAAAACTTAAGATTGTTATTATATTATTAGTAAAATTAATAAAATGCATAATAACAAAGGTAAGTGATCGTTGATTAATTAATGCTTCAATTCTAAATTATTTTACCTGCAGATTATTTTCTGCCCCTTAAGTATCTGTTGCCGACACTTGGAAAATTTTTTGCTACTGGAACTCAGCCTGAAATCAAACTGAGCAAAAAAAAAAAAAAAAAAAAGTTTACTCAACCTACAACAAAAATGATTAGTGCCTGGAGAGGATTTCCCAATCCTTTCCCATCCCCTGCTGTGAATTTCAGAATTTTTTTTACTCAGAAACACCCGTGAATTTTACAGTTACTTTTCGTGACAGACTGATGAAATTCACAGTTTTATCCTGCGTCTGATCGATGAATTTTGCGATTTTATACCACGGCCAATCGACGAATTTCACAATATTCTTCCCTCGACCGATCAAGGAAATTCACGATTTTTTTCCCTATGTCCGATTGGCATATTTCACGATATTTTTTTCCTGTGACAGAAAAAGGAAAATATCCAAAAGGGTGCGCTAAAAAAAGGACATTACGTGTCACTGGGTGCTGCACTCTGGCAAATGGGTCGAGATTTAGTACTAAACGAAAATAAGATTAGAAGGACCGTAAAGATCTTGTGGTGCACATCAAAGAAAAAGCTCCAATCAAACATATATAGAAACACCAAACAAGTTGATCCTTGCAATGAACAGAAATTAGGACATGACAATTTAAAGTTAACCCACATTTCTTGTGTAGTAGAAGAAATGAATCAACAGCTTCCATTTCAAACTTTTGGCTTTAATTGAACAAGCATTCAAATTTTAAACAAAGAAAATACCAGGGAGTCAGGTTTTGACTGTAATTCCATTAAGGACATAATGAAGCAATTTTGTTTAGAAATGGATATTGATGATTCCATCACTGAATATACACTGTTCATGCAAGTAGTTAAAAATGAAGGCATGTCAGATATTGCACAGTTTTCTGAATTTTTTGTAAGAGAGCATAACCATACGTTTCCGATAACTTCCAAAGTTATAAATGTTGTGCTTGTGCTGTCTGTCACAAGTTTACCTTGTGAAAGAAAATTCAGGGCCCAAAATGGAATAGAATCTAAATTCAGAAATTCATTTAACAACCCCATTGTTAAGGGGTTATATTTGGTTGAAAGTTGAAAAATAGGCCATATAAAAGTTTATCTTTCTTACTTTTTTAAATAAAAAATATTTTCCATAATTATTCTGAATTGTTGATTTAAATTGCTTCAATGGTATTTTGTCATGTCTGTATTAATACAGACATGAGAAAATAATTAATGTAATTTATGTAAATCTTTAAATAGCACATAAAATAACAGTGTGTTTTAGATTTTTTTCTCCCTCCTAAATAGATCAACTCCCCTCCATTTATAAATGTTGGTAGGGAGACTCCCCTCCTAGGAAAAATTGAATTTCAAGCCCTGATATCAAAAGTCCAGTACCGGACACCCCATAAAAAGTAATAAATATAATTGTTTTTATGACTGTATTTAGAACTAGAATTTAATGAATACGTACTAATGAAACAAAATAGTTATTTTCAAATAAATTTAACAATTAGGATACCAGTACTTAATAAAATATTTATGATAATCATTTACTGTTTACATCAATTATTGTAATTATCAGAAGATTGATGTTTTAATTATTTTAGATGGGTAGTTTAAAATACTAAATATCAGGCAATTACAGCTATCAAATTATTAAAACAGTGGGGGATTTAAAAGGTAATTAAAAAAAAAAAGTCTTGGAATATTAGTGTTTAGTTTTGTCCAGGGGCGTAGCTACCGTGGAGCAGTTGGAGCAAACTGCTCCAGGCGCACGAATCCTAAGGGCGCAAAATTAGAAAGATCAAAATAAAGATTTGTAAAAATATTTGCCTATTTTTTTCTCATTATTAATCAGAAATTATAAACGAATCCTGTTACAACCGGCATATTTCTATGATATTTTACATTCTGTTTAACCCCAATTATTTCGATTTAAAACATGTTTTCATACCCAGTTTACAGAAAGTACTTCTATTTGCGGAGTTTTAATTTTAATTCATACCATATTGCAGTCTCAAATAACTTCTCCAACACCATTTCAGCACATCGGATTTTTTTCTCTGTGACTTTTTCGTAGACAACTGTTGGAGATTTTCAAATTTTGAAGTACTCAAAACTTATTTACAGAGCTCTCATCGGTCACCTTATTGGATACCACTATTCCCAAACAATAATCTTCCTGGTAAATTTCTATTTAACAGTATGTTTAGATGTAATGCCTTAGCTATTTAGTTATTTTACGATTTGAAAAAAAAAAAATAATGTGACAAGTAGAAGAAAATTATTGACCATTGAAAAAAAAAAAAAAGCAATTTAACAAATTACAACGACCATTTGTAAAATGATTTTTTCGAAGACTAAAATTTAAGACATAAAAAATCGCACGGAGTTAATCATACATTACATACGCCATGAATTAAACATTAATAGTGTTACTACACGTAAAAATGGCAAGCGACAAAAATCGCCTGCGACCCGTCAGATTTCTTAAAACTTACGTTGTATTATCCACCTATAAAATTACAAACAATTATTGGTACTTCTATGTATCCACCTGAAACTTACGTATTATCCAAGCATTTCATTGGCTGTTCGGGAAAAGGCTTTTCCATCGTCAGATTTCTTGGAAATCTGACGACCAATTTTAAATGAAATTTCATTCTTAAACTTCTAAACATTCCACAATATTACTCTTTACGCCGTCGTATAGAGAAAAAAAATGTACTTTTAAATGCAATTTGTTTGAAAGCTGTATCTCAATTTGTTTCTGAGTTATTAATTTTTTTTTTGTAGTTTTTATTACTTTTTTGTCATAGTGGCAACAGAAGTATCCATCTCTGTAAAAAGTAAAGGGAAATACAGATTAATGTATAGACCAAACAGAAAACGAATAAAATGCGAATTAAACCAATAAAAAGCTTCAGATATGCTTTTGATTTCCTACCCTGACGAGGACAATAACCATTTTTCCAAATGGTTAAAAAAAAATGAAAATTTTAATCTTTTTTTTTTGTGGAAACTAAACATGCATCAATGCAGATTACAAAAGATTTAGGCATATTCCACATCAGCCCATGACGATAAAAATTAGATATGGGTTGAGGGAGGAGCGGCAAAATAATTTTTGCGCATATTGTTTTTCAGATTTTGAAAATATGGTAAATCTCAAATGCAGAATTGGTAAGCATTTTCTTTCAAAAAGAGAGAAAAAAATTAGTATGCAATTCAGTGTTCCTTAGGACAACTACTTTTTCCGAAAAATATTCTTCCAGATTAAACTTTATTTAATCGCAGAATTTTAGGATCAAATAAGGGATAACATTTCCGAAAATAATAATTTGAGTTTGCTGAGGCATTAATCAGGCTCTGCCCACAGACCACCACCATCTGATATCGCACAATTAGTAGTCAATGAATTTTGGAATGATAAAATGAAAAAAAAAAAAATCTGGAGTTATACCACTCAACTTTCCGAACAGTTTACAGAAATACTGTGTGTTCAAAACAGTATAACAGTGAATAAAAACTTAGATCGTAATTTCCTGCAAAGGTGATATATTTCCACTGGTGATAAAGACCTCGTGTTTTAAAAAAAATGCTATCTTTCATTCATAAAGCTTAAACATTTTTCTAATGCATAGTTTTCAACAAATTTTCATTAAGCCCATGCTTAAACAAGGTCTATAAGTAAAAAAAAAAAAAAAAAAAAAAAAATAGGATTGTACTAAATTAAGTCACCTCCTGGCATACTTAGAATGGCCCGCCGGGCAACCGACCTGCGGGTTGGTGAGCCCTAAACCAAGTAAAGCTGCGCTCTCCCTGAGGTGAAACTAATAGTCACTAAATTTGCTACAAGCATTAGATTTGAACAGTCTTAAATTATTTAATAATTTAAAAAAAATCACTTTTTTGAAGCATTTTTTTTACTAATGATTTTTTTCTTTGAAAATTAGAATTGATTTTTTTTTTTTTTTTTTTTTTCTTTGGAAGTTTCTTCGTTTCAGAGGCCATGCGTCGCCTGTATTTCAAAATATATAGACGGTTTTTTTGTTTAATTTTTTTGTAAAATCATTTATTATGTATTTGATTGAAATGTGTAGGTTGCGTGTATTCGTACAATGCTGTGATTGTGATTTAACCTATAGAAATTTTTATTATATTGTTTTTCGTGCTTGAAACACAAAAATATTTTTTACAAATATTTTCTTCAAAAAAAGAAAAAAAATCAAACATTTTTATTATATTGTTTTTCGTGCTTGAAGCACAAAAATATTTTTTACAAATATTTTCGTCAAAAAAAGAAAAAAAATCAAACATTTTTTTTTTGTTGTTGTTTCAGTGATTTTTATTAAATGTGATGATCAGAACGGTGTTTTGCTGTTTTGTATATACGTTAAAACAGGACTGTTCAACCCTTTGAATGTTCTTTGTGCGTCCCGCTCATTATACCCTGTTGCTAAGGATTTTTTTTAAATACAGTACATTCTGCCTAAGGCAGATTCTGCACAACACGGAAATCTGTCTTGATAGAGCTTTAGACAGAGTTTACTCTATAAAATTCTAAATAAAATTTTAAATACACTTTGCTTTAAAATCAAATTAAATATTCACACGTTTCTTATTATTACTACCAGCTTCAAGATTTTTTATCCTCCCGCTGCAAAAATAGTTCAAAATGGGTTTAATTAATCGTTCTTATTTAGTATTAAAATTCTTCTATACTTAGAATCCGACTCTTGCCATTTGCAAGTTAATGTTAAACCAATGGCAAAGTTCTTTGCAAATTTCTCCTTTTTAGTATTCTTAAATATTTTTTTTTTACATTGAATATATGAGGTCGATGTCTAAACGGTTATCTTTATGCTGTTTCGATTTCTTTTTTTTTATGTCTAAGAACACTTTCAAATTCGGATCCAGTTCCGAAATTGAAAGCATCCCAAGAAAAAACTGAAATGGTAAGGGTTATTATTGATTTCTACTAGCAATGTGGTACAATAATGAATTTCTAAAATGTTGTGCCTACCATAAATCCAATGTCTGCGTATTTCACAGTAACCGAGTCCGACCCTTACGTGCAGTAGCGGGTCCTCAGGGATTCACAATCACTTTTCTACCAGAATGCAGATATATAAAATCTGATCTGTTTTAACCTTCAAATTTTCTAAGATTAAACAAAGAGATTTTTTTTTGTGTGAAATTATTAGTAGTAAAGTGATTGTGAACCCCTTGTCGATCCGCCACAGTCTGCCTGGTGAAATGCTGTATAGGTGAACGTGATCAATAAAAATAATTTAATTGAGATATAATAGAAAATATTCATCAGTTACCGTCACAAAATGGTTGAAAAACAGTTTAGATACTAAATCCGTCGACCGAAAATTAATACAATTCTTGCGACAGATTTATAACATACCTGCCGACATTATCAATAACACACCAAATTTTGCTCTGGAAGTCTGAAAACGTGAGGAAATTCTAAGATACACACATACGTATTGAATCATTGTAAAAATTGTGAGAACGGATTCAAAAGTATCTGAAAATGTAAAAATATACCATTATTTTCATTTATTTTTAGTGCGATTACAATGCTTTCCTATTTCCTTCCTTACATGGTATATGTGTATGGAAAGTAAAAACTGTAATCTTGAGCATTATATAAGGGTGTCAGTTTAGGTTCTCGCTGCAGGGCGGCCAAAATGTTTCATTTGGGGAGAAAAATAAACTGAAATCGTCAAATTGCAACAGATGTTTTCTTTCTTTCGGCGACACTCTCAATGATGTTGTTGTACGATTAAACCTTTTCTGTGTAACTCATTATTTGTGTTTTTATATTCTTAGTGTTTCATGGCGAATCCATTACTACCATTATTTGAATTTGGCTAGTTTTTCTTTAGTGATTAGCCAAATTACTCAAATTAGACAAAAGCCAGTGAAAACACCGGTGTTTTATCGTTGTCCATTGGTAAACTTTCTAAACCAGTAGCTGTAGAAATATAGTTCCAATACAATAGACTCCCTAAAATCCGCAAACGCCTAAAATAAACACATTATCACAGATGAAAACAATGAAACTTTCAATTAAGATTTATTGGCAAAATTACAGAACTTTTAGTTTCATATTATTCCATATGTATTTTAATATGTATTTCTCGATAATATGACTGAACTCATGGTTTTTCATGAAGGAAATATAAATTTATTTCTGAAAAAAAAAAAAAAAAAAAAAAAAAAAAACAAGATATTGCTGGTATCACTGGTAATCACAATCTTTTTACCAAATATATTTATGTATTAATCAAGTTTTTTTTTGGTTATTAAGACTGTCTAAGCCTGAAATAAAACTCCCTTACTTTATGATTTTAATGTGAATTTACCTTTATGAGGAAAGTTTCATTGAATAATTCAAGGGAAATGTGTCTCAGTATAATAAAATCTAACAAAAACATAGCTGTGAAAAAAGGGAGCCAAGTTCTGTAAAGACAATGGCAAGAAAAGAAGTGATATCTAAGTGGGTGCCAAGTTCAAATAAAATTCACTCAAACTTACCTACTGAAGTATTATAGAATTTTTTAAATTGTTTAGAAATAAAAATTATTGATAGCATATTAATAATAAATCTAGAACTTGGCAAGTTTTTACCTACAAGTCATTTACTTTTATTAATGACATTATTATATCTAAACTTGTTATTTCATGTTTGAAAGCCTTCATTTGAGTGAGCTCCTTCCCCTTGAAGGATGGTGTGATAAAATATATCCCACCTAATTTTAACTGCAAAATGCCACATTGACACTAGAATTCAGGACTAAAAAGTTTAATTTTATTAAATACGTGAAAAGAAGCTTTTACCCATTTTGAAATAAATTTGTTTTTAAATTCTGGTGTGATTGAATCATTTCAGCATGTCACGAATAAAAGCTCTTTGCCCCTGAAGGGTTAAAAAGGGGTGCAGTCTCTAGAGGGATGACCAAGAACAAGCGTAAAGGTAACTGTCTCTTTCTCAGGCCTTGCCTGAGGCCCTCAGGCTTTGCCTTCTCAGGCCTCTTTCTCAGGCCTAGTTTGTTTGCATTGAGGTTTCCGAAGGGTGGGTGCTAGAATGATAACCAAAGACGAGCGGGAATGTATTTGTGTATTTATTGGTTTATCAAATCTTTAACATGAGTCATTTGTTTATAATAATAACTATATAAATTTTTTTATAATGACATTGTTGTTAATCATCATCATTTTATTAAGACATGAAATTGATAGGCATAGCATTTATCAAAAACTTGCCAAGTTCTAGATTTATTATTAATATGCTATCAATAATTTTTATTTCTAAACAATTTAAAAAATGCTATAATACTTCAGTAGGTAAGTTTGAGTGAATTTTATTTGAACTTGGCACCCACTTAGATATCACTTCTTTTCTTGCCATTGTCTTTACAGAACTTGACTCCCTTTTTTCACAGCTATGTTTTTGTTAGATATCATTACTTTTTGTAAAGTTACAATATATTTAGACACTTTACTTAATGTTTTTTAATGTGTTTACATCAGACTATTTTATTCACCAAGCAACTTTTAATTTAAATTTCCTACAACAAACTATTTGGCTGTCAATTTGCGGCAGAAATCTATATTTTAATACTGCTACACTGAATGCATGTTTTGAAACGAAATGTATTGATTCGAAATTTTTATTGTTTCTGAAACAACAATTCCTATTAAATTCCTATATTAAATTTTCCTATTAAATTTTCCAATTAAATATCCTATAGCTGGGCCTGCTTTTTTGTACTGGAAGTGAAAAATAAAGTTATGTGCTTATGCCACACTATGTATCATTCATCCATGGGTGCGGGCAAAGAGGCAGTGCAGAGGAAGGACATTGCCCCTCCCTGGATTTTTAAATTTAATTAACTAAATAAACTTTTCTCTGATGATTTTGAAAATAACAAGTGGGTAAGTGTGATCACAGATCGCACAGAGGGTTTTGTTTAATATTCCTTTCAAAACACTTTATCCTTTTGAAAAATCTGTTAGTTCCACATTCAACCAGGGGCGCACTCAATTCTAAACAAACCTCTATCCGAACGAAACTCCGTTTTAAATACTATCCGTAGATATATTAGTCGAGTGGATTGAGCCCATAGTACCCGAGATAAGTAGGTGCACCTGGCGATAAAAAGTGGAACTAAAATATGTAAGACTATTGTGCATAATATGAAAGAATGGTCAAAGGGGTGTCAGCAAAAGTAGGAAAAGTGCTCCCCGGTGAAAAGGGTAGATGTTAGAAAAATTGCTTAAAATACACAAGTTAGAGCCCGGAGGAGTAAATAATATAAGACTTTTTGAAAGTTTTATGATTTGTCGTGTGCTCTGACGCATTCAGCTATACGTATGCAAAAAGTCATGTCTCCAACTTAATTAGGGACTCCCTTAGAAAGAATTGCTTAAAATACATATGTGGTAGCTCAAAGGGTTAAGCGTAAGACTTTTTCAAGATTTTATGATTTGTCGCCTAGCCTTAGGTGTTCTGCTATAAGTATGCAAAATTTCAAATCTGCAATTTAATAAGGGGCTCATTTAGAAAGAATTGCTTAAAATACGCATGTGGAAGACCAAAGGGTTAAATGTACGACTTTTTCAAAATTTTATGATTTCCCGTTTGATGCGAGGTGCTCAGCTATAAGTATGCAAAATTTCACGCCTCCAACCTAATTAGAGGCTCACTTTGAAAGAATTGTTTAAAATACACATGGGGGAGGCCAAAGGGTTAAATGTACGACTTTTTCAAAATTTTATGATTTCTCGTTTGATGGTGAGGTGTTCAGCTATAAGTATGCAAAATTTCACGCCTCCAACCTAATTAGGGTTCACTTAGAAAGAATTGTTTAAAATACACATGTGGGAGCGCAAAGTGTTAAATGTACAACTTTTTCAAAATTTTATGATTTGTCGTTTGATGTGAGGTGTTCAGCTATAATTATGTACAATTTCACGCCTCCAACCTAATTAGAGACTCACTTAGAAAGGATTGTTTAAAATACACATGTGAGACCCCAAAGGGTTAAATTTACAGCTTTTTCAAAATTTTATGATTTGTCATTTGATGTGAGGTGTTCAGCTGTAAATATGCAAAATTTCACGCCTCCAACATCTATAGTTTCTGAGAACGGGCTCTGTGACGGACAGAATATCTCAATTTGTTGATTTTCTGTAAGCAAGTAAACCCAGATAAACCACCAGAAAGTAGATAGGTTTACAATGGAAGTCTATGGGAATTTGGCGAAATATCAGAGATATCGCCAAGGTGGCGTCACTTTTGGCGACATATTGCCATGTTGGCGAGAAACTTGGCGGTATTTGGCGACAGAACAGCGTCCCCTCCTACGGCAAATTAAAATTTCGCCTAATAGACGCAATGGTAAAGTAAAAATGGGCACCCCCAGGTGGGTAATTAATCGATTTTCACAATTTTTTTATTTTTTTCCTTAGTTTTATAGTGTAAACGAACTTCGCACCAAATTTGAAGTCTGTAGCTGCAGTAGATATACGAGATCTTTTTGATGAGTGAGTGAGTGAGTCAGTCAGTCAGTGGTAAAATTATCGGATATCAGACATTTTCAAATGTCATTATCTCGGAAACTAATCATGCGTTATTTATAAAATTTTGGATTTTAGGTAATTAGGGTGACCTTACTACACATTTCGTATAACAAGTACGTAGGTCTCATAGATTTTCAGTTGTAGAGCATTGAAATTAGATGAAAACAGCTCGAAATGGTTCGTGTAAATAACACACGGCTATGTCAGGCGAACTTGGCTGACACAAGTTACGGGATTTACATTTTTGTTCGGTCCCTAGGTTCTATACGTTACATTTAGAAAAGCTTCTCTGTATTACGTGTAAAATGATAAAATTTTCTCTTTTGTATGACTAAAACTTACTAAGTTATAATACTTCGAATTATATGAATTTTATTATTTTCTGGTGCTAAAAACAGCAAAACGTGTTTCATCCATATGCGAAAAGTAAAAAAAAAAAAAAAAAAAAAAAAAAAAAAAAAAAAATTGACAATAGTGGGTTTTTTATTAGTATTCTACAAATCTTCGAAACCCTTGAAAGGAAAAACATATTAATGGCGGCAGGTTGTATTGGCCGATTTAAAACGAAACTCCCGCCCAATTGGCCGAAAATTTTGGTAGGTACTCCATACTTAAAGAATTATAATTCATTTCACTATTCATTATGTATTTTTAATAATTTGTATTTAATACGTGTTGAACTATTAAGTACGTCTGACTTTCAAATAAAAGTAAAGTTTTAAATCGAATTAAAAATGGTATATGGTATATAAATTTTAAAGTAAAAAAAAAAAAAAAAAAAAAAAAAGCGCATAACTTTTCGAGTGAGAAGAGGGCGCACAAACTTTACTTGCTCCAGGGCGCTGAATTTGTAGCTACGCCACTGGTTTTGTCTCACTATTTTTAACAATTAATCTTCCAGAGACTACTTAATATATCATGTATAATAATTAATATTGCAAATATGAAAGAAACAACATTGTGAGTTGAATATTTTAAATACTGAATAAAATAATTTTAAAATAAAACTGTAGAAGGGATGTTTGAGGCCACTGATCTGCAGATTTACTAGTTTTATGAATATTACCTATAATTTTCATTAACCTTTTTTTTTTCCCCTGTCAGAGGTGAATAAGGAAACATTTAAGACAGAAAATAGATTTTTAATAGCTTCTGTAACTTAATTGTTTTTATTTAAACGGAGAGGGAATAAGCCCTATGAGCCCTTCTTTCACTGTGCTCTTAAACAATATTTTCTGCTTCCTGGCTGGTTTGATTGCCAGATTATAAAATATGCAAGGTATACATACATTTGCATAGATGCCAACATCTCTGTAAATTCCGGAGTTTCTCCGGAAATGTAGGTTAAAATACGGTAGTATGGTAATAAGGTAGAAAATACGGAAATTTGCGGTAAAAAAATCTCGAATTTTTTCGATCATTCGCGGGAAAAAAATGGGGAATTTTTTCGATGAATTGCGGCAAAAATTCGCGAATTTCTTCAATCGGTCATTGAAATATATCGCAAAAATTGTCTATTAGTCGATAAAACCACGAATTTCGGCAATCGCTTGCGACAGAAAATCGCGAATTTCTTTAACTGGTCAGTGAAAAAAGTTGCAAATTTTGTCAATCGGTAGTCGCTGCAAATAATCGTGAAATTCATCAATCGGTCGTTGGTAAAAATCGTGCTCTGCAAAAACGCGCTTTTCAGCTGTCAGCCGTGGCAGAAGATCGCGAATTTCGTCAATCAGTTGAGGAAAAACATCCTGGAATTCGGCAATCAGCTGTTGATAAATATCGTGAATTTTGTCAATCATTCACTGCGTTGCAAAAAACGTAAAATCGTCAGTTGCGCCAAAAAACGCGAATTTCGTCACTCATTCGCGGCAAAAGATCGCAATTTTCGTCAGCCATTCGTGGCTGAAAATTGCAATTTTTGTCAGTCAGTCGCAGCAAAAAAATCGCAATTTTCGTCCGTCAGTCACGGCAAAAGATCACGATTTTCGCCTGTCGTTCGCGGCTAAAGACCGCGATTTTCGTCATTCCTTCGCAACAAAATCCCAATCGCGCCCGTCGGCCTAATCATTCGGAGTTTTCGTGGTTTTCTTCGAACCTTGGATTTCCAAGCGTTAATACGGGTTAGGTTCCCTTAGAAAGACCCCCACGAAGGGCACGCCCCCCTGGGCCTATATCCCTCGTGCAGATAATTGGCCGTCATAAATACAACCAACCAACCAACCTTCGCAACAAAAGATCGCGATTTTTGTCTGTCAGTCACGTCAAAAGATTGCGATTTTCGTCAGTCAGTCACGGCAAAAGATCGCGATTTTCGGCAGTCAGCCGTCACAAAAGATCGTAATTTTCGTCAGTCAGCCGCAGCAAAAGATTGTGATTTTCGGCAGTCAGTCGCGGCGAAAAATCACGAATTTTCTCAATTGTTTGTGGAAAGAAGTCTCTTTATTACAAAAAATATTAATTACATAAAAAGTAAAAGTAAATTAGTATTTAAATTATGTTTGTATGGATGAATACAAAAGCTATCAGGGGTTGAGGATCCATAAAAAGTACCTAAAAATATTTTAAAATACAGCTCGAAAAAAATTTTGTGCAACTCCTGAAATGACTCCTGAAACGTGACTATTTTACTCCTGATGAGTGTCCAAAACTCCTGAAATTTTACTAGTTTACTCCTGGGTTGTTCTCTACAATACTTGCAAATTTGGCCAGCAGTCTGACTTGAATGATGCATATGTAAATTTTCATAAAGATTAGATAAATGGTAAGAAATCAGACAATTATTGAAGATTTTAATAGCAACAGAAATTGTTTTAAAAATTTGACTTAACAAAAAAAAATAAAATAAAAATTTGTGGAAAAAATAAAATAAAAAATGTGAGGGAATGATGAAATTAGACATTTTTACTAGTTGTAGAGGAAAAATGCAAAATTATGAAGAAATCCAAACTGTTTCCTTTAAGAGAAACACTTAATATATAATGTATGATAAAATTAAAATTTTTGATATTTACAAAAAAATGAATATTCTGTGTGAGGGAATGACTGCTAATAAAAGCGCTTCCGGATATATTGACTAAAAAAAAATTCTGTAAAATTAACAAAATCTTACACCACCAATTTATGTTGCTGGACTGACAAGTGCTCAAAATAGCTTCTTCTCTGTGAAAGATGCTAGACTGCTACTGCTCATTAGTGGTAGATATTTGAGATAATAGCAATGTGTGAGGGAATGATGGTCTAACATGGGGAAACATATAATTGATTGAGTAGACTATATAATAATAGTAAAAATTAATATTTTTATTATTTTTTGTAATGTATCAAATAAGAACTTTATTTTGCTTAGGGTATTTTTAATTATTTTTATTTCTGGATGGAAAGAAATAGGCAATAAAATATGGTAGTACAGGTGGGGGAAAGGTGAGGGAATGATGTTTGCATGATATATATTATATTTTTAAATACTAAATTTATTTATTTTTAAATTTTACTTTATGTCCCTAATAAACTATGTTTAGATCTTCTAATAAAAATAAAAATAAATAAAAATGTAATAAAATTAAGAGCATTTATATGGCTGGGAAGCACTTTTTGCACTATTGCAGAGAATAACCCTCCTGATACAGTATTTACAATGTTGGCATCTATGCATTTGGCTCATTCCATGCCAAATCACCCAAAATTAAATATTCAGTGTGCCCTTATCTCTCAGATTTTGTTCCTTTTTTTTTTTTTTTTTTTTTTTTTTTTTTTTTTTTTTTTTTTAATATATATATATAGATACCTAAGAGATATGGCCACAGAATTTTTTTCTATTTTTTATCTCAAAAATTGACTTCAGGAAAAACATTTGAAATTTGCGCATTTCGTGCGATTCTTCCCATCCTTGTGTTGGCATCAAATTGCGTGAAATGCTGTAGCTCTGTTATTTTTTAAACAATAACCCTTTAAGCCCTGACCCACACAATTGTGGGGGTGATACTAAAATAAAAGAGAATGACTATTTCCCTGTTTTTATGAGATTTAAAACCAAATCTGCACATTTATATGAGTTAATTGGCTTCAGATGTTTTGATAAGACATCACTAGGGGGCACTAACTAAAATACAGGGTTAGATTTTCTGCTTTTAAAAAGACTATATCATCTGACAGCACCGGGTTTTACCATTTCCAAAATGGGTTACAATTCCTAATACAGTATAGGATCTATTATCCGGCGTCCCAATATCCGGAACGCTCTAAAAACCGGAACGCTAAACGATCTGAAACTGAAACTTAGTAAAAGCTTTCATTTCATAAAAATTTGCAGTTTTTTTTTTTCATATTTTATTGAAGAGTTAACATGCTTTATAAATCGATATTTTAAATATTTTAAACTTTTTCTCATACACCTCAAGGTACCGAAATATCCCATTAATCTCCCCACCCCCCACCCCCCAAACGTGGCAAAAAATCGTGAAGTAATCGGAGAGGCCGCTTACAGGGATTAAAAGTGGCCTATCGAAATCTACCGCCTGTTGAAATCCGAAAACGTTTATAACAATAGTCCAAAGCCTGCCCTGATATTCAGATTTTTCTTTTTTTGTTAACCCAGATAATTAAAAAACAGAACTTAAAAAGCGCAAACTTACAAGCGCGCTCTCCCTACGATCCCACTTATGAGGCTCCCGTGAAAGATAAGAATTGAATGTATGCAATCATCGGACATAAGTTCTCTTTTTGATCATTTTTATGACTTCGCATCGGCATAACCTTTAGAAATATGGGAAAACTAACTACATATTCTTAAATTTCGTATTTTTCTGTTTCAAACTCTAAAATCCATTATAAAAAATTTTAATTTTAACCTTTTGAAAAAAAATATTTTCGAAACGTCACTTAGAATTTGAATGCGTTTTCCGCGATGAAAATCTGTTGGCAAGCTCCGACCTTTGACGTCATCTAAAAGCGCACCTACAATTCGGCCAATTAGGAGAATGAGAGAAACGTTGTTTTATCGGTTTCAGCTGCGTCCATCGAACAGTAGAAAAACAGATATACGGAATCCGATAAGACAGAAAGATGGTACGGCGCTTCGCGCGATTTTTTTTTTTGGAAAGGGGGGGGGGGGTGCTTTCGTGGGATTTTTTTTAAATATCAAATTTGTTTACAAAATAGAGGAGAGTGGGTTAATGGAATATTACAGTAATTATGCATTTCTTTATCTCCGCGAATTTGCGGAAATCTGCATTTTAAGTGTTGATAATTTTGCCTCTTGTATTTTTCTGTCCGCTTTCCATGCGATAAATTCGTAAACAAAACAAAAAATAAATAAAAAGTCAACTTTCAATATATTCCCCTCCTCCCTCCCCAATTATTGGATGAAGATGCTGTTCAAGTTTGTTTCAATATAGACAGTAATGCTCCACTTAGTCATCAGATGACATACAGTGAAACTTGTGAAATGGTGACTAAAGATGCATCTGATGATCGTAGTGATGATGATGACAAGAATGAGGAGGTAGAAAAAATGTCTAATGAACAAATGATATTTTACACTCAACAATTAATTCAAGGCATGGAACAAAGAAGTTATTTCCATGAACAACAAATAATGTCCTTATATAAAATTCAAGACCAGCTTGTAAAAGAGAAACGTTACAAACAGCCAACTTTAAAAGGATTTTTCCAAAAAACTAATTCCCAAGCATCTGCATCTGAACCCCAAAACTAAATTTTATTTTTGATCTTGTTCATTTGTAAGTTTTATTATAATTTAAAATTATTTCTTAACTTTTTTTTAAAATAAAAATTAAACTTTTCCATAATTGTGTTTTATAGAATCAATTCCACAAATGTGTAATACAGTATTTTTAATATTATTTATGCTAACCAGTATTTCATATTTATGTACATTAGAAAATATTTGTGGTAGTGTTCCGAATTACGGAAAACCCCTTATCCGGAATGCCCCAGGTCCCAAGGATTCTGGATAACGGATCCTATACTGTATATAAAATTTTTATTTTTAAGTGATTTTTTTAAAACTTATGTTTTTAGCAATTTATTTTTTATTAATTACATTTTTAAACCGGATTAATTTTAAATAGGTTTGTACTAACTATTCATGATTTTTATTTAAAATATTCATTATTTCTATTTAAAATTTATAGTATTAGATATATACAGGGATGAGATTCTTCCGACTTTTATCAGAATTTCCGACTTTTCGTAAATTTATGAGAAAAATTTTGATTTTTATCTGTAAAAACAAAAAAAAAAAAAAAGGAAAAAAAAACCCAAACAAATTTTGCTGTTTTTTCTTTCTGGCAGCGTAAAAATGCGTCAAATGAGACATATTGCGCAAGAATTGCATCATATTTTCTCCGAAATTCTTTGACAAAATTCGCGCTTTTTTCGCGATCTTTTGACAGAATTCACGTATTTTCTTCGATCTTTTGACGGAATTCGCATATTTTCCTTGATCTTTTGACGGAATTTGCATATTTTCTTCGATCTTTTGACGGAATTCGCGTATTTTCCTCGATTTTTTGGCGAAAATTGCGTTTTTCTGCTTTCCTTTGGTGAAATTCGCTTTTTTTTTCCACGATCCTTTGACTAAATTTGCTTTTTTTTTTTTTTTTTTTTTTTTTTTTTTTGCGATCCTTTGACGAAATTTACTTTTTTTTTTCTTGATCCTTTGCCGAAATTCTTTTTTTTTACCTTCACGATCTTTTGCCGAATTTCGCGTTTTTTCCGTGATCCTTTGACAAAATTTGCGTTTTTTCCACAATCCTTTGACGAAATTCGCTTTTTTTTTTTCAGCTTTTTGACGATTCACATTTTTTCCCTCTATTCTTTAACTAAATTCATATTTTTTCAGCAGCTCTTTTACAAAATTTGCGTTTTTCCGCGATCCTTTGCCGAAATCCGTTTTTTTTCTTCACGATCTTTTGAAGAATTTTGCGTTTTTTCTGTGATCTTTTGACGAAATTCGTGTTTTTTCTGCGATCTTTTGACGAAATTCGTGCTTATCCTGTTTTTTTTGATGAAATTCACGTTTTTTCCGCGATCTTTTGAAGACATTCGTGTTTTTTCTGCGATCTTTTGACAAAATTCGCATTTTTTCCGTGATCTTTTGACGGAATTTGCATTTTTCCAGCAACCATTTGACGAAATCCACATTTTTTTTAACCCTTTGACAAAATTTGTGTTTTTTGCCTGTTTTGTGCAAAATATGATTTTGCACGGTCTTTTAGTTTTTTACCAAATGTTAGTTTACACGTATTTTAAGACATTTTCTTCTTTACCCACTCTCATGCCTGTATATAATATGCATATGTAACGAACTGTGTGTTTTTGCTCTGAGTTCTAGATGTCATATATGATTTATAAGTTTTATATGAGTTATATGCATATCACGAGATAGATTTTTAAGTTTGATAAATTCATTCCATTTTGTCGACACAGCGAGTAAGCTACCAGGAATAAATAATAAATTATGGAAAGTTCAGCAAATGCTCGGCAGATTCCGTAATGTCTGCTTGAATTTACCAGGAGATCAGGGAAAATTTTCCATAGATGAGCAGACGATTCCTTTTTTTAGGACGTGCTTCAGTAAAGTAGTATATAAAAAACAAACCACACTCTGTTGTAACAGTATCACCTATATAGTTTTAAATTTTGTAGTTTACCAGTGGGAAAGTACAGACTTAGTCCACAAGGATCTGGGCTTAGGACCTGCTGTAGTCCTTACTCTGGTTCAAACCTAGTTTTATGTACTTCAATCGGTATTTCAACAAAATACCGCTGCTGGAAAAACTAAAAAAAGAATTTTGAAGGATCAGGCACAATCCAAACGGAGCGAAGGGCATACCATTTGTCAACGGCTCTTAAGTGGGTGCGAGCATTGAGCACATCTCAGAAAATGAAATTGTAGTGGTCTGTCCAAAAACAAAAATTGTTTCAAAATTTTCATTGTGGCTGATGAAAATTATCTTAATAAACAGCAACTTTTTTTGCTTAAACTTTTATTTTCAGATATTTGCACACATAATTCCAAACTACACAATTGTGTAGATACAGCCTAAAAACGGCTGTATTAAGCCCGAACCCACACAATTGTGTGGGTTCTCCCTTGGCATAACCTGACATGGGGTATATTTAAAAAAAAAATTTTTTTTCAATCAAATACGGTTTTATCGATAAGGGGAAACCACCCAAACTTTAAATTTCTACCAAAAAATCTCCCAGTCTTAAAGGGATATACATGATTTTGGTATCAAATTAAAGCTAATTTTTTATTCTTTCTAACTGTGCTTAAAATATTTGCAAAAAAGTTATAAAAAAAATTAGGAGCCCTCAAAGTGAAATTTTTGGGTTTTAAAAGTGTCACAATAAATTTGCAATAATGGGCAAGTACCAACAAACACATACTTTAAATTTTAACATTAGTTCTATCTCAACATGTATTTTCAGTTTTGAGAATATTAAAAAGGTGTTTTTTGTGGTTGTTAAATTATGCAAGTTTATTGTTCTCCAATATTTAATGGTAATTATGACTATTCAGCTGCTACAGACACTTAAAAAAGTGTTGAATTTTAGAAACAAGGTGAAACAGTTTGATAATTAAGTAACATATGAATAGACCAATAAACCTATGTCAAGCTATTAATTGTTTGACTACTTTATAAAACAAACTTTTAATTCATTGCACTGTACACTCCAAACAAAATTACTTTGAATGTGAAACATGAAGTTTAGAATAAAATACCAATGTAACAGATGATGTTTTAATGGATCAACATGCAAAGGAACATTTAAAATATTAAAGAATTATATTTTAAATGTTAATATCTGTTGCTTGGGTGCTGATTTATAAAATGTTTTTAACCGATTCCACAATTAATTGTTGAATATTTTTTTCCAGAACATATGTTCTGCCTGACAATGAAGGCACAGGTACTTCTTATATAATGTTTTCAAAAGGTATTAACCCCTTCGGGACGGGAGCCTTTTACGAAATGTTTATTACTTTGCTACCGGTTTTAAAAAACAGAAGTTTGTGCCTATTCAAATCGGGAAAATGCTCGGATTAAATAAGGCAAATTTTAAAGTAAAATTTTACTGGTGAGGATAAACGAGGATCATTAGGCCTATTTCTGGCACGTATACGTGTCGCTCGTCCCCAAGGGGTTAACAACTGTCATTTGGTGTTGGCCATATATTGTAATTTCACATGTATCTGCCACACCTCACATAACTTAATTTTCTACCAGAATTTATTCTAAATGAAATGTGACTTGCTTTTGCTTAGCACTTATTTGACTTTTTTCTTTTTTTCTATAAAATTTCCAGTTTCAAAAAGACTTAACTAAGCCGCATCAGATACGCTGGAAATTACGGTAAATGTTTTGGAAGGTCCACAAGGGTGCATGAATTTAATTTTTGTATCCTTTGCATTCATAGAACATTGTTGTGCTTTCCCTACCCACCATCTTTCTCCATAAATAACTGCATAAAATTTTTCTGGGATGATAATCGATAATTTTCAATGGATGATAAATCTCTGAAGTGTGGGTTCAGTAGTTTTAATCATTTTTAGTCTTAAGTAAATTTTAGATAAACAGTAGTATAATATATAAAGGTAGTAGGTAAAATACAGGACTGTGAAAAAGTATTCAAGTATGCTTCCATCTATTCGTATAAATCGTTGAAAATGAAATTTCAATCTATTATGCGTTTTTAACACTTTCCATCAGAGTTAAGTATTTATTAATTTGGTTTGTCTGTCCATCTGGCCATCTATCTGTCTGTCTGAACTCTAACTTGCCTTAATATAGTTGGATTGCTCTGTAATTGATAATGTTTTTGAGATTTACTATTTCATGTTCGGTATTGAAAATAAAGTAGTATGTAGCGTTCATAGTTTATTTACAGAGATAATCAAAAGTATTCCATTACATTATGGTTTATTGGGTAATGTCAAATTATATAAATACATAGTTCCTATAGTCTTCATTTGGTTCGTTCGTCTGTCTGTCCTCATATAACAGCACAAAAACTACCCAACTAAATGGTTTGACATTTAATATACAGAATTGTTGCAGAATTTTGTCGAGTCATGTTAAATTTTATGAATGCCAAATCAAAATTTAAAAGGATATTAATAAAAGTTTTAATTCTGATTAATCCTATTCTACATAATTAGTTTAATGATATCCCATGATAGGTAGTGATTCTAGGTTGCAATTATGATTATTTCCTATTTAAAATGAAGTCCTATTATTTCCATATTACTGAATTTAATATACAGAATCGTAATAGTTTTTGCATAAGAGTGCAACAGCTATCGTAACAAGATCTGAATATTTATAAAATTAATTATGGTACGAATGCACCTCATTTGACGTACAATTTCCAACTTGTATAAATTGGTGCTCATTGAACTATTAACAGTTAAATTGCAATTATTTAATATTTTAAATGTTCTTTTGCATGTTGATCATCAAAAAACATCTGTTACATTGATATTTTTTTCTAAACTTCGTGTTTCACATTCAAAGTAATTTTGTTTGGAGTGTACAATGCAATGAATTAAAAGTTTGTTTTATAATAAAGTAGCCAAATAATTAATAATTTGATATAGGTTTATTTGGTCTATTCATATGTTACCCAAATATCAAATTGTTTCACATTGTTTCTAAAATTCAACACTTTTTTAAACGTCTAATAGCGGCTGAATAGTCGTAATCACCGTTAAATATCAGAGAACAATAAATTTGCATAATTTAACTACTAAAAAAAAACACCCTTTTAATATTTTCAAAACTGAAAACTCATGTTGAGATAGAGCTAATGCTAGAATTTAAAGTATGTTTCTGTTGGTACTTGCCTGTTATTGCAAATTTATTGTGACGCTTTTAAAAACCAAAAATTTCACTTTGAGGGCTCCTAATTTTTATGTATAATAATGTTTTGGAGTATATTATAGCACAGTTAGAAAGAATAAAAAATTAGCTTTAATTTGACACCAAAATCATATATATTGTTCCTAAAATAAGAGTTACAGCATTTTGTGCAATTTGATGCCAACAGAAGGATGGGAAGAATCGCGCAAAATGCACTAATTTCAAATATTTTTCCTAAAGTCAATTTTTTAAAAAATTGAAAAAATTACTGTGGTCATATCTCTTAGATATCGATACACAAAAAATATATGAACAAAATCTGAGACGTAAGAGCACATGACCCCGGGTGATTTGGCATGGAATGAGCCATTTAAGGAAAAAAAAAAAAAAAATTGAAATTTTATTAATCACGTAAAATAACTTAAAAGCAGCTATTTATAAAAGTTTTGATGTTATTACATTTTGGTAAGCATAATTTAAAAATTAAATTTGATTATTTAGGTTTGCAGTTAAGTCAAAATATTTTGTGCACTATAAACATTACTGAAATTGCATTTTTAGCAATGTCTACATGGGGTGTCCATTACTGGAAAATGACTAATTAACCATCCCAGTAATGCGCAATCCCCTCTTAAAACCTTAAAAATAAATGAAATTTTGTAAATGGCCGTTAGTATATAAAATTCTAAATTTTCTATTGCTACTCAAACAAACACATTCAAATTTTGCAAGAAAATAAATAATATATAAATTAATTAAACAATTGGTTTGATTAAAAGTATCAACAATAGCCCAGTTTTATAAAACATGCAAGGGGGAATTATAAAAAAAAATAATTAAAGCTAAATATTTATTATTTTTTTATGAACCAAAAACATCAAGGAGTGTCCATTACTGGAAGGGTGTTCATTACTGGCACATCTACCCTATATATTTATATATACTATATTAATTATTATTAAGTGCATAAAGTAAAATTATATCTGTTTTCAATTAGTTGATCTTCAATTTTGTTCTAAGTAAAGCATGCTTGAAAATATTTATTGTCAGCAGCCCGGTAGCAGAAAGTTCGAGACGGGAGACAGGCGTCGCAGATTTTCTTTTCTCTTTTGAAGATTCTTTTCCTTTGAACCTTTATTTTGCTTTATATTATGTTTAGTTCTTTATTACTTAATACAAAAACTTAAGTTTATTATTAATAAAAATTTATAAAATGCATAAAAACACTACAGTTAAGTGATTGTTTGATCAATTAATGCTTCAACTGTAAAAATATTTTGCCTGGCAATTATTTCTTGTCTGTAAAATATCTGTCGCAGACACTTGGAGAATTTTCTGCTACTGGGGTCAGCAGTGATTTGATTATTTGGAAAATATTGGATATATATCAAAATATCGGATATTTTTGATATTTTCAAAAATATGATATTTAGGAACCCTGGTTACTATAGAGATGTTTAAAGAAGTTACAATAGTTCTTTGGAGGTGTGGATAAAAAAAAAAAAAAAAGCATGAAGTGCGACTATAGATATAATAAGCGGTGAAAGTACCTTTCTTGGGTGTGCATTTTTTACCTTTTTCCCAATCAAATTTAAACTTTGCTATTTCTTTCCCCTTTTTTATTAATTATGTCGCTTGTTTTACTTGTAAATTATTAAAACCACATTTTTTACACTTTTTTTAAATAATCAAATAAGAGTATTTCTCTTCATAAAGCGCAAATAGCTTCAATCCATTGTTTACTGTCTGGTGGCATTGTAAAGCAATGAATATTTTTAATGATGCAGACTATAATTAAACTCTATTCTGAATCGATTCCATTTAGGTTTTATTTTTTGCTCACTTAATATAAATCATAAAGAAAGTAAAAAATTGTTACAAAAATGTATAAACCCTCTGTAGATGATTTACTAACTTTCTTTTCATAAAAGATTCCAGTTACAAAATTACTTTACAAAAAAAGATAAAAATATTTTAATTATGAAATCTTTTTTAAATCCAGGGTATTACATCAAAATAAAAAGTAAAATAAAATTATGAATAAAATAAAATGGCTTAAGCTGAAATCAAGCCCAGGCTTGGTACAACAAGTGAACCTTTATCCTAAGATCATCAGTATTTCACCAATCTTTTTTCCATTAAGCATTTTAAATAGTTCTTCAAACTTTAGTGTGCAGTGTCTAAAATACTAAGTTCCATTCAGAATAATCATTTAAAAGGATAATTAGGGGCAGAATATTTAAAACATATGTCAGTTTCATCACAGTTCATGGGTCAGGGTCACACATTTGCCAGTCCCCTTGTCAGTTTAATATTAAAAAAATTAAATGTGTGTCTTTTTAATGATGATTTAATTTCTGTTATCTAATTTCTTTAATTTCTTCTTAATGATGTTTTATGTGTTAAATTATTATTATTATTATTTTTTTTTTAGATTTTTCAGTTTGGGCAACACATGGCTGATAAAGAGAAGGAAAGAGGTAGATTATTTTCCATTCAGATAGATGGATCTGATAGTGTACCTTTCATCATAAAGAAAGATAAGTTATTGATTGGCAGGTTTGTAGATTTGTTTGTTTTGGTTGGAATAACTTTATTAAAATATTTATAACCATGTAGTAGTGTTACTGTAGGACAATTTGGTAGGGCGTAGTGCCCAGCGGCCCATTTTGACTACTTTATGCTCCTGGCAGCCCTCACTGCTCTTTTGGACTCATTCTTTCAGTTAATTTCCTCGCAAAATAAGTCAACTGACTGTAAGAAAAAAAATTGAATTTCGTCAGTCGACCAAGGGAAAAAAATAGTGAAATTTGTCGATTGGGAGAGGGGCAGAAGCGCCGCGATGGGGGGTTATGAGGGGGAGAGCCCCTCCCCCAATGTATGTGAGGTTGGTAAATTATAGATTTTTGAAACACCCTTTTTTTTTTTAAATAATAATAATAAAAAAACATTGTTTTGCTGACTATCTTTCTCAGTTCTGTAATAGTAAAATAATTAAACTTTGAAAAGAAGTAAAAAAAGCAGCCAGACTCAATTTCTCATTATGTTTCTCTTTGCTACGAAAATATCATACATCTACCAGACCTGAATTTCTCTACTGCTTTCCATCAACAATGTTTCTAATACATTTCGTCCAAAACTTTGTTCCTTTTTCAAAAATCTAAAAATATGAGGCTATTTTCATATGAAGTACAGTTATGACTCGTACGCAGTGGAAGACAAGAACTTTCATTAAACGAACCAATAATTATAATTTTTATGTTATTAGTTTCAGAATATTTCTTTGGAAAGAATTTTTTTTGTTTTGCATATAGGTATCATTAAATTAAACACACATTTGAACATATCATTTTAATTGGAAAATAGAGCAATTTGTTTCACGTTGGGAAATTTTTGAACTCTCTCTCTCCTCCCCCACCCTCGAAAAATTTTTTTTGTAGCTACACACCTGGAGAGGGGGGGGATGCGAAATTTGTTGATTGGTCGTGGGGGAAGCAAACCAAGAAATTTGTGGATTGCTTACAAGGACAAAAGAAATACGAAATTTATTGATCGATTGTCGTAAAAAAAAAAAAAAAAAACTCAAAATTTGTTTATCCATTGCAGAAAAAAATCACAAGCTTTTTGAATTGGGTCTGGGCAAAATATTGTGAATTTTGTTAGTTGCAAGATGAAACAGCAAAATTTGTCAGCAGTCGGTCAGGAAAAATAACGCAAAATTTGATAATCAGTCACTGACAAGGAAAAAAATCTCAAAATTTGTCAATCATATGAAAAATAACTGGAAAATTTGTCCAGTGATTGTATGAAATAAATGGTCAAGTGCAAGTATTACTCGCACTCAGAGGGTTCCGTACAATAAATATATGAATTATTAACTGTATTATTAAACAAATCTTTGCTAGAAGAGCAATAAGATTTTGTAAAATATTATACAGTGTAGGATTGGGTATAGACTATAGTTGTACATAGGGGAAACAAGGGAGGTTTGACCATAGGGGAGGTTTGACCCACCCTATCCTTTTCATATTTAAACATTAGCTGATGAGCACCAGATGACAGCATGGTAGCAAGCAGAATAACATATTGTTTTTGTCTGTTAGCCATTTACAAGCAGAATCAAGGAGGAATCGCATGCAATATCATTTTCAGCCAGAAAACTTTTTTTTGTTGTTGCAAGCTCTTCTCTTCTGTGTAGAGATGGGCAACATCGTTCCTTTTAAGGAATCGTTCACCAAAAGGAACGAGTTCTTTGGAGTCGTTCCTTTCAGAATCGTTCCAAGGAAAAGGAACGATTCCGAGAAAAAAAGAATGATTTTGAAAAATAAAGGATTCCAAGGGGAAAAAAACACTTCCGAGATAAAGAGAACCACATGCAATCCATAATATTTTTTACTAATTTATTTTCTTATGTACCCATCCATTTTCTTACACATCCAGTCGCCTTAATTTTGTAATGTTTTGGACAGATGATTTTGTTTTTAAAGGTTCATTTCATTGATCAGTGTGTGCAATTAATTTGCAGTTATTTCTAACTTTATGATTTATGGTATAAAGCATAATTCCTCTTGGAAATTTAAGGGCAGCGCAAGGTCTATTCGATTTCCAGTATAATCATTGGTTTCTCTTGAAAATATGTCGTCAAATGACCGTCCATTTATATTATTATTTTATACAGTGTGTCTTTACTCTCAACGATGTTCAATGGCTAATTCCTAAACTGTTAGTCATAGACCTATAGTTTCAGTTACAAAAATGTTTTAAATAAGGTAAAAAATTATTCTGAAAGTCGTTTGGATTAATAAAAATATTTCTAAAAAAGTTACGAAATTTAATTTTTTATATGGTCCCCCGGCGCTATAAGTGATATTTAGTAAAAATTTCCTGTTCTCTTAAAAGAAAGACAAAAAAAGTACCATTCATCTAACACTAAAATTCATGAAGTTATACGAAACTTTGAAATGCAAGACTTATGCCACTTTTCTGCATCCAAATACACATGATTTTAGCCATGCTTCTAGGGGTCGTAAAGAAAGTGCTTAAAGTATTTGAAGGAATATTTCATGAGTAGCTGTGCTTTGAAAGAAATCGCATTACGACAGATTTTTGTAAGGATTTGAAGCTGTTTCTTTTTATGATTTTTTTAACAAAAATTATGCTATTTTTATAAGCTTTTATTTAACCTATTAACCACCAAAACTATAAAGTAGGAATTTTCAAATTTCCTGTTGAAAGTCGCTTGTCACCACAAATTCAGAAAGGTAATTTTTGCTTTATTAAAATATCAAAATTTCTGCCAATAAATAAGGTAATTTTTTAATTGTAAAATAGTGGTGACAAAGTAATTAATTTAAGCATGAGCAATTATTTTGACCTTTGCGTGAACGCAACACCAGCGGGTAATGGGTTAACTTGAAACAGTCGTATGTATGTCTTTCCAGTTCAAAATTTGTACTCGAAATTCAACTCACTTTAAAATATGCGATCGAGGTTAAATTTTACATATTGACGTAAATCACATGACAATGTAATATTATTATGATTTTCAGTGCTTACCATATGTACTTATTTTACAGGATAGCACAAAAAATTTCGGATAGATTACTGCCAACAAGTTTACTAAAAAGTTTTAGATTAGATCACACAAGACTGCGATGGTTGTATTTTTTTATTTTTAAAATTATGATTTTTATGTATTTTTTAGCACTGAATCAGAAAATTATCTTCAGTTTTAACCATCATGTCAGGATTTTTCGCAAATAGTAAATTTCAAAATTGAAAAAATAGATAATACTATAAAATAGTCGATGGTTGTATTTTTTAACTTTTACGATTGATTTGTATGTGCTTTTTAGCAATGAATGTAAAAATTACCTTCATATTTAACCATCATGTTAGACTTTTTTGCAAATTGTAAATTTCAAAGTTAAAAAATAGCGAAAATCTGATACTATAAAATGGATGCAAAACTTCTTTTATTCAATTTAATTTTATTTAATTCAAGAATTTATTCAATTTTTGGCTTATACTGGGATTCTTACAGCTAAACAGCTCGGGGATCTGATGATGTGGGAGGTTCAATTAAAACTTTGAACTTTTAAACTTTGAAATTTACAATTTGCAAAAAATCCTGACATGATGGTTAAAAATGAAGGTCATTTTCGGATTAAATAGTAAAAAATACATAAAAATCAATTATCAAAAGTTAAAGAAATAACAATCACGTCTATTTTATACTATCAGATTTCCGTAAATTTTTCACTTTTTATCTTTCAAATTTACGATTTGCAAAAAATCTGTACTTTGTGATAAAAAATGAAGGCCATTTTTGGATTCAGTGCTACAAAATACGTAAGAACTAATTATCAAAAGCTAAAACACGTGACACAACACAAATTTGCATCCTAGTATAATCTAATAACATTTCAAAATATGTGTCATTTTGTAAAGAATCGAGGCTGTTGCTTTTCAACATTTTATTTAACGAAAATTCTATTATTTTTTTTCCTGTTATATGTTTAGTACAAGCTGTATATTTTGCATTAATATTTCAGAATGATTATAGATTTCAAATTTATAATGCAATGTTAATTTTACAATCAACTATATTTTTTATATATCTGAAGATTATTTATATTTCTAGTAAATTTGTAAATGACCCCTATTTCGCAGCAAAAAATATGCTCCAACTTTAAACAGCTATTACTCGGTCAGTTTTAATTGTAGAATAATAGGACTTTTATTTGTCTTACTTGTAAGTGTAATAGGAAAGTTTTACTAACTATAACTTGAAAGACCGGGGGACCGTATAAAAAATTAAATTTCGTAATTTTTCAGGAAATGATTCTATTGACCCAAATCACTTTTTAAATACTTCTTTACCCCCATTTAAAACATTTTTGTAATTGGAACTATATGGCTATGACTAACGGTTTAGGAATTAGCCATTGGACATCGTTGAGAGTGGACATCCTGTATAGGAAATTTTATTATTGCTCTGATATTTGTCACCAGGGTCTAGGAATTTTTAGTCTCATAGATTCCTCTTCAAAATCTACCTCTAGGTAATCTTAATTTCATTTTTCATTCTAAATCTCATTTTTCATTTGGATGACCCTACTGGTTTGGATATGTAACTTGTTAAAGTAGAGTTCGTTTTGTTCCAGTGTCCGAACTTTCAATAACTTTAATCCCCTTTATCGTCTTGCTCCTCAGTTCCCTAACTTTACGCACACAGGATATTTCACATAATTCATCAACATTATTATCACTGTCTTCAGGATCTGGTTCAGAAGTGGAGCACCCAGCAATATAGCAATCATCTTGTAGTGCAATTCAGTGATATATATCAATTTTAATACATTTGAAATAGCTTAATGTCATTAAAACGCACTGCAAATGATTTTTCCCCGTTGACCATAATGTAACGAAACACTTTTGAGTGCCCCTGTAAATGAACGTTTAATGCTACATTCTTCATACTGGATACCAAACATCCCATGGTAAACATCATTAACATATATCAATTGCATGGGAATCCGAGTATATTTACGGGAGTTTGGCATATCACACACTGAGACAACAGAACGACATAAAGCGCAATATGAAGTGCAAAAACCGGTCGAAACAAAGAGCGAAGTTGTTACAAACTTGTTTTAAACCAGTTTTTCTAGCAAATTCAAGTGACATGTCTTATGTGTCGCCTTAGTGTGTGACTTGCCTTAGAGTGTGAACAGACGGTCTGAGGGACAGACAAACTGCATTCATAAACACTAACTTTATTGTAAAGGGTTAAAAAGTGAAGCACGTTTTTGTACACTGTCTTTCCTGAGTTACTGATGTATGTCTTGTCTTATACCCTAACATTGCTATTTGTGAACTGCTGTTAACTATGTAGAATTTCAATAAACTTACAACTCTTTTTGAATCTCCAATTTCTCGAGAACCTACAGGAATTTCTCTAATTTCACACCCTCATCCGCCGTCACCCTCTCTACTTATACTGAACTTCAGTTTGGTGTAAGTGAATTGCGATGCTAATATGTTTGTTTGGATAGGGATCTTTGGAGCTTCATAACTCATGAAGTCATGGAACATTTGTGTTACACGAAAGGGTAAAAGTTCCTTCAGATGATTTGTAAACAGATTCATTAGCAGCATGGCTATGGCTAGTGATATTTATAAGATAATATTATATATATATTAATACTATAATATGTATATATATATAGTAATATATATGATTTTATACATATATAGTACATATTAACTCCGCCAAAAGATATAGTGATTCACTGAACTTCAAAGTTCTATTTCTTTAAATTTGAAATTTGCTAACATTTTAACTGAAAAACGGTTTATTGGTTTAATTAAATTAAACAAATTAAAAGTATGTCCATTATTATTACAGAGTGTAGTACTATATAAAGAACTATCCTTTTGACGATGTTTCGACCGTTGAATGAAAGACATCTGTTGTAAACGTGTTATAGATAATACCAACCTTATTTTTTTGAGAATTTTACTATTTTTTATTCAGAGTTAAACTTTTTACTGTCAAAACTATTTAAAATAGATAAAACATTTTGTTAAATTTGAACATTTCAGAAAACTTTATGTAATTTAAAAAAAATGAAAATAAATAAATAAATCTTCTAAGTGAAAAGAATAACAATAAGAAAGGAAAATACATAAAATTTAGTATCGTATTTGCAGTAAGTTTTACCTCAATAAAAACGGAAGTTTGGTATTAGGCTTGAAACATTAAATTTAGTTTGGCATGAAGGAGTCTTGCTTTGATCGAAATTAAACTCAGATATGTATTATCCATCACCACAGTAACAGGCATTAATCGTGGCATTGATTTCGGGATTTGTGAGTATCAATAACGATCAAGAAATCTGAATTATTATAAGAAATTATTACGATAAACGATTTTTTTTTTTTTTTTGCTTTTATTTTATGTTGAATTAAAACAAAGTCACAGTTATTTAAATTCTAATTATTTAGCAAGAAATAGAAATAAAATAACAAATGAAAAAACTGTACAAAATCACAACGTACATTCTTTGGAAACCAATAATTAAATTCGTATATTGTAAAACTTTTTAAATGCAATATTAACCTTCCACATACCAGACCGGTGCAACAGACCCGATAGGTACATTCAAATTGATTTTTCATATTTAACCCCTTCGCGACGGGAGACTTTTACGAAATGTTTATTACTTTGCTACCAGTTTTAAAAAACAGAAGTTTGTGCCTATTCAAATCGGGAAAATGCTCCGATTAAATAAGGCAAATTTTACAGTAAAATTTTACTGGTGAGGATAAACGAGGATCCTTAGGCCTATTTCCGGCACGTATACGTGTCGCTCGTCCCCAAGGGGTTAAGAAAATGAAAATTTTGTAAATATGTGACTTTTTCTGGAATGTTCTACTCAAAAGGATAGAACATCCTAGAAAAAAAACCCATATTTACAGAAATTTCAGTTTTTAAAATAAATTAGAAATATCATTATAAATGTACCTGTCAGGGCCATTGAACCCCTCTGGTAGGCGTAGGGTTAACATAAATCTATTAAACCGAAACAAACCTAAAATATGCAGCTTTACATATATGTCGCAGTGTTGGAGAAAGTCCGATAATCTATATGTAGCACGTGATTTTTCTTTCCCGTTTTTATACTCAAAACGGCCATTAAGAGAGCGAACCGCAGTTAAATTATTTCAATCCCAGCCACCACTGTTACTGTTATCTTATTATTATTAGACATTATGCTTTTTGAAATATTCATTATCTTAAGAAAGAAAGAAACGTTTTACAAAAATTCCTTGTTCTAACAGATTTTACTCTATGTAATAAACCTCAATGTAAGTTGATTAAAACAACAATCTTAGGGAGTTTCGAGATTTTTTTAATCATCTTCTTCAGGAGAGAAAAACAAGACGCCAAACTGTGGAAATAAAGTGGTACTCGAGCGCTCGTAGCTGGTCATATATTCATTTTGACAAAGAGGATTCTCAAATTGAAATTATGTTCGAGGAAAAAACATGAAATAGTGAAATATGCATGAAAGTGCGTAACTCTACAATTATTAAAATAAATGAAAATCAGTTATTATTATCCTATTAAAATGCAATTTTTATGGCCTAGTGGCATATATTTCTTATATTATTCAAAACTGTTTCTAATCAGATTTAAAAAAATATTTTTCACTATTAATTAAACAAGCATTTTCTTTGTTTTTCTTAAGGCTGTTCTTAAGTGATCTGCTCAACAAGCGGAAAACGTTTTGACACATTTACAAATTCATTTTTTAACGGAAAGATATAAAATTGGAAAGTTTGACCATGGAAGCGATTTGGAATCGAACTGTGTTTTCCATCTTTTGATCAGTAAATTACCTATTGAGTTATAATCGATTTTGATCACATGACAAACATGTTTTTCACCCATTTTTGAGCGATTATTCCTCTTTCACGCGGAAATTCGTTCAAAACGTCCACTTTGACACTATTTTCTGAAAGATCTATTACGTTTGCAAAAAAAAAAAACGAAGAAAACAGCTTGATTACATAGTTTCTGAACAACACCTGCTCGTTTCATGCATTTCCGAATAAAAATAAATTAAAACTTTTGTCACAAAGTTATACTTTTGGATTTGAGAACAGCTTTAAGAATTCATTTAGAAAAAATTCATTTCGTATGATACATTTACCAATTAGAAAAAGTATTAGTGTATTAAAGTACACATGGTGTTCCATTACCTTCGGGGTCCAGGTACTCAATCAGTAAAGCACGTAAAGTTTCTGGGTTCAAATCCCATCTCGGGCACTTTTTCACTCAGGTGGAAAAAATCCAATTTGTATAAAATATTTTTTTTAATTATTTCTTTCAGATTAATTTAGCACAAGAAGATCAAATAGTAATGTTTATTAAACGCCCTACTCCGCCCCACACTTCAATTTCTTTTTTTTTTTTTTTTTTTTTTTTTGAGGGGGGGGGCACACACATTAGAATGATATTTTGGAAATTAAGTCAGCTTTAATAGAATCAAAATCTGTTATTTTGAAATAAAATAGCATATTTTAATTTATTAAAACAGGGCAATCTACAAGAAAAGAACCGATTCCCAAGGAATCGTTCCTTTTCAGAGTCAGTACATTTCGGAACGACTCCGAGGAATCAGTCCTTTTCGGAGTCGGTACATTTTGGAACGACTCCGAGGATTCGGTCCTTTTCGGAGTCGGTACATTTTGGGCCGATTCCGAGGAATCGTTCCGAAAAGGACCGAATCCGAGGAACCGTTCCGAAAAGGACCGATTCCGAGGAGCCGTTCCTTTTCAAAACGATTCCTTTTTACAGAATGGAATCGTTCCTTCAGTTTCACTGCCGGAATCGTTCCTTTGGAGTCGTTCCTCAACAAATGACACATCTCTACTTCTGTGCCATCTGTCATTAACATATATAAAATTAAATTGAATTGTTTGTGTACTTGGATTAATATACTAAAAGATAGCATAGAACTTATTTTTTACCTTTACTTTTTATTTTAATGTGTTTTTTAAATTTTTTCCCAAAATGGCTATTAAGGGAGGTTTGACCCATATCAGTTCTGGGAGGTTTGACCCGGGTCAAACCTCCCTGTTTAGTTTAATGTGATGGTTTAACACTTTTAAACTGTACAAAAGTTAGTTTTTAATCAAAATGTTGTTCTTAATTCAAATAAATCTTGTTCTTAATTTCAAATGCACTGAATATAATATAAAATTTCATTTGAAACACTTCTTGTTTATGCATTATTCTAATCAATTTAAATAGAACTGAAATCTGTTGAGGGTTAACAACTTTGTAAAGATAATGGGATAATTCTGTTAACTTTACCACCCATACAAGTCATAACTTGCAGCCACTTGATAGAACTGTTTTTAGTCCCTTCAAGATATTTTATAATTCTATTGTATTACATATGTATCACTTTCTGCATACGCAGGGTTTAAAGTAATATTTTTTCTTATCTTGAAGTTGATCCGAGCTACTTTAGTTAGATATTATTGTATGAACAAACTTCATTGTATCAATGTATTCCAGCTTCCCTTTCTATTCAAGAACGCATATAAGGCAAACAAAGAAGTTCCTGGGCTGAGTTGTGAAATACCCGGGAGGATGTAGTTTTCAGATAAGAAAATGGGTCACTGTTGGAAGGAGGAAATCTCCGTATGCTGCATTTGGAAGAAATGATTCAGAGAGAAACAAAGAGTTCTAGAGAAGACCTCAAGAAGTGAGGTTGGCAGACCTGCCAACTGCTACGAAAAAATCGTAGTTGCTACGATTTGGACCTATAAACTACGATGCTACGAAAATCGGTCTTAAACTACGATTTTTTGCAAAAAAACGCATTTTTTGTTTCTAATTCCGATTTTTATCCCGCGCAGCATATTTTTCAAGAATGATTCTGTTCCAAAATTTCAAAGTATTCATTTCTGAAAGTTTTAAAAAATTTGTCATTAGTCCATAAATTCGGACATTAAAAAATGCTCTTGGAGAAAAAAAAATCTGGACTGCAAAACAAACTTCTTAACATAAAACCCTCTTTATGTATATCAACCACAAGTGAATCGTGTTTCTGTAAATATTTATACAGGAATTCCCTTCCTTATAGAAACAGGGATGCCATTTTAAGAATTTCTGGAGGCGGGGATCTTTGAGGGGCAAGATTTGAAATAGTGTGCAAAATCGCACGATTTGTACTATTTATTATTAAACATTTCAATTTACGAATTATTATTAAACATTTCAATTTTGTGTGGTAAAAAACACAAAATTCGTCAAAAGTTCGTGGTAAAAAGTGCAGATTTCAACAAAGAATCATGATAGAAAAATGTGAATTACGATTGTGGGGAAAAAATTGTGAATATCCTGAAATGGCCGTGGGAAAAAAAAATCGAGAATTTCGTCAAAATTTACTGCACTGGGCTAAAAAATTGGAACCAGGCTTCTTTTACAAATGTAAAAAAAAATGCTGCAAAACGAGAAGAAACTTTAAATATCGTATAAAAATTTTCAGAGGAAAAAACTTACTATATTGAGTTGAAAGACTGAAACCTTATTCCTTTTACGAATGTCAAAAGATGGCTCCGAAACACGAAAAACCAACCAATCAATCCCCAGATTAATTTCAATATTCTGTGCTACGATTTCTCATTTTCAAAAGTTGGCAGGTCTGGGTTGGTGTGTTTTTGGTTGAATTTCGGGAGTGGAGTGGAGTGGAGTGGAGTGTGTTCCGGAAAAAGGCTTGAGTCTTGTGCGGAGAAAGTATATGCAACGGGAGGTCCTAGAGGAGTCCTTCTATAAACCTGTAAATAATTTGTATGTAAATTGTTCTTTAATATTAATTGAATAAGTTTAGCCTTTTTTTATAATCCTTCTCACATCGTGTCCGACATCACATATTTATATCGGTGGTGACAGCATATCAAATAAAATAACATTTTTTCGAAGTCTGTACGAGCGGTGATCGTAGATCCATCAGCGTGTGGACTAAAGAAGAGTGCAACAGCAGATCTGCTTGTACTGGGATCTGCCCATTAAATTCAGATATTTTTCCTGAGTCTGATTTTTTTGCTTCTTATGTCACAGATAGACCAGATCTGGATGTTACAAGTTTAGCTTCAGCTGCATCTTCTAATCCATCTACCAGTGTATTGAATCTATCATCAGAATCTCTATCTACATCAACATCTGCAAGTTTCACGAATCTTTCCTTTTCCTTCGATTGTACTATATTCCATCTACAAATTCAATGAATTGACATTTTTGGTATTTTCTACTCATAATTATTGCCTGCAGCTTATAATAGCATTTCTTTATACATTTAATTATTGCTGTAAGATTTTTAATAACACCCAATTCCTGCGGGTCAAACCTCCCTCAAGTAGGGAGGTTTGACCCGGTTTCTAGACTTTTGAAAAATCATTACTCAAAAATATAGTTTATAATTTAAATAGAAAAAAATAGTGCAAAATGATGCCAAACATTATAAGCTATCAAATAATGTCAATATGGAAATTTTATTACATTTAGTAAAAAATAGAAAAATATTTTTGTAAAAAGCGGGTCAAACCTCCCATGTTTCCCCTACTGGAAAAGGGGCTCTGCATATTTATATAATGTTATCACTTTAGGGGGAGGGCTGGTCTGGTACTTGTTTTCATAAAATATCTCTGAGGGGAGGGGTTTGCTTTGATATTGTTATCATTTTTGTTCCAACCAAGCTTTTCTTTTATCAGAAACTTTTTCTTTACACCCAAAAAGTCTGTTACCTGTATTATTATTTTTTTATATGTTTTTATGAAAAAAACGAAGCTATTGTTAAAGCCATTAAATGTTTATAAAATCATTTCATTCCAAAATTTGGAATACACCAACGTTTGGCATTCCTGCTCTTCTGCCAATATGCACATATAATTCATTGTTAGAGAAACGTAAACTAACTAAAACTCTGTGGCTATACAATCCAAGAAGGATCTGGGCCGACAGTGCCCATCTCTGTTTTCTTGACCCTGGGCCCCGAGGTGCTAAGCAGCATGCGTCCCGGCCAGGTGGTCAACCTAACGCGAGACCCTCGGTGTTTAGTTCCCAAGCAAGCTTGGTACTCATTTTATCGACCCCAAAGGGATGAAGGGCTGAGTGAACCTTGCCCAGTCGGGAGTCGAACTCTCGACCTGCGGTGCGGCAGACAGGCGTGCTGACCACTACACCACTGGGCTTCTGTTAGAGAAACCAGGAACATAATATGTAGGGCATGATCAGGCTCGGACTGGCCCGCTGGCCAGGGTTGGCAGGTTTTTGACACATGTCAGTTTTTGACAGTTTAAACTGCGGTTTAAACCATCATGTCAAAAACCTCAAATACTTACAGTGATCTGTAAAATTTCACATTAAATGTCACACATTAGATGTAATATTTAAAATTCACTATTACTGTAATTGTATAATTAGTATATAGTATTAGTAATAATTACAGTGTTGGCAGGTTTTTGACATGTGTCAGTTTATGTCGGTTTAAACCGTCATGTCAAAAACCTCAAATACTAAATTGATCTGTAAAAATTCAAATTAAATGTCACACATGACAACATTACATGTAATATTTTAAATTCACTCTTACTGTATATCAGTAATTAGTCCATAGTAAAGTATTATTGTTAAGTACAACTTTTTAACAAGGTAAAATTTTTAGTTAATTTTTTTTTTTTTTTTTTTTTTTTTTTTTTGTAAAATTGTGTTTTTCTAAAAAGCAGACATTAAGCTCACCTGAGCTGCACATTTTTTCTCTTACTTAAAATCGTTTTAATTTCGCTTACTTTTGAGAGCTTAAAACATTAGCTAGCTTTTTTTATGGAAAAAAAAAACTTAGAAAAGTGTAGATTTTTTTGTATATATAACAAGATAATGTGCATCAATGTTATTCTAGTCAAGGCAATAACCATTCCATTCAAAATTGAAATTGGATTATTAATTTTAAACATTTACAAAATAAGAGAAGTAATTAAAAAAAAAAAAAAAAAAAAGCTTAAAGTCAAAATCTTTTTAAAACATGCTTTCTTTCAATATATAAAAATGTTTTCGATTTTAAAACTGAACAAAATTGGATCGGTCATCTAAAATAAAATTCCTGTAAGCCCATATTGAAAAAGTGCATAATAGAAGGGATCAAATCATTAAACCATACCATTGTTTGGCTTATACTTTGCATCCCAACCATCAGGGGCAAGGGCTGACTGCTGTATCAGCTGATTCAGCTCGCGCTTGAGCTACGGAGAGAGTTTATGGATGCTTAGCCATACTGATTGTGTATGAAGCTAAAGAATCCCCTTTCCAGTCTTCTTATTTCAGTGCTATAGGGAGGACTCCATTGTTTGGTGGAAAGGTATCACTAAATGCAACAGCTTTTTGAGCCTGCTTCAAAACTTGCTCATCTTGCAATGCTTTTGCTATCATATCCTACTAGCTCAGCATCAATTAAGAGACAGGCTATTTTCTAACGCTTCATACACTCTAAACTCAAAAATCTTTTGGGTGTAAATAAATGTGCTAAACATGTGGTGTGCTGCAGCATGCTGCGGGGTAAAATTGATCCGGATTATTTAATTGTACAAAATTATTTTCTTCTGGTTGAAAAATCCCCCCCAAAAGAATATATTTTATTGCAAATAACATATTTTTTAAATTATTAAATTTCAATAAAAGATCACATAAATCATTGACTTATTTAATGTTTATCTATTGTTAAAATGTTTTAGTGTGTTACATGTATTAGGCAGTTTTCGACGGTTTAAACCAGTTTATGACAGTTTTTGATAGTTTAAACCAGTTTTTGATGCTTGTCATGTCAAAAACCCAACCCTGCCATCGGCTGGAGGGCCGGTGCGTCCTCGACCAGGGAGAACCTTGCACCCCTAATTTCCGAAGCTGCTCCATTTTTTTTTCACTCGTTGTACGCATGCATTTTGACAAGTGTACTAAATTTGGAGAATTTCTTTAGGGAATAATGCTCAATCAATAGACATACAGCACAAGAGAGGTGTTTTTTATTATAATAAAAAAAATTAAAGATACATCAAAACAATTTCCGGTTTTTTTCATCGCTTCTTTGAATGGTATATCTTTTAGATTTGAAACAGATATTTTACATATTTTCAGTCCTTTAACTTTTAGTACCTTGCCCCTTGCTCCCCTTTTAAAACCATCTACAATTCAAACCGTACTTTTCAAAACGAACTTGAGAAAAGAAAGAGATAAACATCAGAAGGAAAAGCACTTTTTTGTGGGGATATTGTTGTTGATGGGAAAACAGGATCTTTCTTTTCAAGGAATACAAACTTGATAACACTTCTGTATTAAAATCCTACACGCACATCCAGCGTTTTTTCATTTTCAAGATCTACACCATAATTTTCGGTTAGTAATCTTCGCTTTACTTAATGACAGACTTCCGTGGTTAAATAACTATTAGGAAATTTTAGTACATATTTTGAATAAAGAAATTATTTAATTTAATCATAGAAAAATCTATTGTTAAATAAACCTGATTACTACTCAGAAGTTATGGTTTTTGAATTAAAAAAACGCTGGCCACAGGACCCTGCAACATGGACTAATGCAATCCCTGGGGTATTTCTCTCAATTATGGAAATTTAAATATTTTTCTTGATCTGTAATTATGATAAGAATTTTGAAAATAATATGAAGAGTGTGCTAAGAAGTGTAAATTTACTAATTATTTTAGTAATTTTATACTAATAAAGCGATTTTTTTCATGTGCTTTTTCTGTAGAAACCTTTTAATAGTGAAATATCAATTCAGCATTTTATGGATACAAAAAGTCATTTTTCAAGGATACAAAATACTTCTTCCTATAAAATACCTGACTCGCAAAAGTAATTGCTGTCAGATTGTAACAGAAATTAAATTTATCTCTTTTTTAACTGACTGATAGCTAATTCACATTACGTTAAAGAAATATACTTTCGAAAAAAGTTTAAGTCCAAGCAGCACTGCAGCAACTTTATTTGGCACTCATTGCAAAAACCCTGTTAGTTTTTCTACCAATTTTCAGCACATCAATAGTGATAAGTGAAATAAAAGTGGTAATTTCTTTACATTTCAAACTCTGCTAAAAATAATTTAAAAAATCTGAAGGAACCAATAGACTGGAAATAATGTCTAAATAATCTCTCTGTGTAAATTTTGTTTCCGAAGTCATCCGCATTTCTTCTAACTTCGAATTTTCAAACAGTAACACCCATTTTTTACACTATGAGTTTCTTGGATCGAGACAGCCAGATAAAAGGTATTATTTATCCACATTATCTTAAATCTTGACAGAGCTAGAAAAGTTTAAATTTCAGGTTGCTAAAGTTAAACCCATTTGAGAAACATTAATTTATATCTTCCTAAAAGTCATCTGATTGATTTTTTTATTAGAGATACACTGAATAATCCAAAACATATTACAGGCTTTTTTATCTATTCAAAAACTTTTATTCAAAATTTCTATTCAAAATATTTTTTTAATGATGAAAACTATTAATAAATTCATGTTAAAAATTATGAAATATGAGCTACATTAATGTTTGCATAGAACAAATCATAAGCGTTATAAACATCGATGTGTAAATTTACAGCCCATTTGTATAATTAGTTTTCGAGATACAGAGATAGTTTTTCTTTCCATAAGTTAAGTGGACCGTCTTCTTTTATCAAAAGCACGACAGAAAAGAAAATCATAAAAACGTACCAGAAACACTTTGTAGGATTTTCTTTAAAATTCCGGTATATTTTACTGGTGACTCATTGGGTACATTTAGTACTTTTTCTTGTAAGATCTTCATTTTATTTTCATAAATTTTGGATCAACTCCAAACACTTTTTGTTTTAGAACTGTATTAAGATTTAAGAAAATTATAATAAACTATATACAGTCAAACCTCGTTATCCCGACACCCAGTTTTCACGTCACTCCGCTTATCACGTTCATTTCTGAAACAACGAATATTGATTACAGTTCATTGTATAATATTGAAAAAAAAATGTAGGAAGCACATCTAGGGATAAGCAATCCTTAATTCATCAATATTTCATGTAAAAAAAAAAAAAAAAAAGTCATCATAAATTTGATTTTTATTGTTTTCAATTTTGTTTTTGTTTAATAATAGCGTTTTCTTGCTTAAAACTGCAAGAACAGTTGTGAATTTAAAATTGTCTTAAATTAATTTAAAAAAAAAAAGCTTTTTATAAACATATTTTCCTCAAACTCCGGTTACCACGACACTCCTCTTATGACGACACTTTTTTCTGGTCATTAGAGTGTCGGGATAACGAGGTCCAACTGTATCTTTTTACTGGCTGGCAAAAAATTCAAAAAGGTGTGTCAAAAGTGCATGTTATCATTTGAAAAATCAACATTCGTGCATTTTTTAATATTTAGACAATCCCCAAATAAAAATTTATGAATAGAATTTAATAGTAGATATTATTTCCTATCAATTGGTAAATATGTATTTTTTTTTTTTTTTTTTAAGAATTGGCAAAAGGTAAGTACTTTTGTTTACATGATTCTTATAAGGTATCTATTGAAAAGAAGAATTAAATAAGAAGGCCCTAGTCTTGATATCAGTTATCTACTACAAGTTAGTGTGTGTTCACCTTATTCTAACTATTAGATGTAACATGATTTGATTTAGAAAATTGCGTAATATTCTGTAGATATATTCGATCTTTAAACATGCACGAGGAATATAGCGAAATATTCTGCCTAGACTCAGTGTTATAATATTAAGCGATTTTTATACCTGGTGCTTTGTAAATATGTTAAACCTTGAAAAGCCAGACACAACACAAGGAAGTAAAGTTGACGTGAGTTCGTTAAAATTGTTGCGCCCTCTGAAAATCCAAGGTCTGCGCCCTTTTCCCTACCCCAGTCCGACCCTGGGCATGATACTTGTGTTTGCTAGTAAAGAAAGACAAAGAATGTTGTCCAATGTTTTATTGACAGGGCTGCCACAGGCGACTATTTTTCTATTATGTTCGCACCTCTATTTAAAAAAGAAAATTAATTTTGTATAGTATATTTCTTTTGCAAATGTTCTTGAACAGTATGGCAATAATTTTTCTTTTGAGAAAGTGGTGTGAAGTAGAATTAAAAAATTAGTCACCTGTGGCAGCCTTGTATTGATAAGTTCTGCTTTTAACCTCCCCGGGCAGGGGTTAGTCCAAGAAGACAATATTACCTTTGAATACATTATGTAACAATATGCTATTATTAAATACTTTTAAATAGTAACTAACACTTTTAGATGTTATTTGATAAAAATTTATTTCATTTATTGATATTTTTATTGACTTATTGAATCCGTAAAATGTGCAACTAATAAATGTATAATCATATTTGTATATCACTATAAGTGTATAAAAAGAATCTAAAAGTAAAATCATTTTTTGCTACTGATAACAATATCAGCAACTAATAAATGTATAATCATAAGTGTATATGACTGTAAGCGTATAAAAAGAAAGAAAAAGAGTCTAAAAATAAAATGATTTTTAGACATTGATAACGATATCACCAGATGGGGGACGGGGGGTTGACGAATGATAACATATGATATTGTAAGGGGGAGAGGAGGTCCAAAATTAGCAAAATGTTCATGATGTTATATATGTAATTAAAATATATGTATGTTCTAATTATAATATAAGTACGAGATCCCAAAGTATGAATGGGTATACCATAAAAGTTCAAAGAGATATGAAGCATAAGGCATAATAATAAATATTGCTATTCTGTAACTCTTTTTTAAATCTTATCCTAATCTGTTTTTTTTTTATGAACCTCATTCGGTATTGCCAATAAAAGTAGTGCATATTTAAACTTCATTTGGCATTTCATAAAACTAAATTTAGCATGGTAATAAATAATCTTTTCTTTTTTACAGCATAGTAAAACAAAACCCTTGTTCAAAGTTTAAACTTGGCATTGTGCTAAACACATTTCGAAAGGAGGTCGCAAAGTTGCAATGCCGCCTTGGTCTGTGCCGCATTTTTCCAGATAGTTTTTTAATTAACATTTAAAGACACAGGAGGTGTATTGAGAGATTCACTCAATGAAAAGTAGTAGTGATTCCCATAGTATTTATGTGATTAATTCTAATTTAATTAGTCTGTTTTTAACAATTACAGATGAATTTTTTCGAAAATCATTATCAATAATGCTTTGATACTTCTGCTACGATAGGTACCCCCAGCACAGGTCGGCCCGAAACTCGAGCTTGGCCCACGTCTCAGGTCGATTTTCATTCACGGCACTTGGGCCGGGCCTGGTGTTCACTCTTTTCGGGCCAGGCTGGGGCTGGTTTCATTCCTAGTCTTCACGACCCAAGATTTTCTGTCTTAGTTTTCACCCAGTCCATATCAAAATCATCATCTCAGCGTAGCCTGATGCATTCAAAGGTCAATAAAATTAGGCCTAGCCCAAAAATTTTTGCAAAAAATGCACATTTTTAAATCACCATTATTCTACACTTAAACATTAAAATTTATTCTTTTAAAAGAATAGTAGATTTCTACGTTTATTAAAATATAGCTAAATTAAAATATAATAAAACGTGTGAAAAAGGACCTGCCTATGACGGAACCCTGTTTTGAACTGAAAACCATGCTGATCCATGCAAAATTAATATGCTAATACATAAGAAAAGAATATATAATACATTTACGCTTGCTAAGAAGGGACCCTGTCTATAATACAATTTTTTTTTTTCTTTTATATGCAATTCCGTCTCAGAAGATTTTACTGTATAGCATTTTTCAGATTTTTAACACTCAATACATGGAATATGAATTAACAATATTAATGATAACTGAAACATTTACATACATGAAATACAGATTCATTAAAAAAATCAATATTGCAGCCTGCGGCACTTCTATAAAAATGAAGATTATAAACATGAAAAAAAAAAAGATAAGATAAATATTTTTGGTCAGAACTCCTCATACGAGACAAATTTTTAACCAAATCGACGTAAAAATCGTCTTGTAGAAATTCACTCGGGCCGGGCCAGGCTTGGACCGAGATTTTAACTTTTTCTGGGCTGGGCTGGGGCCGAACTTTTAATTTTTATATCGGGCTGGGCCCGGGCCTCGAAATTTCGGCCCGTGCAGACCTCTACCTTCAGCGCTCCTCAACACGTTTGCTGAAGGCCCACAAATCAAAATTTGTGTGTAACAGAAAAATGTGCTTCTCGAAAACTATGTGACCTAGGGCAATCACTATAATTTTCCTGCAAGGTTTAAATTACCGCCTACTCCCTCCAATTTTTTCATAATTTTATTTTCAGTAGATTCGGAAATAGATGGGTGGAACACATTTTTGCACTACATTTTCGACAATATCTCTGAAAATATAATACATAAAATTAAAAGAAATGTACTTTTGAGTTCAGCATTATGAAATCTTTCACACGATACCCCACACATTATACAAAGAAAAGATTTTTATTTTCAAGTAATTAGCCCCTCTACATTTTTCCTAAATATATTTGTGAATGTTTAATAATCTGAATATATGTGGGTCAGTAGTCTTTATTACTTTCCCCAATTTGAACTTTCCACGTCCCATAGTTTACGAGTAAAATTGCTGTGACTGACGGACAGACAGACACAGGAGTGATCTTATAATGGTTCCGTTTTCACTTTTTAAGTACGGAACCCCAAAAAGAAAAAAACCCTGCAAGTTTCACCAATAAGTTGCAGGGACAAATCCGGAAACACACCTTGCCTCCGATTGTGTAAAAAAACCCCGCAAAATTTGTCGATTGGCTGCAGGGAAAATATCGTGAAATTCGTCGATTGGTTGTGGCAAAATTCACTCCTCGTCCTCATTCGAGAAAATATTACGAAATTCTACTGATAAAAGGCTACTCTAAACAAACCAGTTCAAAGTGGGTTTTTTTTAACGTGACACCAGAGTGCCCTTTTGAGAACAATATGCCCTTTTTTAAGGTTCCGTACTTAAAAAGTGAAAAGGAACCAGTATAACATAATTTCTGTGTCTGTCATAGCCATTTTACTCATAAACTATGGAACATGGAAAGTTTAAATTGGGGAAAGTAATAAAGACTATTAACCCACATATTTACAGATTATAAGACATTCACTAATATATTTAGGAAAAATGTAGAGGGCTTAACTTTTATGGTATACCCATTCATACTTTTCTAGTATATACAGCTATACCCAACCTTACGTTATATTGTTTTTTACAAAGTCTTATTTTTCTTTTAGCAACGATTTTTTTTTAAAAAATAGTATAGTTAATAATTCATATATTTATTGTATGGAACCCTCTGAGCATGAGTAATACTCACACTTGACTGTTTAATTAAAATTAAATTCCCGACCAGGTGCCCTTTTGTTCTGTAGTCGATACTATGTAGTTGTTATAGACAATATATCAGAGTTCTTTAACTTGATTCGTTACAGGTTACTCAGAAAAATCCCCCCCCCCCCCCCCCCCCCCAAGGGTCCTAGATTTCACATAATCTTTTTCTCTCTTCTTTTTTTAGTTGTCTGTTTTTCCAGTTTTGGATTCATTAAGCTTAGTGAGATGTTATTTCTTAAACTGGGTTTCTTGGAAGTCTTAATTTTTTATATTTTTATCAGTGCCCCCTATAAATGAAGAAAAAAATCAGATATTTGGTTATTCCTATTTTGTTTGCACATAGTGTTAATTTTTCTGGAACAAATGTTATTCAGAAAAATAAAATCCATAAATTTGTTGACTGTATGTATTATTACTGATAACATATAAAAAATTGAAACAAAAAAATTACAATGGAAGTGGCTTGTTTAAATTTGCATGAAAAATTTGACTTTTGAATTGATTTATTTTTAGCTTTGTTACTAACAAAAATAAATTTCAATAAAAATAAATCTAGTTTTAATACAATAAGTCTCTGTTGCAAAAAAAAAAAAAAAAATATATATATATATGCCCTCAAAAAGAATTGAGCCTACGAAACTTGGTGTACTGATGTGATTTGATGAGTTATATAAAGGATTATCATTTCAGCACCGCTGATCAATGGGGGCTTGTGTAATGTGCATTTAAATTGTGTAGCAGGCAACATTTAAAAGAACCGGTACTCGAATTCAGGGGTAATCTGGACTACCATTGTTTATAAATGGGATTTGACAGAATACCTTTAAGACGTACTCGACGACGCTACCAGAGCTGCCCCAGTCTCCGGCTTTTTGGATACGAGTCAGGAGTTATTGTGTTCCGGGTTTTTCGATCGATCCTTCTGGGTTTATGAGATCGTTACGTTTAGTGGGAAATTCGGACATTAAAAAATACCGTGAATTTTGACCAAAAAAAAAAAAAAAATTCCTCAATTGTTTGCTGAAAAAAACAACAATTTTCGTCAAAGGATTGCGAAAAAAAAAAATGAATTTCGTCAAAGAATCTCGAAATAAACACAAATTTCATCAAAGGATCGCAAGAAAAAGCACAAATTTTGCAAAGGATCGTGAAAAAACAAGATTTTCATCAAAAGATCGCTGGAAAAACACATATATCGTTAAAAGATCGCGGGAAAAACTGAAATATCATCAAAGGATCGCAGTAAAAATGCAAATTTTGTTAAAGGATTATGGGAAAAAACATGAATTTCTTTAGAGATTCGCAAAAGAAATGCAAATTTCACCAAAAGATTGCAGAAAAAACGAGAATTTTGTGAAAGGAACACAAAAAACTCCACATAATTAGAACCAAGTGTGATCCTCACCCCTCTGCTATAACCTTTCAGAAAAATTGCTGTAAATTTCAGATACATTTTTTTTTTTTTTTTTTTTTACTCAGAATCACCCTGGTATTGTGTCATTCATCTCAATCTCAGTACAAAAATGTCCAGAATTGCATATCTGTAATGTGTAATACCCAGGAAGAAAGAAGGAAAGAGAAATTTACCTTATGTAAGAGCAAAGCTAAAAAAGCAAACAAAATTTCTATTTTTATTTATTTATTTTTCTTTTTTTCTCTAATACTTAGCCACTTAAAGTAAAATTGGATTAGATTTTTTTACTGTTTTCAAATAAGTAGATGTCATATATCCTCCTGAGACCTGAGCAAAATAGAATACTTTATAAAACATCCATTTTAATGGATGTCAGTTCTCAGGAGGATATATGACTTGCATTAAATCTACTAAGAGATCCCACTCTTAACACATAATTTGTACTGGTTTCGTGAGTACTTGGAATAAATTTTATAGAATTCGAACTTTTGCATATTTAGCAAGAAAAATTGCACTCTCCATTTGATGAAGTCATTTAGCTTTCAGTGAAATTAATGTAAGTTTTCCAAATTATGTTTTTCTGCAATTGTATATTTCAAACAATAGCAGAAATATGCCTTTTGATTGTCATGCTGTTGCAGCATCAGTTGTTATGTAAATTGATATTGGTATATTTTGCATTGATAAATTTAAGGGTTTTTCAGTTTGTATCAATTAATTTTCATGGTCTTTCACTCTGAGTCACAACCACCCCTGACGAGTATTTTAATACGGAAAATGTCCTTTTATTTAATTGGAACATTTGGGCGATTTCAAAGAACAACATTTTCTCTTAAGATAATAGTAGTCTGCAAAAATCTGGAGACTTGGCAACTCTGCACTACAGACAGTGATTTGACTTCAATAGGTGTCGAACCACAGACCTCAGAAAAGCAGGTTGGTCCAATAGATGTATCATCCAACATTTTGCTAGAAGTGATATTGTAGTTCTGCGGTGTTGGCATCAGTGGATCACAGAAGGCACGGCCAGCTGCTGCAGTGGCCACAAATGCACGACAGGATTAAAAAATCAGAAGAGCAGCCATAGCTATACCAACAATGTCACTATTATCTATTTGACACCATTTGCTAGTTGATATGGATGCAGTGGTATCAAAGCGTACCATATTTAGATGACAGGCTGATTCGGGGCTCAGCTCTGAACATCCATTTAGGCAGAGGCTTCTAACTCTTCAACATAGGTGGTATTGTCTGGATTGGTGTTGATCTCGAGCAAGCTGGGCATTGCCTGATTGGAGAAATGTGATACTCAGTGACAAATCCCGCTGTTCTCTCAGTGCTCAGTGATGTCACTTGACTTGAAAAATCCTGGGTTCCCGGGAGCCAGGATTTCCAAAAATTCGAGTCCCTTTTTTACAAAAGCGGGTCCCCATCAATAATAATTCATATTTTAAAGGAATAAATGAAACTTGTTTATTTGGAAAAGATAAATGGAATGCATTAATTATTGTTTTAATAGTAATTAAATGAATTAAAACCAGTATTATTTGCACTCAAATAAGGCATTTAGAAAAAAATATTAAAATAAATTTTCTTTAATTTTTTAAAAGTAAAAATGCAAGATACAGTTTTAATTGTAAAATAATGCTTATTTGAGAGTAGAAGATCACTAATGTTCACATTTCTTTTAAAAAGGTGCAAGACTGGTTTATTAAAAAATATATTTTTGCTGTAAAAAAGAATACTTTCAATAAGTAAAGGAGTACTTTTTGTTGGATGAGTAGATGCTTTCGTTACACTTTGAATTGAATTATTTGTTTGCATACATCTGTGTTGGAATCAGGTATTTTCCTTGGAAGGGAATTTCACATCTAAATCATTTAATAATCATCAAATTCTAAATCTTCCAAAGGTGGGAGACATTTCAATGCATTGAGAAGGGGGGGGGGGTTCACTGGTCCCCCACCCCCCACCCCTGAATACATTAGCAAAGTACACAGAAATCATGCTGTATTTTTAAGAATCTCATATAAAAAATTTAAATCCCATTTTATGAATGTTCTACCTATAAATTTGGTTTGCACACTTTCCGCCCCCCCCCCCCCCCTTGTTTCAATTTTTTTTATGCCTAGTGCAAAGTCTGATTATGCATTGAGTTGTAGAACAACAGACAACTTAATGTGGAAGGAATCTAACAATAAAGATAGTATCCGCGATCCTTTGACGAAATTCACTATTTTTTCTGTGATCCTTTGACGAAATATGCATATTTTCCACAATACTTTGCCGAAATTTGCGATTTTTCCATGATCTTTTGATGAAATTAGGCTTTTTCCACGACTTTTTGACAAAATCCGCTATTTTATCGCGACCCTGTTACGAAAATCACGTTATTCTTTCACGATATTTTGATGAAATGTGTGCTTTTTTCGAGATCCTTTGACGAAATTCAGCTTTTTTCCACAATTTTTCAATGAAATTCGCTATTTTCTCACAATCCATTTGACGAAATACGCAATTTTTTCGTGGCCCTTTTACGGAAATCACATTTTTCCCACAATATTTTGATGAAATTTGCATTTTTTTTCGCGATCCTTTGACGAAATTCAGCTTTTTTCCGCGATTTTTTTAACTAAATTCGTTATTCTTTTCGCAATCCTTTGATGAATACACTATTTTTTCGTATGAAAATCGCGCTTTTTTCGTGATGTTTTGATGAAACGTGCGCTTTTTTCCCCGAACTTTTGAAGAAACTCACAATTTTTCCGCAGTCCTTTGACAAAATGCGCTACTGTTTTCGCGGCCCTTTTCTGAAAATCACATTTTTTGCCCAATATTTTAATGAATTCTGCTTTTTTTTCGCGATCCTTTGATGAAATGCCGCTTTTTTCCCGTGATTTTTTGATGAAATTACGTGTCCCATGGGGCGCATAAGAGCTATTTTTTGCGTCCTGTATACGATTTTTCGTGTAATTTACGCGTTATAGCGCTTCCGTGGCATCAATGGTGCTAGTGACTACCATATGTGTGATGTGTGTGTAGGGCAGAGAGATCAGCAGTCCAATCCTACATTTGTTACTGAGTGGCACACTGCCATAGCACCTGGAGTGACATTTCGGGGAGCAATCTGCTGGGACAACTAATCACTTTTACTCTTGCTACAGGGTACTCTGATGGCTCGTAGGTATGTAGACAACATTTTTCAGTCTGTGGTACTGCCTGTGCTATTAAATCTCCTAGCTGATATTTATCATCAAGATATCGCTTGTCCACCTACTGTACAACTCTCGCAACAATATTTACAAGGATCTAATGTCTTTCTAAGCTTGCCAGTTCACCAGATCTTGCTTCAATAAAGAATGTTTGAGACATGTTGGAAAGGCAACTTCAGCTGTCTTGGAATACCACCAAACTAGTTTACCAGTTGCTACACTAATGGGAGAATGTATTGCAGAGGGACATTGGTAAATTAATAGACTCTATGCCTCACCGAGTATTGGCTTTTGTAGCTTCCATAAGTCACTTTACAACCTACTGAAATTTACATTCTCTTCAATAAAAATTTTTTTGTTCTGAATTTATAATCATTTGTTCATCTAAACAAACACTATTTACAAATACCAAGTTTTATGATCATGACTCAATTTTTTCTGGGTGCATATATTTTTTTGCAACAGAGTGTATAATTAATTTTAAATAGATAATTCAATAAATGGTTACAAAATATTGAATTTTTTCCCCTTTAAATTTGTTTGAAAAAAAGTGTCAAAAGTAAGATTTAATGAAACTTTTGTAAATTACTTCAAAATTTTTTTTGTCTTTTATGCTATAACCAAGTACTGTATGCCTTCTGGATTTTAAAGAAAAAATTACATATACTTTCTGTTTCTCAAGTAAAACTACATTTAAATTTTGTTTTTCAGAATATAATGATTGCCAAGATGTGATTAAATTTTTGTAGGCAATTATGTGGGTTTTGCATTAGTGCACAGAGGGAAATGTGCATGCCCAGTCCCAACCTGGTATAAAAGTTAAAATTTGGGTCTGGGCCCAGTCCAGCCTCCAGCCTGACTCAATTTTTTCAATACATGCTAATATTTCTGAAGCAACACTATCCTACAGTTAGAATTTTTTAAAAAGTACACTTATGCATAGGTTTTATCTTCAAATTATCATGTTCACAATTAATGGAATATGTAAGTAACTGTAGTATAATGACCACTTAGACACTAAAGTACAAAACACTTATTTAAACAATTGCATTCAAATGAAGATTCACTAGGGAAAAAAAAAAAAAAAGTAGTTTAGAATGAAAGAAAAATATGGTTAAAGAGAATCGTAAGTTGGAAGCTCTACAAAGAAAAAAAAAGTAGATTTAAAAAAATATTTTTTGTAATTTATTAAACAAAATTAAATTGCTTGATTTCATTAAACAAATGTACAACATTGCTATTTATTTTACAAAAATAAATAAATAAAATACCAGTTAAATATGGCCTGAGGATAGGGAAGGAAGTCCAGACTCAGCTCGGTCTGGAAGAAAAGAAGTGTAACCCAACCCGGCCTGAGTTTGCAAAAAAATAAGTAAGATCCATGCCTAATGAAAGAAAACTGCCATGTGCTGGGCTTGCATTTTCTTCTAAATCCGAGCACTAGCAGACCTAGTTTTCACTGGAACTAGTTGCATTAGGAGGGTTATAAAATATCCCTCTATTAAAAAGATTGTTGGAGAAAACGAATCCCCTTTAAAAAACTGATTATGTTGTATTAGTATTTAAAAAATTTAAAAATAAACTTTATAACTTTTACATAATATTAATTAAAAAAGACTGAGTCTGAAATCTCAGTCATTAAAATTGATTTATAAGTGCAAAATATGTCTAACAACCACTATTTTCAATATTCCCAGTGAGAGGAGGGAATATTGTGATCTACTGCTGATCTCCCCCTTCCCAAACATTTCTGGCTATGCACTTTAATATATACTTTCTGTGTTTTTTATGACTACAACTAAAGATGAAAATAAGGAATTTTGCTTAGTGGCCACTGGCCGGTAAGTTGATTTTTTTTAGTAGCCAGTTACTGGCTAGAGCGAATAATTTCTTTAGTCGCCAGTAAGTACATTTATGTCACTGAATATTTAATTTTAAAATATATAAGTTTACAGTAAATAAGTAATTTATGTAATAAATAAAAATATTTTAATTCATATTGTTTTGAATAAACTTGAGATACTAATTTCCAATCTATTTTAAATTAAGTTAACAGCGAAGTTATATGTAACATGCTTATATAGCTATACTTAGTCCACTATACTTAGGTACTTTTCAAAAATTAAAAAAAAAAATCTAAAATTTACAATCAATTTTCTGAAATGTGAAGGGGAGGGGGGTCTCTCCTGGAACTAATTGTGCATTTTTTTCATGATACTTTAACAAAATTCGCATTTTTCTGCGATCTATTGGCGATGTTTCTGTTTCTTCCGCGATCTTTTGACAAAATTCGCGTTTTTTTCGCGATCTTTTGATGAAATTCACGTTCGTTTTCGCGATTCTTTGACGAATTTCTCTTTTTTTACGCGATTCTTTGACAAAATTCTCTTTTTTACGCGATTCTTTGACAAAGTCGTTTTTTTTTTCTGCGATCTAATGACGAAATTCGCGTTTTTTCGCGATCCGTTGACGATATTTTGCGTTTCTTCTGTGATCCATTGACGATATTTTGCGTTTTCCCGCGATTTATTGACGATATTTTGCATTTTTTTTTTCGCGATTCTTTGACGAATTTAGGGTTTTTAGCGATTCTTTGACGAAATACAGGTTTTTCTGCGATCCTTTGATGAAATGTGCGGTTTTTTTCGCGATTTCTTGACGAAATTCGCATTTTTTTGGCGATCTATTGACGATATTTGCGTTTTTTCGTGATCTATTGACGATATTTGCGTTTTTTCCACGATCCATTCACGATATTTGGAATTTTTCGCGATACTTCGACGAAATTTACGTTTTTTTTCATAATCGTTTGACGAAACGTGCATTTTTTCGCGATATTTTGCTGAAATTCTCGGTTTTTTTCGCGATTCTTTGACGAAATTCGCGTTTGTTTTTCGCGATCTATTGATGATATTTGCGTATTTTCCACGATCCTTTCACGATATCTGCGTTTTTTCCGCGATCACTTAACGAAATTTGGGTTTTTGAGCGATCCTTCAACGAAATTCGGGTTTTCTGCGATCCTTTGACGAAATGTGTGGTATTTTCGCGATCTATTGATGGTATTGGGTATTTTCGCGATCTTTTGACGAAATTCGCGGGTTTTTTCCGCGATTCTTTGATGAAATCCCTTTGGAAAATCCTGCATTTGGCCGGTACTTTCCATATTTTTAGTCGCCAGTTTTTCACGTTTAGTCGCCGAGTGGCGACTGGCGAGTGCTTATTTTCATCTTTAACTACAACACTGGCTATAACATGTTTTAAAATATAAAATGTGTTATCGCTATAATGAAATAAATCCTTTAATATTGTTATTGACTTATATTTATAATTATCATTGTTATTTGCAGAGGTGATTCCTGTGAAATCAGAATTTATGTGGATGGTGTTGCTCATGAACATTGTATTATAATCTTTAATGAAGAAGGGCGGGTATGTTACAAATAAGCAAAAATTGTCATATTCACCTTACGTATTGTTTTTGTAATGTTACAAAGAAAGTTTTAAATAAGTTTAACTTTATTATTTCTTTCTCTCCCAGGGATTTGTTGAGCCTGTAAATAAGTGTGGTCTTACATTTCTTAATGGTGAGAAAATTGAAAGACAAGTGAGTTTGGAGCATAATGATGTCATAACAGTTGTGAAACGAAGTTTTCGGTTTCATTATCCAACTTCATCCAAATTTTATGTAGCAAGTGAATCGGCTGCATCTTTTGAAGATAACATGGTAAGAAAATTTCTTGTATGCTGTTATGATTAATGACTTAGATGTTGGGTTCTAGCTGACTTTTGATCAACCTTGGCTATTTGGCTAACCAGCAGAGAAAAACTGTATCCAAATGGGAAAAAATACTAGCATGATAGATTCATAATGAAATATTGACTGTAAAATCATTCCTTAACTTTCAGATCTTTAACCCCCATTTTAAATTAGGCTTGACACCAGGTGCCGAGACACAGCCCTAATACTTGTAGCTTTGACTGATTCTAAAATAAAGTGGTGCAGAGTTATGCAGACCTGCCAACTGCTACGAAAAAGTCTTAGTTGCTACGATTTGGACCTATAAACTACGATGCTACGAAAATCGGTCTTAAACTACGATTATTTTTAAACTACAATTTTTTGCAAAAAACATAAATGCACTTTTTGTTTCTAGTTGCGATTTTTATCTTGCACAGCATATTTTTCAAGAGTGATTCTCTTCCGAAATTTCCAAAATTTCAAAGTATTCTTTTACGAGTTTTAAAAAATTGGTCATTAGTACGAAAATTTGGACATTAACAAATGCTCATGGGAAAAAAAAATCTGGGCTGCAAAACAAACTTCTTAACATAAAACCCTCTTATGTGTATTAATCACGACTGAATCGTGTTTCAGTAAATATTTACACAGGAATTCCCTTCCTTAGAAACAGAAGTGCCATTTCAAGAATTTCTGGAGGGAGGTGGTTCTTTGAGGATCATGGTTATTGTGTACAAAATCGCATGATTTGCACACGTAAAAAAGAAAGTCCTGCATAATGAAAAATGCTGGGCAGTATTTCCCCTTGCAAATTTTTCCACAGACCTATGATTCTTTTGCGAGTATATTTTGAAATTTCTTGGAAGTCTGCAAATTTTTTTTTCTTTTATGGAATTTCCCCAAATTAATTCGTGAATCGATCGCGGAAAAAAATTGAGAATTTTTTCAAATGATCATGTAAAAGTATCGGGTATTTCGTCAAAGATCTCAGAAACAAATAGTGATTATCTTCAATAGGTTGCTGAATAAAATCGCTAATTTCGTTAAGGCTGTTCTTAACTGCTCTGCCCAACAAGCGTAAAACGTTTTGCAATATTTACAAATTCATTTTTTAACGGAAAGATATAAAATTGGAAAGCCTGGCTATGGAAGCGATTTGGAATCAAACTGTATTTTCCATTTTTTGATCAATAAATTACCTATTGAGTTAGAAGCGTTTTTGATCACATGACAAACACATTTTCGCCCGCTCTTGTGTGCTTATTCTCCGTTCGCACAGAAACTCGGTTCAAAATGTCCACTTTGACACTCTTTTTTTAAAAGATCTATTGTGTTTGCAAAAAAATGGAAAAAAGAGCTTGATGACATAGTTTCTGAACAATAACACCAGCTAGTTTCATGCATTTTTGAACAAAAATAAATCAAAACTTATGTCAGAAAGTTGCCCTTTTGGATTTGAGAACACCGTTAAGTAATCGGTTGCGATAAACTATTGCGAATTTCAACAAATGATCATGTAAAGAAAATCAATTTCATCAATTGGTCGCAGAAGAAAATAAATTTCGTGAAAAAATCGTGGTAAAAACGTGAATTTTGTCAAAATATCGCAGACAGAAAACGTCAAAAGATCAGTAAGAAAATGCAAATTTCATCGAAAGATCAATAAGCAAATGCGAATTTCAACAAAAGATCACGGAAAGAAAACACTAATTTGGTCAAAGGATCGTGGTAAAAAACGCAAAATTCGTCAAAGGATCGCAGTAAAAAATGCGAATTTCGCCAAAATTTCGTGTGTTCTAACAAAGAATTGTGATAGAAAAATGTAAATTACGATTGGGGAGGGGGGGGGGGGAGGCATTGTGAATATCCTGGAATGATCACGGGAAAAAAATTTTGTCAAAATTTACAGCACTGGGCTAAAAAATTGGAACCAGGCTCCTTTTACAAATGTAAAAAAAAACCGCTTCAAAACGAGAAGAAACTCTTAAAAAGTGTATAAAATTTTTCAGAGGAAAAAATTTACTATATTGAGTTAAAAACTGAAACCTTATTCCTTTTAAGAATGTCAAAAGATGGCTGCAAAACACGAAAAACCAACCAGCCCTACAATTTCTCATTTTCAAAGGTTGGCAGGTCTGGTAATGCATCTCCCCAAATATATAGGTAGAAATTTCCCTCTGAGTGGCAGAAAATATTTCAGAGAGCTATTTAAATAATATTGATTGTTTGTTGTTGGTGGAACATAATAAATGGGAGAGACATATTTTTTAAAATAAAGAGTGTTAAAGATTTTAAGCTTACTTGGACCTAAAAAAGAAAAAAAAATGCATTTAACATCATAAATATACCTTTATTTTTTATATTGAAAGAATAAAATTTTTTTGCAGTGCTATCTCTTGACAGTTTTGTTTATCATATAATATCAGCTACGGTGCATATTTTTTTGTAAGCATTAAAAATTAATGTGCATGTTTTGGTTCTGAAACATTGTAAATTTTAAAAAGAAATATCAAGATCACTTAGTTCCATGACATGGTAAACGAACTTGAACAATATTCTCACTTGCTCTACGGACTATATTTAAAAATATATAAAATTAGGTTTGTTTAAGGATCTGTATTTAAGGTAAAATCAGAAAAAGAATAAATAAATGTAGTTGTATGTTATTTATTTTCTAAAAAAATAATAATAATTAATAATATGTCTGGTGATTGCTATATGATTGTATGAAAAAAATAACACCATAATATCCCGTTAATCCACCCCTCCCGATCAATCGCCCCCTCGCCATTTTGTAAAAAAATTTGAAATTTTTAAAAACTCCCAAGAAAGATACTCACCCCACATGTCAAAATCAGCATCAAGTATTTTTTCGCCATATTAGAAAGGTGTGCCAGTTCTAAACATGATATTTTCAACCCAGGGGGTGATTCTGTGCCGAATTTTCCAAAAAATTAAGCATTTGGTTCAGAAAATTTTTGAAAATCGGATATCAATCCAAAAATCCGGACATAAAAAATGTTGTGAATTTCGACAAATGGTCTAAAAAAAATCAATTTTATCAATCGTTCGCAGGAAAAAAAAAAAAAAAAAAAAAAAAATCCATCATACGATTGCTGAAAGAATGCAACTTACGTCAAAGGATCGCTGAAAGAATACAAATTATGTCAAAAGACCGCTGAAAAAACACAAATTATGTCATAGTAGGAGAGCTGTCGAACATTTTTGAGTAGGTATTTGAGGCGCCCTGAAAATTTGTGCAACACTTCTTTTGTAATGCCTGAATACAAAATCGAATGTCTGGCTGAAGGATCGTGGCCCAAAAACTCTGCCAGACACGTGTCAAGTGCCATTTGGCACTTGACACGTGTCTGTCAATTTCAAAATACTTTTTTCTAAGCATAAATATTATTCTGCCTCAATCTCGGCGTGCCTCAAATACCTTTTTTGGGTAGTCAAAAAATGGCACTTGACACGTGTCTGGCACAGTTTTTGGGCCGACTAAAGTGTCTGTCGTTTTCAAAATATTTTTTTTCTAAGTATAAATATTATTCTGTCTGAATCTCAGCGTGCCTCAAATACCTTTTTTTGGGGATAGTCAAAAAATGGCACTTGACACGTGTCTGGCACAGTTTTTGGGCCGCGATCCTTCAGCCAGACATTCGATTTTGTATTCAGACATTACAAAAGAAGTGTTGCACAAATTTTCAGGGTGCCTCAAATACCTTCCCTAAAATGTTTAACAGCTCTTGGGCTATCAAATAGTCTCTAAAAACATGAATTAGTCAAAGAATCTCAAAAAAAAAAAAAAAAAAGCAAATTTTGTCAAATGGTCACAGAAAAAATCCGAATTTCATCAAAGGATCGCAAACAAAGGCAAATGTCATCAAAAGATTGCAGGAAAAAATGTAGGTTATGTCAAAGGAAGTAAAAAAAATACGAATTACGTCAAAGCAGGAGCGCCAAAGTTACGGCAAGCGCAGAAAAGAAGGCAAATTTTGTCAAATGATCATGAAAAAAATGTGAATTAAGTCAAAGGATCGCAGAAAATGTGAATAGATTGTGTAAAAAATGCAATTTTTTCAAATATTGCAGAAAAAGTGCAATTTAGTCAAAAAAAAAAAAAAATCACGGAAAAAATGTGAATTTTGTCAAAGGATTGCAGATGGAACACGAATTTTATCAAAACATAATGGAGAAAACTCAAATTCCGTCAAATAATCTCGAAAAAATGCACATATCATCAAAAGATTACGGGAAAAAAAAAACACAAATTTTGTCAATTATCGTGATAAAAAAAATCCCATTTAAGCACCCCCCCCCCCCCCCTGATTATTTTTTGTCACTTCTAGGGGGCGGGTTAACATGATTTTACAGTAACATGTATGGTTGGTAAAAACAAATTACTGTTATATGATATATTACATTATTTTCACCCTTACCTTTTCCACTAGTTGATATTACCAGAGCTGCTAACATTCTGTTGTTTTTCAAATCCAATAAACATATTTTTCAGCCGAAATTTTATTTCACAAATGAAACTAAATAAGTACAACATAGAAACAAGATACATTTCAGTAAATAAATTATCTGGTTAAATATATATTTATTTACCTTGGAATAAAAATCAGAAGGTTGGCAACTATGCGTTATTGTTATGGTTAGTAAAAACAAATTATTTTTATATGATATACAGTATGGGACCTCAAATCCGGACTGGCCGTTGCCGCAATCGTTCCGGATTTCAGGTCCTTAACCAAAACAATAAATAAACAAATGCAGTACATGCCCGTGATAAAATTTTACGTGCTGCGAAGCAGACTATATCGTGAATTGCCATGTTAGACTTAGAGTAAATAAACAGTCAAAAATGCAAATTACAAAAAATAATTGAAAATAAGGATAAGAATTTTCTTTTAATACTATATATTCTTAGGAATATTAAAACATATTTTAGAAAATGCGTTGTTATTCACGAGAGCCGAGTTAGGCCTAGGAATCTATATCACGAATTACCGTGTAGTGCTTAGTCTAAGTAAACAGACAAAAACATAAATTACAAAAAAAGAATTTAAAGTGAGGATAAGAATTTTTTTTAATCCTGCACATTATTAGCAACATTAAAACATCTTTTAGAAAATGAAAATGCGTTGTTGTTCGTGAGAGCCGAGTAAGGCCTAGGAATCTATATCACAAATTGCAGTATTAGACCACAGACTTCTAATATAAGTAGACTCCCAATTCCATTGTTCTTTCGGGAAGGTTTTGAATCCAACATCTTTTGCTTTCATCGCCAAAAGGGTGTCATATTTTGGCAGTAATACCTTTATTGGCAAAGCAAAAGTGCTGTCAACTCAAGACAAACACAGACAGACGATGTTTCGGCGGGAATCTGGAGAGAGATTACGAGGAGAAAAAACGGTTTGGCGTGCTAAATCTGCCTTCCATCACGTGATGGAGGGCAGAGATGTAGGAGTCAAGAAAAGGTTGCCGGTTTGGAGTCTACTTATATTAGAAGTCTGTGTATTAGACTCAGTAAAAATAAATAGAGAAATATTTAATTTTTTTAAATAAAATGTTCTAAGAAGGTTTAAAAATAAACAAAGACAAGAGGAAATCTATTCAAATTCTATTCTTTTCATATAAAAAGGACTCTTTGATTGCACAAGAAAGAAATTATTGAGTTGCAAGCAAACAGGAAAAAAAAGAGCAAAACTCGTTTTTTCCCTTTATTAAAAAAATAATTATCTCCGTTGCTAATTGACGAATTTCTTTCAAATTTTTAGCAAGTTGCAATAATAGTAAATTAGCCTGTGTAACAAATTTTTATTTAAATACACGGTACCCCTAAAAAAAAAGCCACTATAGAGTAACTGCAAAGAAAAACGAGATATCTGTCTGTGGTTTGTTTTGTTTATTCAACTTGTTATTTTAACTCTGTGAAGTGGAAAGTCAATGTTATCAGAATGAGATTATCAGCTTTGGATGGATAGTATGTTTTGTTATGCAGAAAGAAACCTTGCGTAGATATTTTATTTTTCCTTTCGGTTAAAGAAAAAATATTTTTGGTACGGTGCTTACAAACAGAATTTTTTCGAAAAATGAAATTTGTTGAAAATTTGAAGGAGAGGGGGTGGGGGGGGATTCGTAAAATATCTTTACATATATATATTTTAAATATATTCTATGCATCTTTTAAAAATAATTCTTCCTTATGGTTATTTATTTGTTCTTTTTGTATTTTCTATTAAATGAAGAAAAAGGTTTCTTTTTAAAATAAATTTAAAATATGTGCACACACTAACTTTGCTAACTCTGTCAGTAAATAGTATTTGGATTAAAACTATAATATAAAAACATTGCAACAAACTTATTAACTTATTCAGTCGAGTGTAATTGTTTAGTCTAGCTTAGTTAGAAACTGTGTTATGCACGTAGTGCCATCTATGGGTGTTTTCCAGAATTATTTATTCCAGATCATTGCAGAATTTCAGATTTCTTTATTTATTCCGGATTTTGGGTCTTCCGGATTTTAGATTCCAGATTTGAGGTCCTATTTGATGCTCTATTACATTATTTTCAACCTTACCTTTTCCACTTGTTGGTATTACCAGAGCTGTCAACATTCTGTTGTTTTTCAAATCCAATAAACATACTTTGCAGCCGAAATTTTACTTCAGAAATGAAACCAAATAAGTACAACATAGAAACAAGATACATTTCAGTAAATAAGTCATTTGGATCAATATATATTTATTTGCCTTGGAATAAAAATCAGAAGGTTGGCAGCTATGTGTTATTGTTATAATTTTGCATAGGACTTTTAACTTTTAATGAGAGTTAATGTTTTCATGTGGGACGTTGAACATGAAAAAAATTAATAAAAAAACATCAAAATGTAACTTTTATAAAATTTTGAATATATTATTTTATAAATGAAAAATCAATATTTTCAAATGGAACTTCTTTTCCCTCTGGGAATCCCAGCCCCCTTTCAAATTCTTTTCCCTCTTTTCGTCCCCTGTAAACTAAATGTGGAAACAATAATAAACAAAATTTTGTATTCTAACAAAAAAAATTTAAAAATGTGGAACTACAACTCTTTATAATTTTCTGTGTATTAGACTGCTATATAACATTCACAAAAAATAACCTTTTTTTTCTCTTGTTAAGTTGTAAGGTTATACCATGAAGTAGGCCAAAATTTCTATGCCCAACCCGTAAATCAGTGAAAACAGGCCCAACCTGGCAAACAGCAAAATCCGAACCTGAACCCGAAGCAAATAAAATCAACCACAGACCGAGTCCACTAAAATCGGGTTATCTGACCCGATACAGAACTCTAGTCGGCTTTTTGCTGGTACTAGACTGAGCCAGTAAAAAGATTTCTTGGAAGATTCAGGCATGAGATTCTTCCGCGGATCCACAGTTTTCCGCTTTTTTGTCATTTTCCGATTTTCCGCCTTTTTTTCAATTTTTTGCCATTTTTCGATTTTTAATTTGTCATTTTTCAAGAATTTATTTTGTACAGGACTTCCGTTTTTTATTCGGTTAAATAAAAAAAGAATCGTAAAATGATTTTAATCTGAATCAAAATATGCCTATACTTCAACCCTTAACTACGAGAAGTCATTTATCGCAAGCCGTAGTTATCCTATTTCATTGTTAACACAGAACGCTCGGTGAAAGACCGTATCAGCATTATCTTACAGCAGGACAGCAAAGGTGCTTGTGCTTGCAGAATGAGGAGGATCTTTATGACGTCGTCGTAGGCAGAATCTGGTCTGCCTGCCGTGAATTGATTGGGCAATCCCATGGGTGCAAGTTTTCCATCCACAGGACAGAATTTAGTCTTTTGAAAATTCCCAAGGACAAGGGGAAAAAAATAAATAAAAATCCGTTTTTAGATTTCTCAAGATTTGCACAAAATGTTTAAGAATCATGCTTAAAATAACTCCTCTTTTTGACCATCCCATTTAAAATTTTGGTTAGAAACTGAAAATCCCAGCTTATATTTTTTTCAGACAATCTACTTTTCGGCGGAAACAACACTATTTCTGTCTGAGGATCATGGGTAAAACATTTTCTGTCAAAGGATCGCGGAAAAAATATGATCTCTGTCAAAGAATCGTGAAAAAAATATGATCTCTGTCAAAGAATCGCGAAAAAAATATGATCTCTGTCAAAGAATCGCGAAAAAAGCGTAAATTTCGTTACAGGATCGCAAAAAAAAAAAAAAGGTGATTTTCGTCAAGGGATAGCGGAAAAATGCGAATTTCGTCAAAAGATGGCGGGGAAAATGCGAGTTTTGTCAAAAGATCATGTAAAATATATGGATTTCATCGAAAGATTGTGGAAAATACGCAAATTTCGTCAAAGGGTCTTGGAAAAAACGCAAATTTTATTAAGAGGATTGCAAAAAAGACATGATTTTCATTAAAGGATCTTAAAAAAAAAAAAAAACCCACAATTTTCGTGAAAAGATTGCAGGAAAATGTGAATTTCATCAAAAGATGGTGGGAAAATGCAATGTTCTGGAATAACCATAGCACTGACTAGTTGGTGCCACTGATATTGTACTTAGAAAATCTATTTAATTCCTTAAAAGCTTATTTTTTTAATTTAAAAAAAGAGTGGGAACTCTGTTCTATCATTTACTTAAAGTGGTTGCAATTATTAGCATATGATTATTAGCACCTGATTTGCTGTTTCAAGAAAAGCGTCTTACTATTTTCAAAATTTCAATTAAAATGTTCATGCCAATGAAGGTTATTATTAATGTGCTGTAACTTGGTAAAATAAAATTTTTATCAGAGTAAGTAAATAATTTCTGCATAATTCTTGTTAATAATTTCTTTTTAATTTACGCAAAGCTAAATTGTATGTAATATATGTGTGTATATATATATATATTAAAATATATATGTATATTTTAATAGCAATTATAATATTATTAATACTTGGAATATTATCTCTGTCAAAGAAACGTGAAAAAGGCACAAATTTCGTTACAGGATCGCAAAAAAAAAAAAAAAATAAATAAATAAATAAACGTGATTTTCGTCAAGGGATCATGGAAAATGCGAATTTCGTCAAAAGATGGCGGGGAAAATGCGAGTTTTGTCAAAAGATCATGTAAAATATATGGATTTCATCGAAAAATTGTGGAAAATATGCAAATTTCATCAAAGGGTCTTGGAAAAAACTCAAATTTTATTAAAAGGATTGTGAAAAAGACATGATTTTCATTAAAGGATCTTAAAAAAAAGAACCCACAATTTTCGTCAAAAGATTGCAGGAAAACGTGATTTTCGTCAAAAGATGGTGGAAAAATGCAATGTTCTGGAATAACCATGGCACTGACTAGTTGGTGCCACTGATAATGTACTTAGAAAATCTATTTAATTCCTTAAAAGCTTATTTTTTTAATTTAAAAAAAGAATGGGAACTCTGTTCTATCATTTACTTAAAGTGGTTGCAATTATTAAATTAGCATATGATTAGCATAATCTTAAATTAGCATATGATTATTAGCACCTGATTTGCTGTTTCAAGAAAAGCATCTTACTATTTTCAAAATTTCAATTAAAATGTTCATGCCAATGAAGGTTTTTATTAATGTGCTGTAACTTGGTAAAATAAAATTTTTATCAGAGTAAGTAAATAATTTCTGCATAATTCTTGTTAATAATTTCTTTTTAATTTACGCAAAGCTAAATTGTATGTAATATATGTATGTATATATATATTAAAATATATATGTATATTTTAATAGCAATTATAATATTATTAATACTTGGAATATTCCCGCCCCCCTCCCTCCCCAAGAGAGAAACATTCGCCTTGCATACAATATTTCAAATGATAATCAAATTTCAAATCAATTTTCATTTGAAATATTGTATGCAAGGCAAATGTTTCTCTCTAGAAAAAAAAAGTATTAATATAATTTCATTCGATGCTGGATTTAATTAAGTTTCGTTGTTTGCCCCATGTTGGTGGCTCACGAATAATATTCCATCTTGTGCTGCATTTGTTAGCCTTGCCAACATGTAATAGTGAGAAATTTTCCAGGCTGGGTATTGTTCCATGTGGTTTAGTCGGTAGAACGTGAGTGCGCTATACTGATGACCCAGGTTTGAGTCCCGGCATGGAATCTTTTTCACTATGTTGGCTTTAGCGCCTTTTAAGCAATTTATTGAAATTTGATTTTCATGTGAAATATAGCAATTATAATATTTGTTGCACGTGAAATTCATAACTGTTAATGCTCAAACATCGTTCATGCAGTTTTCAGCTTTTTTGCTTTTTGGTCAATCTCATCCCTGAAGATTGCCAGTAGCGTCAAAACTGCTGCTAGTGTGGCCGCTCTATTGCAGCACCGTTTTTGACGCAGAAGCAAACAATGAGTGTCAAAATTGATACTCATGTGACATTGCCCTTAAGCATATTCCTCAATAAAATTAGGTGAACTTTTATGCAATATTCATTGTAGATTGAGAAAGGTTGTTTATTTGATTGTTTTCAATTTGTAGATTAATTTAATTTTAAATTTTAATTAATGTTTTAAATTTAGCAGCTTAATTGATTTATATAAATCTTTTGCAGGTTAGAGTACTTGCAGGTAAATATACTTTGTTTCATTGTGTTAGTATGGATTATATTCTGTTATTACAGGTATGTATAGTTTTTAAAAAGGTTTTAGTATACAATTATTTTATAAGTGAACAAATGCTCATATCAATTCCTATCAAATTTCCACAATTTGACTATTTAATTACCTCAGAGCTTTCAGATTTCCTGTTAAATGATAAATACTTTGTTAAATTTTTCATATTTTGCAACATTTTTCTTTTGCACCAGTGCTTGAGAAAATCGAATTGTAGTATATTTATTCATTGTATATAGTTCATTAAAAGAAAGACAAAATGTCTGATAAAAATGAAAATTAATAATAATAATAACCCGTGTTCCCAAAAAGTACAATTTCATTTATAAAACTTAAAATTAGATAAGCCTCTTTTGTTTGTGTACTTGCTGAATTATTGCAAGATGATCAGAAAGTAAATGTTGGTCATCTCTGGCAATTACAAAAGTCAGCGTACAACAGTATCATATTCTGTATTATTGATATAGTAAATTAATATAATCTAGTTAACCCTATCTATGAAATAAATGTTTTATTTATTTTGCTCCCAAATCAATATACAAATTACGTTGTTTAATATTATAGTTTAGAATTTAAATACAATGTTAACATAAAATTAAAATGCACATTTTATAAAAATTTATTTTTAAATGTCTAATTTTTAAACTACTGCTACTGTGTTTTAAGTATGGATATTTTTAGAATTAATATATAAATCTTATATTATGTTACATAGCTAAAAAAATATTGAAAAATGTCTGCCTGTGTGTGAATCGTGTGTATTATAACTGTTAGAGTTTTGATTAGTTTTATCAAGTATAGTTTAAAGAGAGTACATGAAAACAAAAGAAACAATAAGCTTGTCTTATTTAGAAAAGGCCTTTGCAATTTCTAAACATAAAAATGTGCTACTAAATAATGTGGAAAAAATCCAAATTAAAGTAACTTAAAATAAATAAACATAACTTAGCACTATATACATAGGTTCACTTCATTTCACTTGCATTTATCAACAACTAATAAGAAAATAAATTTACATTCGCCTGGACATTGTTATGCATATTATTGACTACACCTCCTTTTTAAAGACTGATTAATTCTAATAAATATTGGCCAGAGTGTGTAGGAAGGGTGGTGTAGGTGATGCTGCTGTACCAAGCACTTCACAGCACTGACAGACGCTTCATCGGTATCTTCAGTTACCATTACTTATGCTTGGAGGATTAATCGAAAAACAAACAAAATTTCACTTCTGATTTATTTCAAAATTTTGCGCTTTAAAATCTTATGTATAAAACCCCCTTGTTTTATATATTTAAAAAAAATTAAATAGTATGTACAGTATCGGGCCTCTTATCCGGCATTCCGAAAACCGGAATGTTCTGAAAACCGGCATTTTTTACGATCTCATTGTGGATTTAAAAAAATAAAGCTATAATTTAAAAAATATTTTTAGCTTAGAATTTGGTCTTTTCTTCTACTTTTTAGCTCCATCTGATTATCAGGGGGAAAAAATAATGCTTTAGCCACATCTTACTCAATGATGCCGCTGTACTTGAAAAAACCTGGGTCCCCAGGACCCAGGATTTCCAAAAATCTGGGTCCCTTTTTTACAAAAGCGGGTCCCCCATCAATAATAATTTATATTTTAAAGGAAAATGAAACTTGCTTATTTGGAAAAGATAAATGAAATGCATTAATTATTGTTTTAATAATAATTAAATAATGAATTAAAACCAGTATTATTTGCACTCATATAAGATATTTTTAAAAAATATTAAGAGAAATTTTCTTTACTTTTTTAAAAGTAGAAATGCAAGATACAATTTTAATTGTAAAATAATGTTTATTTGAGAGAAGAAGATACCAAGTTCCACTAACAAGTATCACTAATGTTCGCATTTCTTTTTAAAATGGGCAAGACAAAGACAGGTTTATTGAAAAAGATATTTTTGCTGAAAAAAAGAATACTTATGTTAAGTAAAGGTGTACTTTTTGTTGAATGAATAGGTGCTTTCATTATACTTCCCATTGAATTATTTGTCAGCATAGATCTGTGTTGGAATCGGATATTTTCCTTGGAAGGGAAATTTACATTTAAATCATTAATAAACATCAAATCCTAAATGTTCTGAAGGTGGGAGACATTTCAATGCAGTAAGAAGAAGAAGGGGGGGGGGGATTTTTCACCGGACCACCTACTGAATACATTATCAAAGTACACTGAAATCATTCTGTATTTTTAAGAATCTCATAAAAAAAAAATTAAATCCCATTTTATGAATTTTCTACCTATAAGTTTAGTTCGCACATCTTTTTTGGTGCTTTGGCCACGTTTTTTTTTGCGTTACTTTGACGAAATTCGCGTTTTTTCCGCGATCCTTTTGTCGAAATTCGCTATTTTTTCGCGAGCCTGTCACGAAAATCGTGTTTTTTCTGCGATACTTTGACAAAATTCGGATTTACTCCGCGATTTTTTGGCGAAATTCGCTATTTTTTCGCGATCTTTTGACGAAATACACTGTTTTGTCTCAGCCCTTTTACGGAAATAGCGTTTTTTTTCGCGATATTTTGACAAAATACACTGTTTTGTCTCAGCCCTTTTACGGAAATAGCATTCTTTTTTCGCGATATTTTGATGAAATTTGTGCTTTTTTCACGATCCTTTGACGAAAATCCGCTTTTTTATGCTATTTTTTTGATGACATTCGGTATTTTGGGGGATCCTTTGACGAAATATGCTATTTTTCGCAATCCTTTGACGAAAATTCGGCTTTTTTCCACGATATTTTGATGAAATTCGGGGTTTTTCCGCGATTTTTTGACGAAATTCGCTATTTTTCGCGATCTTTTAACGAAATACGCTAATTTGTCGCGGCCCTTTTACGAAAATCAAGTTTTTTCGCAATATTTTGATGAAATTTGCGCTTATTTCCGCGATATTTTGATGAAATTCCGCTTATTTCCGCGATTTTTTGACGAAATTCGCTTATTTTCGCGATCCTTTGACGAAATACGCTATTTTTTCGCGGCGCCTTTACGAAAATCGCTGTTTTTGCGAGATATTTTGATGAGTTTTTCGCGATCCTTTGACAAAATTCGGCTTTTTTCCGCGATTTTTTGACGAAATTTGCTATTTTTTCGAGATTTTTTGACGAAATTCGCTATTTTTTTCGCGATCTTTTAACGAAATACGCTATCTTTTTCGCGGCCCTTTTACGAAAATCGCTGTTTTTGCGCGATATTTTGATGAGATTTGCGCTTTTTTTCGCGATTCTTTGACGAAAATCGGCATTTTTCCGCGATTTTTTGACAAAATTACGCATCCCACGGGACGCGTAAGAGCTATTTTTTGCGTCCCGTCTCCGATTTTCCGCGTAATTTACGTACTATAGCGCGTCTGCGGCATCCCTGTTACTGTTAAAGGACAAAAAGAAAGAAAGAAAAAAAAAATAGATAAATGTCGAAACGTAACCTCAAAGAAGTTTGTTTCTATTTTTCTAAGACGTTTAACGTTCGTTGAAAGAATGAACGAGATAAAAAGCATACTTTCCTGCTTCAATGTCAAAGGGCAGAATGTTAGTAAGTCAAGAACAAAACGGTACTCTTTTCCGTAATTATTATTTTTAAAAAAATTCTATCTCCGTTGCTAATTGTCCCATTGAGTTCAAATTTTCAGCAAATTCAAATAATAATAAATTAGACCACTTACCAAATTTATATTAAAATGCAATAAGTTTTCAGAAAATTAGAACACCCCCTACCCCCCCCAAAAGCCTACTCTCTCAGCCACTTCCACAAAAATAAAACTGTGTAGCATGTTTTTAATTGTGATCGGAGAAGTCGGATGTTATCAGTTTGAATCTGATAACGTTCTTAGTTATGCAGAAAGGGTTCATTATTACTGTGTGATAACTGAGGCAATGCAAGTGAATAATACAGAAGTTAATTCTCCAAGCTTCCGTGTGCTTTTTACGGAAAGGAGAGATGTCAAATAAATAAATTAAGAAATTGCATCCTTTGTGATTACTTTTATTTTTAATTCAGCAACAATTACTTTATCAAATACAAATTTAATAATAAGAGTTATTTTGATCGACTTCTTGATGACAGGAAAATTGGCTGAGAATCATTTTCCTGTTTCACTGTTACATCAATTACCCCCCCCCCCCCCCCCACCACCACCACACCCTTCTTTCATGACAGATTTTGTAGCGATCAGGTATCTGGCAATCGGCGTTTCCCGAGCATGCCGGTTAGTTGCGCTTTTACCATACAGTGGAGAGGTGATTTTTGCCGATGTTATATATATATGTTTTTGGCATGGATCTGAAAACCGGAAAATTCCGAAATCCGGAATCGGATGGACTTCCATGATGCCGGATAATGGGTCCTATACTGTATATGTATCCCTTGCTTAGTGTGATAAACATTTTTTGCATGCTCCTTCGATTAGTGCACGGAGAAGGAAACGTGTGATCCTTTTTTTTTTTTTTTTTTTTCAAAAGTGAGATGATGTCAATTTTTTAAAATAAAATTTGCAGAAAATGCCAAAAAAAGAAATAACATTGAAAGAATTCTAAGAAGTTTTTCAAAAATTAAAATTCCTCAGACTGCATTTGTTAGATTAAGACCCAGATATCAGAGGAAGTATGCAAGTGTGCCGAAAATAGAAAATCAAATTTTGTATTACTGCAAGATGTATTCAAAAAAGAAGAACTTGTGCAATTGGCCATTGATAAGTTATTGCCTGAATACATTAAAGTGTATGTATGTTTAAAGTAATCAAGTTGCATTATTACTTTAAATTTAGTTTTGAGTTTGAGCTTTAAGTTTGAAATCAAATTATGTAAAGTTTAAAAAATTAATCAAATGGTAAGTTAGCTAACATAAATATCCTAAAGAATTGTAATTAAAATTAAAATTGACTTTTCAATGTTTCTCGATTGTTACTTATTAAATTTGCTTATATTTTTTTTGTTGCTGGGAGTTCATGAAATTTAGATAACCATTTCTTAAAGTTTTTAATCAAGCTGTAATATGTACTTTCTAACAATAATACATCAAAAACAATTGCAGTACATTATTACATTGTATATTTATGTATACTGAGTGTTTGAGAAAATTGACTGTAGATAATTGTAATTTTTTCTATTCAATGTATGTTTCAATTAGTGTGGTAATATTGTGAGATTTATTAATCACACTAATTGTGGAAAACCTGTATATGGATCATATTATATTAATCTTAAGGAAAGGCAGTAAAGTTAGAAATAAAGTTTAATGCTTAAAAGACTCCAGATATGGTATTTTCTTATTGTGTGTACAAGATGTAATCATAACGTGAACTTTCATCACATTAAAAACATTGTATGATCATTTATTTCCTTTGCCTTTATAGAATATTGATTCAGTAGGAAATCTAAGCTTTAAAAAAAAAGTGCTAGTACAGTTAAGCATCCCAGAATAGCCGATTATTTACTATTGTATGAAATTTAATAATTTTGATGCAAGTTCCTGTCACTAAGTTTTATAGAATTTATAGTTTTATAGAATTCTATTATTTCGGTTCTATGTAGTTTACAGTGGCACAATTTTATTAGTTAATCACTAACAACATTATAGTTATAAGTTAAAAATTATATGTGCTGAAAATTGATAATTGCAGGTAACTCTATACATTTAACATTTTGTGATTTTATTAAAACCTTAAATTGATATCAGTCTAATTTTAGTCTTTGATTATCTGTTTTTAAAGGTAAAAAAGCAGTGAGAGAGGAGTAATTAAACTGAAGAGTGTTTAATTAATAATTTATTTTTTAATTTTTACTACAAAATTTTTAATATATATTTTTTTTTCTTGCATCTCATGTACTTATAACCATTTAGTGAATCAATTTAACTATACTTTTATATAATTGCTCTCTCTCTCAATTAGTGATAGATAATATGTTTTTTTTTAGTTATATTTGGTAATAATGCTTTATGAGTTTGGTTAACTGAACATGTATAACTTTTGTGTGTGTTGTTTTCTCCCTATTGTTCAAACTTTCATAAACATTCTGAGAAATGCTTAATTTTAATATAATATGAGATGCTGCTGTAGGAATTTTAATACAAAAATATATTATTGTATCAAATTATTCCCAACATTTTGTATTTGTGCTTTGTTCCTTTTATTCATTTTAAGTTTTACCACCATCTAAAAGCCTTTTTAATCTGTCTTCTATATGAAAAGTTTACTGTTTATAATTAAGAATGTAATTTAACCTCTTAGCAGCATAGATGCCAACATCTCCGGAAATGTAGGTTAAAATATGGTAGTACAGTAATAAGTTAGAAAATACGGCAATTTGTGGCAGAGAAATCGTGACAAAAAGTCTCAAATGTCTTCAACGAATTGCACCAAAAAATCACGAATTCCGTCAATTGGTCATTGAAATAAATCGCAAAAATTGTCTATTAGTCGATAAAACTGTGATTTTTGCCAACCGGCTATTGAAAAAAGTTGCAAATTTTGTCAATCAGTCTTTGCAAATAATCGTGATATTCATCAATTGGTCGTTAATAAAAATCAGAAATTTTTTCACTTGCTGCAAAAACACAAATTTTGACTGGTAACCGTGGCAAAAGGTCATGAATTTCATTAATCAGTTAAGGGAAAATGTCCTGGAATTCGGCAATCTGCCATTGAGTAAAATCTTGAATTTTGTCAATTATTCGCTGCTTTGCAAAAAATGCAAAATCGTCAGTCACGCCACAAAACGTGAATTTCGTCAGTCAGTCGCGGCAATAAAACGTGAATTTTATCAATCAATCATGGCAAAGAATTGCGATTTTCGTCAGTCAGCCATGCCAAAATATCGCGATTTTCGTCAGTCAGTCGTGACAAATTATCGCGATTTTTGTCAGTCAGTCGCAGGAACAATTCACAAATTTTGCGATCATTAGCTGCAAAAAATTACAAATTTTGTCAATTAGTTGTGGAAAGAAGTCGCTTTATTTGCCATTCGGTTGTGTGGGAAAAAAATCGGCATGAAATTTCACACAATTAGTGTATCAATCACGCATTTTTGCTCTATAGGGATAAAAAAAAATTCCATTTGTATAAATTTATTACAAAAAATTATTAATTACATAAAAAGTAAATTAAGTAACCTTTATTTAAATTAGGTTTATATGGATAAATGCAAAAGCTGACAGGGGGTGAAGATTCAGAGAATATTTGTAAAAATATTCTCTGAATCCTAAAAAATATTTAAAAATGTAGCTCGAAAAAAATTATGTGCAACTTCTAAAATGACTCCTGAAACGTGACTATTTTACTCCTGAAGAGTATCCAAAACTTCTGAAATTTAACTAGTTTACTCCTGATACAGTCTTTACAATGTTGGCATCTAAGTAGCAGGCATATGATGTATATTTTAAGGAGAATATTTATGCTTTTACAAATACAAAATTTTTCATAACAGCAATAATAGATATGTTAGAAAGCAATTTTACATTAGTAGTAAATACTAAATTTTAATTTTGGTGCCATTTGTGGGAACAAAGTTTCAAGAAAATCATATTTTTTTTTCCTTAAAATTTTCTGCATTCTCTTTTCAGATGTTTCACATCTTAATTTGTTCAGATATAAAATGATTTTTAAAATATCTCTCTCTTAAAATGATCAATGTAACTAATAAAGTTTTTAAAAAAGGTGCTTTCCTATTAAAATATTTTGAAAACAAATTAAAAGACAAAATGCAATTTAAAAATATTTATTATATTTTTGTTTCGTTTTGTTGTGTTAAAATAAAGGTAGCACACAAATAATATTTCTTATATATCTGTACTTTTTGTTTAATACATTAAAGATTCTTTAAATATGTAATGGCGAAATTTTTCCCAGTGGCAGAAAGTTGTGTAGCTGTCTGCGACAAGCTTTTAAAATTTCATAATCTGTCTGCAAATTTTGCATGTAATTTTAATGAATAAATAATACATTAAACTAGGAATTTTTTATCATTATATTTAAATCATGGTAAGCATGATGCATTCTCATTAATTTTGCTTATAACTTTTCATCATCTAACCTCTTGTAGGATTTCTAAAATGAGAAGAGTAAGCAGAACCATACATAGACAATAAAGATGCTTTTAAAAACCGTCAGACCACAGCTGATTTGTTCTTTCTTGGAGTTGGGAATGTTCCGCTTTTTTAAAAATGTTTTCCAAATTTTTAGCCCGGGTAATTTCCAATTAATATTTTGACCAGGGTGGCATCCTTGAAAATGTGTGCTCAAGGTTTTTTTTTACCATTTCACAATCACACACCCCACATACAACCTTCAGACATGCTACCGGCTCAGCAAATAAAAAAAAAAGAAAGTATGAACTTTCATAGCCTTTTGCGACGAAAAGCGCTAAGTTTTTTTCTTCAACCCTTTGATGAAATAAGTTTTTTTTTCTTTTTTGCAGCAATTCTTTGACGAAATTCGTGGGTTTTTTGCAGACTTCTGATGAAATTCACATTTCTTCCATGATCCCTTGACAAAATTCACATTTTTTTCGCAGCCTTTTGAGGGAAGTAGCATTATTTCAAAATTCTTTGACAAAATTTGCGTTTTTCTACGATCCTTTGACGAAATACGCGTTTTTTCATGGCTCTTTGACGAAATTCGCATTTTTTCTGCGATTTTTTTTTTTTTATGAATATTGCATTTTTCGTGCTCTTTTGACGAAATTCACGTTTTTTTCGCAATCTTTTGACAAATTTTGCATTTTTTGCGATCTTTTGACAAAATTTGCGTTTTTTCCCACAATCCTGTGACAAAATTTGCATTTGTTCCACGATCCTTTGACGAAATCCACACTTTTCCGCGATCCTTTGCCGAAATTTGCATTTTTTTCTTCGGGATCTTTAGACTTAATTCGCATTTTTTCGCAATCTTTTTTACAAAATGCGCGTTTTGTTCGCGATCTTTTGACGAATTTTACGTTTTTTTCACGATCCATTGACAAAATTCACATTTTTTTCCTGTGGCCTTTTGAGGAAAGCCGCATTTTTTTCATAATTCTCTGTCGAAATTTACGTTTTTTTTCTACGGCCTTTTCACGAAATTCGAAATTTTTGCGATCTTTTGACAAAATTTGTATTTTTTTCGCGATCTTTTGATGAAATTCGTATTTCTTTCACGATCTTTTGACGAAATTTGCATTTTTTCGCAATCCTTAGACAAAATTTGCATTTTTTCCCACCATCTTGTGATGAAATTGGAGCTCCACAATCCTTTGATGGAATTCGCACTTTTCCGTGAACCTTTTCCAAAATTTGGTATGATTGATCAGTAGTATTTTATGTGATAAAATACATTCCGATTCATTATAAGGGATGAATCTTTAAGATTTTCTTACTGTTATTATGGACATGTTTTAAATTATTAATAATTTGTCTTGATTAATACTTATTTAAGATCTTTGCTATAGTCGCATATGTTTATGGGGAAAAACCCCATAAACATAAAATGGCATTGTTGCAATGGACATGTTTTGGATTATTAATAATTTGTCTCAATTTAAAATTATTTAAGATCGTCACTATAGTTTTATATATGTTTATGGGGAACAAACCCCAACCCACCCCCGTAATATGTACTAGTTAATTTAAAAGTATGTTAAAACATCCTAAACATCATATACTTAAACTCATTCTACTTTTAAGGAGTACATATTTTCTTTATTACCATTTCTTTTTAATCTTCAGTAATAACCAAGCCCTGTTTAAAATTAAACTTGCACTAAACATGTTTACATTTAAAAGGTTTCATTGAAAAAAAATATCTCCTGATTTGTGAAATTAAATCTCCTGATTTTTGGCTTTCAGAACTTGGCAAGTCTGAAAATACATTAAAAATAGTTTTATTTAGTTTTAAAGCTGTTTTTCATTTATAATACGTGAATAAAACTTGAGTTGCAAAAAAATTATTTAAAAAATAAGCTTATAGAGAGGTAAAATTAAGATAAATGAAAATGATAACAAAGTAATACCTGTTTTATTGCACCTCTAATACACAATGCTTATGTTATTTGTTTACAGTTTGAACAAAATACATTCATGTGTTCTTGGCACAGAAAGTTTTCACTTTTTGAACATCACATTCATGTTTTTCTATCCTTGGCTGGAGGGCATTGATCACATCTTTTATATTTAATAGTTTCTAATTTCAGAGATTCGTTTGAGTTATTCATCGAAACTTCTGCTCTTCTTTTGCATGCAGTATGTAAACTTCTCGGTAAAGTATTAATCTCTAATCGTCGTTTAGTATGTTTTATTAGTTGTAATGCTAAGTCCTTCAAAAACAGACGTCTGCTTCTATATCTGGTTGGTGTATTAGCAGTTCAAAGTAACATAACTCGAGCATTTATTGCAGCAACATTCAGTGCAAAAAAGAAAATTACCATTGGCCACCTCCTTGTTATTTTGGCAATTGAATAACTTGCTGACATTTCATCCACAGTATCCACTGTTCCCTCAGTCATATTATAAAAAGATATAATTTCTGGTTTTTTCTTTTCTCCACTAGTATCATCTGTAGTATCATTGTTATGGAATGTTGAAAGCATAAGAACAGTTTTTCCTTTTTTAGGAACATAAGAAATCAATGTTTTAACTTTTTTTAAACCAAACAGTGTAGAAAATATTTCCCTTCCTTTAGAAGTAACAAAAGCAGGAGGAATTTTCCTTTTGTTTTTCTGCATTGTTCCTACTACTGTCAGCTTTTCTTTTAGAAGATCCGCAGCTAGCGGGTAACTCGTATACCAGTTTCCTACAGTAAGACTCCTACCAGATTTATACAGTGGTTGAATTAGTCTTTTCCCTTCGTCAGATGGACTGCTACTGACCTTGAAGGGACCATCTGGCTTTGTACCGCAGTATATTTCCATATTAGAAGTATAAAAAGTGTTTGGTCTGCCAGTGCAAAAATTTTTATTCTGTACTTTGCCAGTTTGTTCGGTATATATTGCCAGAACCCATATCGGTTCCGAAAGGGTTAGAGTTTCTCGTTATTTGTGATGTACTCACCTAAACTATAGGAATCTTTGCAATTTGAAATAAATTTTTCAAAGAAATCTCTAATTGCGGCTATTTTATCAAAGCATTTTCTCTGTGGCCTGTCTAGCAATTTATCGAAACGCATGCAATGTAAAATAAATAAAAATCACTTATAAGACGTTGTATGAAGTATTTCAATACCTTTACCATCAGTAGCCCAAAGGTCCTTTACATTGAAGTGCGATGACTTGTGAAGGCCACATAAATATAAAAGTCCTATAACCACTTTCATCTCGACCACGTCCATTGTTTTTGCATCTCTTTCACATTTATAATGTAAAGCTATCTCAGAAATATATAAATTTGTACATTTTACAATCATTGATAATATTGTATTATCAATAAGAATATTCCAAGTACTAAATGGATCAGTAACATTTCTGGCTTCTCTTACAGGTCCTGGAAGATGAATCATAATATGTGAACGAACTCTTACATTTTGTCTAAATTTCTTTTTTTTTTCTACACTGTTTTCCCATCTTTTCCAACAAAATCATCGGAATCTTCATCATTTTTAGAATAATCCAGTTCATCATCTTCTTCTGTATCTGTGTTATATTCGCTAAATATCTCACTGTCAGAATCATCTTCAATTTCAGAAATGTAATCTTCATTACTTTCAACTATTTCTAATAAATCCCGCAGCCGTTGTATTTCCAATTCATAGGGACTCATTCTTTTTGCCATAATGCACTTAGAAATCTTTAAACATATAATTTCAAATACTTTAAAACCAATACTAATGCTTGCTAGTAGAAATATTTACTGTTACACTCTAGAAATAAATTTCTCAAATAAATATTCTGTTAGAAAAACACTTATGTGGACAGGCACGTGGGGTATGTTATGCCCCAGTTGCAACAAAATACCAATATATCTTTTTCTGAAACACGTGTAGTGGAAAACCGGTTCTGAAGGTCAACCACTGCTAGAAACTCAGCTACTGAATGCAGTACAGAATTTCGGTTTCACAAGTTGGGAATATTCCACTTTTTTGTAAGGGTGGGGTATAATACACCCCATGCACTTTCCCGCAGGTTAAAAAACTTTTTCTGCTCTATCTGTTACTTTATTGAAACAATAGATAATCTACCATACAGTTTTACCCCCCTCCCCCTGTACCAAGCATACAAAATTTAAAGTCTTTTAAACTGTTTAGTTTTCATTTTTAGCACTATTTGTAAAAGGTAAATTCTCAGTCCTCTGTTAAACTCCCCCCCCCCCCCCAACTCACAAAATGTTTATATCTTTGCTCTATTTGTTACTTTATTATAACAATAGTTAACCACCTCAAGACCAGGGGTGTAGTGGAGGGTATACGCCGTGTACCTTCTGGATTTTTTTAAGGAACACCATATACCTTCTGTTTGTCAAATAAAGCATTAGTGTATACCCTAGCTATGAACGTTCATGACCCCAGCATATACCCTCCGCCTATACCGTATACTCCCTGCTTTTTTTACGATTACAACACTGCTGAAGACTTCTCTCAATCCAAAATCATCGCCCGCCCCATTCTCATTTCCCTTGCACACAAAATTTAGTCATTAAAACTGTTTTAATTTTTAAAAAAATTCTGATTTAATTAAAAATCTTTAGTAATGATAAATAATTGATAATCTAATAAACTTCCTATCCCTCCCACTTATAAAATTTGCCCTTCCTCTAATTTGCACCACAGCTCACAAAATTAAAAGTCTTGGAATCTCTAATTTTTTTAAACTTTATTTCCTCTGTATATTTATTTTATTGTAACAGTAACAATAATTAATCCAACTTTCACACATTCGAAATTGCCTCTCACCTCCTCTCGACTGTCCTCTGCCTCTTTCCTAGCACAATAAAATTAAAGTCTTTAAAACTTCTAGTCTTTTTTTTTTTCTGTTCCAATTGTAAATTTAGTTGATTCTTGAGTAATGGTAAATAACTTAGCAATCATCTGATCCAGGGGGGTGCCATTTCCTTCTAGTTTCGGTATCAAGGTTTCCGTACTTATGACGTCACTGTGCATGCTAAGGAGAATTCCCGCAACAGAAAAGAGCTTATTTTTGCATTTAAAATCGAATTTCTGCTCAAAAAAACTTTTTGTTTTTGGTCAAAAGAGAGCATATTTCTTCAAGACAAAACATTTTTCACCAGCGAATATATTTTTTTTTGTAGAATAAAGCGATTATAGAGGATTTTCCCCTTTCAAATGAAACAGTTGTGTGTTATTATTATCATTATTATTGTGCTAAGGTGGAGTTTTTACTGCTTGTTATCTTTAGTCGATAATCAAAAATGGATGTGTGTGTGTGTGTATGTTGGGGGGGGGGGGTGATAAACATTTATTGTGATTTCCTTTGACACTCAGGAGAGTTTGCCCACACACAAAGCTTAACTTCTCCACTACATCTTGAACATGGTTCGTACGCTTTGGAAAAAATAGAAAAAGTGCTGGAAAAAAAGTATTCATTTTCAAGGAATGAAAAGTGCTGGGAAAAAAAGTAGTCATTTTCAAGGAATGAAAAGTGCTTGAAAATATCGCGAACTTCGACAAATGGTTGCCGAAAAATATCAATTTCAACAATCGTTCGCATGAAAAAATCGGTAATTTTGCCAAAGGGTCGCTTAAAAAATGCGAATTTCGTCAAAAGAGCGCGGAAAAACGCGAATTTCGTTGAAAGGTCGCGGAAAAAAGCGCGTATTTCGTCAAAGACTAGAAAAATAACCCAAATTTCGACAAAAGATCTCGAATAAAGCGCAAATTACGTCAGAGGATCGCAGAAAAAACGCAAATTGCATTAAAAGATCGCTAAAATACGCGTGTTCATCAAAGGATCGCGCAAAAAACCCCGCCAAATTTCGACAAAGGATCGTGAAAAAAAAACACAAATTTCGACAAACGATTGCAGAAAATTGCGAATTTCTCCAAAAGTTCGCGTAGGGGTGATTCTGTTCCGAATTTTCCGAAAATTTAAGGCATTCATTTCAGAAAATTTAAAAAAATCGGTCACCAATCCGAAAATTCGGCCATAAAAAAATCGCGAATTTCGACAAATGGTCGTCGAAAGAAATTAATTTTGCTAATCGTTTTCAGAAAAATTGCCAATTTCGCCAAAGGATCGCGAAAAAAAAAAAAATGAAAATTTCGTCAAAGAATCGCGGAAAAAGCGCAAATTTCGTCAAAGAAATGCAAAAAAACCGTAAATTTCGTTGAAAGATCGCAAATAAAACTGAAAATTTCGTCAAATGATCGCGAGAAAACGGCAAATTTCGTCCAAAGATCGCGAAAAAATGGCAAATTTCGTCAAAAGATCGCGAAAAAACGACAAATTTCGTCAAAAGATCGCGAGAAAACAACATATTTCGTCGAAAGATCGCGAAAAAATGGCAAATTTCGTCGAAAGACCGCGAAAAGGCCTCGAAAAAAATGCATAGCCAGTGCCGTTAGGGGATTTACCCCTTCCCCTCTCTGCTGTAATCTTTCAGAAAATTTGCTGTGAATTTTAGAAAATTTTTTTTAAAGTCACATTCACCCTTGAAAATTTCGTCAAGTATATGGTGAAAAAAAATGACGAATTTGTTCAATCTGTTATTTAAAAAAATTGCAAATTTTAGCAATTCGCCGGGGAAAAATACCACAAAATTTGTCCATTGGTCATCAATAAAAGATGCACATTTCGTCAATTTGTCAAAAAAATCGCAAAATTCATCAGTTATATGCCAATTTCATATATCCCCCCCCCCCCCCCCCCCTCCTAACGTAGTCAATCGGTCATGAAGAAAAAAAATTTGGGTCATTCATAAAAATCACGACTGTTGTCAATCAGTTAAAACTTCACCGAATTATATTAATTCCAATTTTTTCACTGTGTAACTGATTAAAAAAAAAAAAAAAAAAAAAAAAAAAATATTTCCTTTTTATAAATCCATTTTTAAAAAAAAAATCTTTTGTATTTAAAAAGTAAAAGCAAATTATCTAACCTTTTTTTCAATTATTTCCATATGGATAATTGCAAATGCTATAAGGTTTGAGAATTCAGAGAATATTTATTAATAAAAAAGAAAAGTGCCCAGTTAAACTGATAGCATTGAGCTCACAGGCTATTCACACTAATTGTATATTATATTCTTATTTCAAAGAATAATGTCCCTCAAAAAACAAATGAAAGTGGCTTAGCCCCCGTTTCCCCCCTTTATAATTAGCCAATGAACCTTTAAATCTAATAAGGGAAGCTCCTTAACATAATAAACCTGCATACCAAATTTGAAACAAATCAGATAATTCTGCATGGAAAAACCATATCGCTAAATTAGGGGGGGGGGGGGGAGGTAACCCCCTTTTCCCCCTTTAGACTTAACTAACGAACCTCCAAATCTAATCAAGAAAGCTCCTTATCAGAATGAACATAGAAAAAAAAATTAAATTAAATTGGATAATTCTGCATGAAAATCCTTTATCTAAATTAAGAGGAGGGGACTTGTCCCCCTTTCTCCCTTTTATACTTAACCAATGTACCTCCAAATCTAATGAAGGAAGCGCCATACCGGAATAAACCGGTATAACAAATTTGAAGCAAATCGAATAATTCTGTATGAAAAACCCATTTATCTAAATTAAGGGGGCAGGGGGGTCTAGCCCCCCTTTCCCCCCTTTATACTTAACTAGTGAACCTCCAAATCTAATAGGCAGCTTCTTAACATAATAAACCAGTATACCAAATTTGGAGCAAGTTGAATAATTCTGCATGAAAAACCCATTTATCTAAATGAAGGGGAGGTACCTTTATTCTTAACTAATGTACCTCCAAATTTAATAAGGGAATATCCTTAACATAATAAACCAGTATACCAAATTTGGAGCAAATCGAATAACTCTGCATGAAAAATGCATTTATCTAAATTAAGGGGGGGACTATGCCCTCTTTCCTCCCTTTATACTTAACCAATGAACCCCCAAAACTAATCAGGGAAGCGCCTTATCAGAATGAACTTAGAAAAACAATTTGAAGCAAATCGGATGTTTCTATCAAGAGTTATCACGTTACGTACATACAAGCATACATACGTACATACATACAGAACAGGTGGGCACATTAGCTCTCAGGCTTTGATAGCCTGTGAGCTAAAAAGTATAATTTGTAAAAAATTGTTCACAACGTCAGAAATGCTAATATTTGACTCATGATGAGTGTTCAGAATTCCTAAAATTTAACTGGTTTAGTCCTGTTTTCTATTCTTGTAGTCACACCTTTCATTTTTTTTTTCTTTTTTTTTTCACTTAAAGAAAAAAAAACTCAAGCTCTGTTTTCTTAACTTTTTATTATATATGGAATGTCTTCCACGGTAACTTACTAAGTTAAAACACATTATTCTTTAAAAATTCTCTAATAATGTCTTGAAAATTCCTGTTATAAAAATTAAAAGATTTAATATGATTTCTTTGAAATAGATAATCAATGGGGTGGCTATTTTTCTTATGTGTTATTCTATGCAATTTTAATGCATATATCTAAACAGTCCTTGAATAGTGCTGGAATAGTCCTTGAAAAGTGCTTCAATTTTATTTGTTCTTGAGTGTATGAACCATGTTGAAGTGGCGACATATTTAAATAATCATCTTATTCCCCCCTCTCCTCCTTTCTTTTCCCTCCAGCACACTAAGTTTACAATCTTTAAATATCCTTCTTACTTTCTTCTATCTTTACAAGAAGAAAGTATAAGATTAGTGAAAGTTTTCGACTTCCGTTTTTCAACGGATTTACACATTTTAAGGACAGAGCTCTTGAAAAACATGTTTTTACAAAATGTCTGTTTGTATGTGACACAAATTTTGTGGGTGTTCTATCTCAAGAATGGAATTTAATAAAATTTTATATTCAATTAGTCCTGATATAAATGGGTGCTGATTAGTTTTTTTATGTAAATCACCCAACAGGTGGCACTGCTATGCTGCCTTTTTCATGATTTCCGCAATAGCTCTATCTCAAGAACTAATGCACAAATTTTCATCTAACTTCAGATTCAGTTAGATGTTGACAGGAGTTGATGCTAATTATTTTTTGGTGTAAATCGACCAACAGGTGGCACTGCTATGCTGTGTTTTTTACGATTATCACAATAGCTCTATCTCAAGAACTGATGCACAGATTTTCATGAATTTTCAGATTCAGTTAGACCTTGATATGAATTGGTATTGATTATGTTTTGGTGTAAACTGCCCAATAGGTGGTGTTTTCATGATTTGCACAACAGCTCTATCTCAAGAACTAATGCACAAATTTTCATCTAACTTCGGATTCAGTTAGACATTGGCTTAGGTTTTGGTGTAAATTGTCCAATAGGTGGCACTGCTATGCTGGATTTTTCACGATTTTCGAAATAGCTGTATATCAAAAACTAATGCCCGGATTTTCATCAAACTTCAGATTCAGTTATAGGTTGACATAAGATGTGCTGATTAGGTTTTAGTGTAAATCACCCAACAAGTTATGCTGATATGCTGCATTTTGTAGGATTTACACTATTTTAGCAATCGTCATATCTCAAGAACTAATGCACGGAATTTCATATCTTTAGAATCCTCATGACGGGCACTGATTGCCACTTAATTTTGGCACTCTGATAGTGAATTTTGAAGTAGTAACATGTATGAGATAAGAAAGTTTCGGGGTTGGCACATCTGACTAGTATTTTCTTTGCTGTATTTGTTATTTTAATATATCTACTAAATTTCTACTGCAACATGCTGAATTCTCCCCCCCCCACACACACACACGCTCCTCAGCCATTTGAATGTTTAAAACTTGTATTTACAAAAATGAAACCCTTTATTAAAAAATGCATATTATAATTTATTAAGTTTATTTATTTTATAGGTCCTTAAATTTTTTTGGTTTTGGTCCTTAAAAGTCCTTGAATTTCATTTAAAGAAATATGTACGAACCCTGTTCTTCAAGTGCAAACATTTATCCAAAATTTATAAAAAGAAACCCCACATTAAAAAAAGTGTTAAAAAAGGTCACCCCCCCCCCCCCCCCCACACACACACACACATACACACACCTAAAAAATGCAAATTCCAGCAAATTTCTGGTCTGGTAATCGTAATGAGTTCTAAAATTAATAAGTTATTCTAACCTGTTACCAAGCTGGATGTGTACTTCCTCTCCCCCCCCCCACCCCCCCCTTTATGATTAATGGTAGCATCCCAGCAAACACAGAACTTACGGCCACTGATGGGTTCGTTAGCCTTGGCCGAAAGTGTTCGATGGGGGCCCGCTATCAATGAAAGTTACTTCTCCGTAAAAAAAACTGTCACGCCGGACACAATAAGGCCACAAGAAAATTGGCCATAAGTACAAGAAGTTGTCCACAATCGTGCCACTAACTTTTCACTAAAAGTGTTAGATAGCCTTAAACTGCCCACAATTATTATTTTAATGGCCAGTAAAAATAAAATCTAACCAGAAGCTTGCCTTTTTCCTACCATTTGTGGTTGTAATAAATTAAATTTAGCCCAAACCTGCCCACAAAAAAAGCCTATTATGGTTATTTAAAATGTAATCACTAGCCACTGTTGTGCCATAATGATTGTTTAGGCATAAATCAAAATTTATTCTATAAAAGAAAATGCTTTTTATCAGGCTAATTAAATGATAAAATATTTTTGCAGGATTTAAAAAATCTTATAATTATTTAGGTACAGTTTTCAAGAAAATCAAATTCTTTCACTTTTAACTTTGTCAAAAAATTTCCAAAACACAATACTTCATATAGTGCATTAATTTATTTGTTCATTTATTCACTTACATATTTACAAAATTTATATGCAATGCATTTTTAAATAGTTGCATTTCATAAAAATTTATAAAGTATATAATTGAAAAAATAAACTAATCAATCAATTCATTATCAAATATTGTATTTTGAATATTTTTGAAAAAGTTCAAGTTAAATGAACTTGATTTTCTAGAAAAGTATGTCTAAATAATTATAAGATTTTTTTTTTTTACCTGCCAAAACATTTTATCATTCAATTAACCTTCTAAAAAGTATTTTCTTTTAAAGAATAAACTTTGTATTATTGTTAAATAATATACGTGATTTTAACATAGTTTATTATATATTTTATATTAAAATATGATGTTTTTGTGATGTTCTTTTTACTTAATTTTCCACTATATTTTCCACTTGTTTGTTGGTAAATCTGTTATATTATGCTTATTCATCAAAGCTTTATTAAATCATTATAATCTAAATTTTTGCACCACTTCTGATAATTTTTTATTCAAATATTACATAAAAATATGTTAAATCTTTATGTAATTAATGAATGACAGTATAATATTTCTCATATATTTTAAAATTTTGTTTTTATCAGATAATATTTAGATATTTCTCTTACAGTTTAATAGCCAAACATAAGAAAAAAATATATTATTTCAACTTCTTCAAAATCCTTGAAAATTATTTATAATTATTAGAAATGCAAATAATAGTTTAATAGTGATTTAAAAAATATATTAAATTAATCTTGATATTTCTAAATTTCATTAAAATTCAATTGTTTTAATCAATTAAATTTTCAAGAGTATAAAGTCTCACTTTTATAATTAAACTAAAATAAACTGTTTTAAAGAATAATGTCATCCGATATTTATAATGTTTAAAAATAAATTAGATCACCTCTAAAAATCTAAAACTAAACTATTGGAGGGAAATTTACTAAAAATGAAAATATATTTTAAATTTTCTTTTGCATTTATAAAAACTAAAATATAAATATTCTTTAAGATAAAATGATGCAAAAAACAGATATAATGAAATTAATAAATTTGTAATGAATCAACATGAACTAACAAACTTACCTATATGCGTATATGTGCTACGCTACATCTTGAAACTATGTCCTTACTCCGACCAAGTAGTAAGCACGAATGACAAAGCAGAAATGAACATGCAAAACCAAAGAAAAATTCTGAGAATTCCTCCCACTCCCCTCTTATCGTACCGGACTGGAACCACGAAAGACGAAACTTTCAAAACTGCTTAACCTTGAGACTATTGAAGATCAAGGTCCCTTCATCTATCTGATTTTTCTGGAGAGGGAGGAAGGGAGAGTAGTTTTATAAGTCAATGTCAATACCTTATTATAATAAATAAAAGTCATTTTTTCTTAAATCATATATTTTTTCTGTTAATGTTATTTTTAGTCATTTGGAAAAAGAGCTTTTTTTTTTCCTTTTCTTTCTTTTTTTCGTTCTTTTTTTTTTTCTTTTTTAGAGAAATAAAGATTTAAGATACATTGTTCGAATTTTTAAACTCTCCATACAGTTTTCACATAACACAAAAACATCCATTTTTTCTCCGATTTATCGATTAAATGGGCATTTTATCTCTTTTCTGTAAATTTTTACGCATTTATCTTCTAAATTAAAAATTATATGATTTAAAAATAACATGCACTTTTTTTTATTCTGATGTGCTCATAAAAAATATCTTGTTTATCTGCAATATATCAAGGCTTATTTTTGACTCAAGACGATTTTACTTGTAACTTATAAGAAATGCGTAAAAATAAATAGAGCCTTTTCATGTTTAATTTAGGGCATAAAATATGCATATAGCATCTTATTTAATGCTTTCATATAATGTCAGATTTTAATACCTATTCTAAATTTTGCCAGAAATAATTTTTCCAACTGGGTGAAAATGTATCCAGGTCGGGACTCGAACCCAAATAATAAGGCAAAAAAATTCTTGATTTATTCCGCAGTTCTTTACTTAAGGCTGCGAAAATTCTTGATTTATTGTGCAATTCTTAACTTAATTATTTTTATACATATGCAAAACAACACATGGCTTTATCAGTATTTTTAAAGAGTAAAATAATGGTAGTAAAATCATTAAATATATCTAAATTGTTAGGAATTTAAAATAGGCAGGAAATTTTATTTATATTTTCCGTTACAGTGGATTCAGAAATGAAAATTTCTTTTCCAGTATTTTCTTTTACATGGAAATATGTTTCAAATTATATTAAAAATTCATGTTTTAGTAACCACTTTTAAGTTACCTTTCTCTCTCTCCCCCCCTCCTCCTCACTCAAGAATAACTGCTTATTGAACCATTTTGTGATTTTGATTATGACAAATATTTTTTCATGAATGCTGAAAAAAAAAATTGACATTTATCAATAAATTTTTAAATATGTTTAGGTAGTATGTATGTCTGAAGATTGCAGTGTTTCGTTATTAATATAGTATTCAAATTAGCGTATATTTTATATTATGTTATCTAATTATCTTCACAATCAAAAATAATATAAAATAACTATTAAATATGTTCTTTTTTATTCCAGTGTGTTCAAAATATATTTATTTAAAGATATTAAAGTATATTTTAAAGGCAAAAACGTTAAGCGTTTTTAGGTTTTTTTTTTTTTTTTGTTTTTTTTTTTCCCATAAAATTTTTTAAATATAAACAGGAAATTTATATATATATATATGCATACACACATTATTCCAATATAAATCACGCAATGTACTTAATGTTTTCACACAAATCCAGGTTTTAAATAATGAAAATTATCTTGAAAAATGTGAAATTTGTTTACTTCTTATAATAAATCTATCGAGTAGAATATACTGGGCCTCTGACTTCAACACGATTCAAGTTTTGTATATCCTGGCCGGAAACTTGCTTACATTCGCTAGTGGACACTGAATTTAAATGCGTGTCTTTATTAGAAGCTTGTTCAAATTGGAATTTATTTAACGTTTAAAGGTTTTTCTTTAGAAGAAAACTTTTTGTTAGTGTATTCAAAGTGACATATTGTGCTTTTGTATATTAGGAAAAATATTTTTAAGCATATTCTATTTCATTCCAATGTGTTTATGAAAAACATACGTATATGCATTTTAATACATAATTTATAGACAAGAGAATTTTATTTGTAACTTATAAAAAAGAAGAAGTCTTGTAATGTATATTTTAGCACATAAAGAATTCACGCCTTATTAAATACTTTCACCGAAACACAGATTTTGAATAAGGAAAATTGTGTTTCAAAAGTGAAGAAAAGTGATTATTCTACTTATTACAATCAATATTATATCTAGAATATTAAACTGGCCCTGCGCTTTTTCCCCGATTCTGGTCTTTTATATACTGCCCAGAAATTTTACTTCATCGGCTACTGGACAGGAAAAAAGCACTCATTTTCTCCCCACTCGCCCATTATCAGTTAGATGACAGCAACCAGATATAATGGCGCATCAGTTAATATAAACCGGTGGCTTGATTCAAATGGCCAGAATTCTGTTTGGCCCCAAGGCTTACAAAATGCAGCCAGCAACTGTGTGTTTGCTGGGATGAGATAAAATTATTTTTTTTTCACATGTTCTTCCACTAATCATATTTTTCATGTATTTGGTCTCCCCTATCTAAAACATTTTATTCAGACATTTATCGTATTTTCCGGGAATAACACTGCAGTAACTTAAACTAGTTTAATGCCACACCGAGCATAACGTCGCAACGGACATGTCGCCGTATATAACGTAACATTCATCTATATATATAAAATAAGAGATGTCTGTCTGCCTGCCTGACTGCGGAAAGCTCCGAAATTATAACACCTAGACCTCTGAAATTTTTGTCATGTGTAGATTCTATTACCGGAAAGTGCACTTCACCGCTGGATTTTAAAATTTCAATTTAGATATTTTAAAAAAATTAAAACGTAATTAAAATGTTATGTGTTAGAGGCTATTTACAACTCTAAGCCAATCCGCGGCAATGAAGAAGCCAGCCAATGAGAGCAGGTGGTAAATATGAGATACAGCGACTGCATTTCCTAGCCGAACTGAAGCGGGAAATTGCACTGTTTATTTCTCATGCTTTTTTTTGTTATTATAAGATTTAATCTTATTGACATTATTTTATAATGATTTTTATATTGTTTATAATATAAAATGATATTGTTTATAAAGAAACTAATACAATTCACGTAAGTTACTTTCAGACCTGCCAACTGCTACGAAAAAATCGTAGTTGCTACGATTTGGACCTATAAACTACGATGCTACGAAAATCGGTCTTAAACTACGATTTTTTGCAAAAAACACAAACGCATTTTTTGTTTCTAGTAGCGATTTTTATCCCGCGCAACATATTTTTCAGGAGTGATTCTGTTACGAAATTTCCAAAATTTCAAAGTATTCATTTCCGAAAGTTTTAAAAAAATGGCTATTAGTATGAAAAAAATCTGGGCTGCAAATCAAACTTCTTAACATAAACCACTCTTTATGTATATTAACCAGGAGTGTATCGTGTTTCTGTAAATATTTATACAGGAATTCCCTTTTTACATACAGGATTTTATATACATACAGGACAATTTATACAGGAAGAAACAAGGGTGTCATTTTAAGGGGGTTCTTTGAGGGGCAAAGTTTGAAATATTGTGCAAAATAGCACAATTTGCGAATTTCGTCAAAAGTTTATGGTAAAAAATGCGGATTTCAACAAAGAATCGTGATAGAAAAATGTGAATTACGATTGTGGGAAAAAATTGTGAATATTTTGAAATGATCGCGGGGAAAAAAAACCCGCGAATTTCATCAAAATTTACTGCACTGGACTAAAAAATTGGAACCAGACTCCTTTTGCAAATGTAAAAAAAAAAAAAAAAAAATCTGCGAAACAAAAAGAAACACTAACCATCGTATAAAAATTTTCAGAGGAAAAAATTTACTATATTGAGTTGAAAGACTGAAACCTTATTCTTTTTACGAATGTCAAATGTCTGCGTAACACGAAAAACCAACCAACCAACCTCCAGATTAATTTAAATTTTGTGTGCTACGATTTCTCATTTTCAAAGGTTGGCAAGTCTGGTTACTTTAAATTGTATTCGTTCTTCGTATTTACATACGCATAGTCGCCCAAGAATGAAATAGTATAATGTTTCTTGAACTTTGTTTTCTAGGATCTTAAAGTCTTTTTTTTTTTTTTTTTTTTTTTTTCAAATTTGCTGAATTAACGCTTCACTGAATGTTTTCATTTCTTAGCAAAAATGGAACTGTACATTTTATAGTAAAGTGTAAGATGAAAATTGTACTTTCTATGAAATGGAAACATTCAGTAAATAATTTCCATTCTCGGGTGAAAGAGATGTATGTTGTCATCGCCCAAGAATGGGAATAAAACAAATATTTCTTTTCAGAGGAAATGAATGAAGTTATTTGGGTTTTTCTTTTATCTTTTTTTTTTTCCACTTCCCCATATATTATGAGTTTCATAACAAATCCCAATGAAAACATATTTTTTACACTTTACTGAATGTTTTCATTTCTTATCAAAGTCATGATATGTAACAAGCACAGGGATCTGTTTAGGAAAAATTGGGTTCTTTAAAGGACCCCTCACAAAATTTTTCATTTCAAAACAGGACCCTTCACAACATTTTTCATGTCAAAATTGGACCCTTCACAACATTTTTTATGTCAAAACTGGACCCTGCACAATTTTTTTCAAATCAAAGCAGGATCCTTCACAAAACTTTTCACCTTAAAAAAAGGACCCTTCACAAAATTCTTTGTCATAAAAGTAGGCTTTTTACAAACTTTTTCACCTGAAAACTAAACTTTCACTTTACAATTATGTTTATCTCTTTATTACTTAATGCAAAACTAAGATTATTATCTATAAAAATTAATAAAATGCTTAAAGACATTGCAGGTAAGTGGTGGTTTGATTAATTAATGCTTCAATTGCAAAATATTTTACCAGCAGATTATTTTCTGCCACTGAAGTATCTGTCACAGACACTTGGAGAATTTTCTGCATCTGCGATGCCAGGCATAGCAGTTTAAAGTTTAGGTGTAATTCAATGAAGAGAATTGAGATTTTTTTTTTTTTCTGTCGCCATTTGTCAAAGTTCCCGATATTTCTCAGCAACAGATTGGAAAAATTTAGCGTGTGCTTCTGCACTCTTTTGTCAAAATTTGCTATACATTTCCGCGATGTTTTGATGAAATTTGCAATTTATTCCCTCGACTGTTTATCAAATTTTGTGTTTTATTTTTATAGTGATTGTTTTTACAAGATCGTTTCATGAAATTCGCGTTTTTTTTTTTTTTTTTTTGCGGCCATTAGCCAAACTTTGCTATGCGTTTCTGCGATCTTTTTTTCAGCGATCATTTCACAAAATGCACGATTCCCCCCCCCCCCCCCCCCCCCCCAAAAAAAAAAAAAATCATTTCATGAAATTTGCATGTGTTTTTCTTTTCTGCAGCCATTTGTCGAAGTTCCCGATATTTCTCAGCGACAGATTGGCAAAATTGGCATATGCTTCTGCACTTTTTTGACAAAATTTGCCATACATTTCCGCGATCTTTTGATGAAATTTGCAGTTTCCTCGACTGTTTATCGAAATTTGTATTTTATTTTTACAGTGATTGTTTTTACAAGATCGTTTCATAAAATTCGAGTTTTTTTTTTTGCGTCATTTAGCCAAAGATTAGACAAACTTTGCTATGCATTTCTGCTATCTTTTGATGAAATGTACAATATTTTTCTTCGTTTACTGAAATTCACGTTTTTTTCAGCGATCATTTCACAAAATGCATGATCTCCCCCCCCCCCTCCCTCCCTCCCTCCCAAATCATTTCACAAAATTTGCAATTTTTTTTTTCATGATTTTTTTCATCAGTGACAAAATTTTCTCTTTTCCGTGGCCATTTGTCGAAGTTTCCGATCTTTGGATGAAATTTGTAATATTTTTCTTCGTTTAATGAAATTCGTGCTTTTTTTCAGCGATCGTTTCACAAAATGCACGATTCTCTCTCCCCCCCCCAAATCGTCATGAAATTTGCGGGTTTTTTTTTTTTTTTACCGATCAGTGACAAAATTTGTTTTTCTTTTCCGCGGACATTTGTCGAAGTTCCCGATATTTCTCAACGACAGATTGGCAAAATTGGCATTGCTTCTGCACTTTTTTGACGAAATTTGCCATGCATTTCCACGGTCTTTTGATGAAATTTGAATATTTTTCTTCGATTGTTTACTGAAATTCGCGGGGGTTTTTTCAGCAATCATTTGACGAAATTCACGTTTTTTTTTTTTTCAATGATCTATGACGAAATTTGTAATTTTTTTTTTATTTTTTTTTTTGGCGACTATTTGCCAAAGTTCCCGATATTTCTCAGCGACAGATTGGCAAAATTCAGTGTGCACTTCTGCACTCTTTTGTCAAAATTTGCTATAAATTTCCGCGATCTTTTGATGAAATTTGCAGTTTCCTCGACTGTTTATCGAAATTTGTGTTTTATTTTTCTAGTGATTGTTTTTACAAGATCGTTTCACGAAATTCGTGTTTTTTTTTTCTTTTTCAACAATCTGTGACAAAATTTGTGATTTTTTTTTTTTTTTTTTTTTTTTTTTTATGCACCCATTTGATGAAGTTCCCAAAATTTCTCAGCGAGAGATTGGCAAAATTCGGCATATGCATCTGCACTCTTTGGACAAACTTTGCTGTGCATTTCCGCAATCTTTTGATGAAATTTGCAATATTTTCCATCGATTGTTTACCGAAATTTGTTTTTTCTTTATAGTGATTGTTATTTTCAAGATTGTTTGACGAAATTCGCGTTTTTTTTTTTTTTTTTCAACGATCTGTGACGAAGTTTGTGATTATTTTTTTTCTGTGACTATTTGTCGAAGTTCCCGATATTTCTCAGCGACATATTGGCAAAATTTGTAATGTACACTCTTTAGACAAACTTTGCTATGCGTTTCTGCGATCTTTTGATGAAATTTGCAACATTTTCCTCTGTTTACTGAAATTCACGTTTTTTTTTTTTTTTTTCAGCAATCATTTCACAAAAGGCACAATCCCCCCTCCTCCCCCCAAATCGTTTCACAAATTTTGCAATTTTTTTTTTTTTTTTTTTTTTTTTTTTTTTTTTGCGGGTTTTTTTTTGCGATTTTTTTTTTTTCAACGATCAGTGACAAAATTTGTTTTTCTTTTCCGCGTTCATTTTTTTTTCAACGATCTGTGACGAAATTTGTGATTTTATTTATTTTATTTTTTTTTTCGACCATTTGCCAAAGTTCCTGATATTTTTCAGCGACAGATTGACAAATTTGGCATATGCAGACCTGCCAACTGCTATGAAAAATTCGTAGTTTCTACGATTTGAAGCTAAAAACTACGATGCTACGAAAATCGATCTAAAACTACGATTTTCTTCAAAAAACACACGCGCCGAAAAAAATCAATTTCGTCAAAGGATCGCAGAAAAACGAAAATGTCGTCAGAGGATCGGGAAAAAGTGAAAATTTCGTGAGGAATCTCGAAAAAAAAAAAAAAAAAGCTAATTTTGTCAAAGGATCGCAGGAAAATACGCAAATCTCATCAAAGAATCGCTAAAAAAGTGAATTTCGTCAAAGGATGGCGCAATAAACCACATTGTTCCAAAGGATAGCAAAAAAAAAAAAAAAATTCGTCAATTGATCTTGAACAAAACGCAAATTTCGTTAAATAATTACGGGGCAAGCATAACTTTCGCCAAAGGATTGCCGATAAAAATCCAAATTTCGTCAAAGGATCGCGGAAAGAATTCGAATTTCGCCAAAGAATCGCGAAAAAATGCTAATTTCGTCAAAGGGTTGTGGAAAAAACGCAAATTTCGCCAAAGGATCGCGGAAAAAATCAAAGTTTCCTCAAAAGATTGCAGAAAAAACGCGAATTTGGTCTAAGGATTGCGCAAAAACACAAATTTCTTCAAAGAATCGCAAAAAAAAAACTGCGCGAATCTCATCAAAGAATCGCTAAAAACGCGTAAATTTCATCAAAGAAGCGCGAGAAAAAGCAAATTTTGCCAAAGCATCGCGGAAAAAACGCAGAAAGACGGCGGAAGTAATGCATAATTAGCCCGTAATACCCCCCCCCCCCCCCCCACGCACACCACCACCATCACCACACACACTGCTGTAACCTTTCGGAAATTTTCTGTCAATTTCTGAATTTTTTTTTTTTTTTTTTTTTACTCAGAATCACCCTAGCTCTGTGCACACACAGACAAAAATCTTTATTCTTTATGTTTACTGTTATGATACGTATAATTTTTAATCTGAAAGAATAAAAAGAACTAACTTTTGAAAAATCGAATTAATCCAACCCTGCATGAATCTAAGTTCGGTCCAAACCGAAAGAAATCAGAGTTATCCGGATTTGCGGTGTAAAAAACAGAAACCAATCAACCAACCAACCTCGAGATTAATTTTAATTTTGAGTGCTACGATTTCTCATTGTCAAAGGTTGGCAGGTCTGCATATGCTTCTGCATTTTTTTGACAAAATTTGCTATGCATTTCCGCGATCTTTTGCTGAAATTTGCAATATTTTTCTTCGATTGTTTACTGAAATTCGAGGGCTGTTTTCAGCGATCGTTTCACGAAATGCACGATTTTTTCCCAAGATTGGCGAAATTTGCATTTTTTTTTTTCAATTATCTGTGACGAATTTGATTTTTTTTTTCTGCGACTATATGTCGAAGTTCCTCATATTCCTGAGTGACAGATTGGCAAAATTCAACATGTGCTTCTGCGATCTTTTGATGAAATTTGCAATTTTTTCTTCGATTGTTTCACAAAATTCATGATTATTTTTCCAAGATCGTTGGATGAAATTAGTTTTTTAATGATCATTTCACAATTTTTTTCAATGATCTATTACAAAATTTGTGATTTTTTTTAAATTTGTGACAATTTATCGCATGTTATGTGTTCACCGTTCATGAGTGTCTAAAAATGTAGTCAACAACATTAACAGGAAGATAGATTATAATTAACAAACACTCAAAATTTTCGCTTTATTGAATTATGCCTAAACTTTACACCGCCCTTTCAATGTGAAAACATTCAATAAAGTATAACATATGTTTTCATTTGGATGAGAGAATATTAACAAAAGAATAAGAACTGAGTGAAAAATCTTTGAGTTCATGAAATACTTAATATGGTGTGCATTTTGTGATGTATTATGAGTTTTATAAGAATAGCACGTGAATGGACTCTTATCGCTCAAGAACGGAAATTATTTACTTCATAGAAAGTTCAAGAAACACGTTCCATGCTTGGGCGACTATGCATATGTAAATTGCCATTAACACGAAGAACGAATACAATTGAAATTAACTTACGTGAATGATAACATTTTAAAATTTTAAAGAAGGTGGGAGAGTTGAATTTCGAGTTTGGAAGGCAGGTGACGATAATTGTCCTTTCAACTGTAGCGTTTTCTACGATGAGTATCCTTTATATGTTGTTTTCTGACAGAGGTCGTTTTAAAGGTTTTGGCCTGTACATTACTAAGCACTCACTCCTCTCCTCTTAACTAATTTTTTCATCAGTAGAGGGTGTTTTAAAATTTTAATTTGTTCATGACTATGGCATACAATTTTACAAAAAATTTATGAATAAAATTTGCACAACATCTCAACAATTTGCAACTGCTTCTCCCCCATTTTCACACTGTGAGTGGGTACGTATTTCAGACAAAATCGAGTTACATATGAAATCATATAAATTAAAGGTTTCTTTATAAATATTACCACGGACCCGGGCAACGCCGGGCGGGTCAGCTAGTTATAAATAAATTACAATACCAAATTTAGAGCAATTAATTAAAATTATTAATGGATGGATAAATATCTGATAAAATATTGATTTGATTAAATATTTTAAACTTAAATAAATAACTTATCTTTTAATTAATTTTACAATTATCAACATTATTTATTTTAATAAACAGAAAAAAATAATACAGCACAATTAATTTTCTAGATCCGAAAATCTATCAAAATCCTCATCTTCAGTGTCACTATGTAATAATTTTAAAATTTCTGGGGGCAGATTTTGATCAGTATCCATGGGATCATCTGAATCATTCACTTTGTCATCAAAAAAGCGATCCGGATCGGATGTTGAGATTAGAGATCTGCACGGGCTGGCCCAGCCCGCAGGACAGGCTCGGGCCTATTTTCATTCACGGCACTCGGACCAGGCCTGGGCCATACTTTTTTTCTGAAGGCTCGGGCCTTACATTTTTCCTGAAGGTTTGGGCCGGGCCTTACCTATTTTTTGTGCACAGACCCGGGTACTGGTTTCCTTCCTAATCTTCACGGCCCAAAATTTTCATTCCTAGTCTTGACCCAGCCCGTATGAAAATTATTGTCTCGGCGTGGCCTGGTCCGTTCAAAGGTCAGTAAAATTAGGCTTGGCACAAATTTTTTTTTTTCAAAAAATGCATACATTTTTAAATTTCCATTATTCTAAAATTAAACATTCAAATTCATTCTTTTTAAAGAATAGCAGATTTCTACACTTATTAAAATATAGTAAAATTACGAAAAAGAACCTGTCTATGACGGAATCTTCTTTTAAATTAAAAAACGTGTTGATCCATGCAAAATTAATATACTACTAGGTAAGAAAATAATATATAATACATTTACACTTGCTAAAAAGGGAACTTGTCTATAACGCATTTTTTTTCCCTTTCCTATGCAATCCAGTCTTAGATTTTACTGTATAGTATTTTTCAGATTTTTAACACTTACATGGAATATGGATTAACAATATTAATGATAACTGAAACATTTACATAGAATAAATAGAGATTCATTAAAAAAATAACTATATCACACTGTGGCATTTCTATAAAAATGAAGATTATAAACATGAAAAGAAAAGTTAAGATAAATATTTTTGACTTGAACTCTTCGTACGAGACAAACTTTTAACCAAATCGACGTAAAAATCAATATTTTGTAGAAATTCTCTCGGGCCGGGCTGGACCCAGGTCGTGATTTTAACTTTTTTTCAGGCCGGGCCGGGGCCGAACTTTTAACTGTTATACCGGGACGGGCCAATAAATTTTTTTTCTATGGGCCAGGCCGAACTTTTAACTTTTTTACCAGGCCGGGCTGGGCCAATATTTTTTTTTTTTGTACGGGCCGGGCCTGAATTTTCTTTCTCTGAGTCGGGCTGGGTCTGAATTTTCTTTCTCTGAGTCGGGCTGGGCCTGAATTTTCTTTCTCTGAGTCGAGCCGGGCCCGGGCATGTCGGCCCATGCAGACCTCTAGTTGAGATCGACTGTGCACCGTCATCATCAATATCACCTAGCATCATTTCTGCTATTTTAAATGATTTTTTGACCATTTCCATAGGAATTTTATTCCAAGAATCAACAATCCATTGGGAAACTTGGGCGTACGTGGCCTTGCGCATTCAACCACCTTTTGTGAATGTGTGATCCTCTCCAGCCATCCATTCTTCCCAGAAATGGCACATGTGCACTTTGAACGCTTGGTTTAAACTTACATCCAAAGGTTGTAATAATTTCGTAAGGCTGCTTGGAATTATTGCGACTTCTGTTTTCTCCGAAGTCAGCTTTTTTTTGTGCAGGTATGAGAGTGGGTAAAGAACATAAAGTCTGAAAATGTGCGAAGCTAAAATTTGGTAATAAAATCTAAAAGACTGCGTCTGAAATCCTATTTTGCACAAAGCAGGCTAAAAACACAAATTTTGTCAAAGGGTTCGAAAAAAATGTGGATTTTGTCAAATGCTCGCTGGGAAAACGCAAATTCCATCAAAAGATCACGGAAAAAACACGAATTTCGTCAAAAGATCGCGGAAAAAAGCAAATTTCGGCAAAAAATCGCGGAAAAAACGCGAATTTCACCAAAAGATCGCAGAAAAAACTGCGAATTTCATCAAAATATCGCGGAAAAAACATTAATTTCGCCAAAAGATCATGGAGAAAACACGAATTTTGTCGAAAGATCGCAGAAAAAACGCGAATTTCGCCAAAAGATCTCGAAATTCGTCAAAAGATTGCGAAGAAAAAAGAAAAAAAAAAAACCAATTTCGGCAAAGTATCACAGAAAACGCAAATTTCGTGAAAGGGCCGCTGAAAAAACACGAATTTAGTTTAAACGATAGCAGAAAAAAACGTGAATCGTCAAAAGGCTGCAAAAAAGCGAATTTCGTCAAATGATCGCAAATTTCATCAAAGAAAAATGGAAAAAACGCGATTTTCGTCAAAAGAGAGAGGAAAATACGCGAATTCTGTCAAAAGATCGAGGAAAATACATGAATTCTGTCGAAAGATCGCGGGAAAAAAAACGCGAATTTTTGTCAAAGAATCACAGAGAAAATGCGATGCAATTCTGGTGCGATATGTCTCGTTTGGTGCATTTTTTCGCTGCCAGAAAGAAAAAAAGGCAAAAGTCGTTTTTTTTTTCTTTTTAACAGATAAAAATAAAAAATTTTCTGAAAAATTTACAAAAAGTCGGAAATTCCGATAAAAGTCGGAAGAATCTCATCCCTGTTTGTGTCATTCGATATATGAGTTTTCATTGAATCCATTATAAGCAGACAATTAAAAAAAAAAAAAGAATTAGGCCTTTTTTGCCAGCATTTTTCTGCCCTTTCGGTCATAACATCCTGGTTCATCCAACCATTTTCGTGGCAGAACACAATTATCCCATTCGGAAAAGTTTCTTTTGGAAGAGTTTTTCGTTTGAATATTACCATGGGGGGTAATTTTTCATCAGAGGCCATGCAGGAAAGTACCACTGTGAAACTATTTTTTTCATTTCCAGTTGTTACCACTGGGACAGATTTAACTCCGATAAAGTCGGCAGAACGGGAAGTCTGCATATCAAACGGTACGGGTACTTCATCCATATTTCCAATCTGAGACAGATTTAATGATAACTTTTCAACTTTTTCTCTCACGAATCTCAAAAATGATGCTTGCTTCTCTTTCCAATCATCGGGTAGTTGTTGGCCTATTGTTGTACGTGTTTGCATTGTCAATTTGTTTCTCTTAAAAAAACGACTACACCACGATGGACCACCTATAAAGTTATCATATCCTTTCTCATTGGCCATCTGTTGCGCTATCCATATCAAAACAGTAGACAAAGAACGCCCGTTCTTTCGTTGATCCTCTATCCAAAGACAGAGCTCTTTTACTAAGTCCGGCCAATGCGCTTCAGGACCCTGACGTTGAGCCCGTTTCTCTTTAGGCATTTTCTTCTGCATGGATTCTTGCTTTCGCCACTCTCTAATTCTTTTCTCGTCCACATATAATTCTCTCGCAGCACTGCGATTCCCGTCAATCTTTGCTAATTTTATAGCATTTAACTTGAACTTTGCCGTATAACTATGGCGCTTTCCACTCATATTAGAAAACATCTTTAAAAAAAAACATGTCGGTATGATAAAATTAAATAATAGCATGAATGACAATTCCATGTGCACTGCACAATATATTGGAAAATTTAGAATAGTTGAGCTATTGCCAAATGTAAGTATGCGTATCTTTTTAAGGCTGAAAAAAATTCCGAACATTGAGTAAATTAGTTTTCAGTAGTTAGGATTACCGTTATTGTCGACTGTGCCGGCGAAGAATAGAAAAGGGTGAAAATGGGAGGGGTTATTCCTTATAGGGCATGAAAGATGCTCTGACGCGTACTTGAGGAAAACCACTGTGATTGGAAGCGATGCCAGGTCAAAGTGCAGTTTTCTGCTCCTGAAAATTGCATCGATTGTAAACATGCTGGTATGTTTTTCGCCGTGAGAGATTTTTTTTTTTTTCCACAGATGGGATATACGATCATGGATTTTTTTTTTTTTTTGGAACCAGATTTCCAAATTTTTTAAATAAAGATCGGTAGAAAATTTGGTGCTATTTACAAGCTGCCCCTAGTTACTGGCTGCAGTTTCGTTTTCAAAACAGAAAAATCTAGTTTAACGCAGCGGCGTTATTCCCGGAAAATACAGTATATTATTTCTTTAACGTGCAATTCTAATGTTAAACACTGATTTTGTTTTTTGTCAATGTGTTTATTTAGCTTATTATCTCAGTTTATTAGTATTTATCTTTGATAGCAATAAAATTTTGTGATGAAAATTTTATAATTATAAAAAAATAATAATTATTATTCTTGTTTTTAGATTTTGAAGTAGAAGATGTCTTCTCAAATAAAGCAAAAGATCTGTCAGAAAAACGTGTGACTTTTGGACCAAGATTAAGTCCAGAAGAATTCGATAAAAATATGCCACCTGCTTCTCCACTCCGCAAAGGTAGCTTACCAAGAGATAAATTAAAAACCAAAACACCTTCTTTTGAGCAGGAAGTGATAAAATCGCAGATCAAGAAGAATCTTTTTATGAATAGTTCTGCGAATAAGGTTATGAAAGCTAATGCAAAGTCTGCTACTCCTGAATTGCCTGAATCTTCTGTTGTTTTGAGAAGATTAAATTGTAGTCCTGGAAGTATGAAAGAGGCTATACAAGAAGAAATTTTAAAGCCATCAAGACCACTGTTTTCTGAAATTGTGAAGAAGTCTGCTCCAACTAAAAATATTGTTCAAAATGTTGTTCAGAAATCTAGCCCTCAGAAATTTATTAAGAAGACAAAACTGAAGGTAAATAAATGTATTTGTTATTTTTACCTGTTAGGTTAACATATGTTATGTAAGTGATACCCATAGGATGACATTTTCATTTGTGTTTCTTGATCTATTTTAATAAACAAAATTCTTGCTGATAATTAGCAAATTCCATTGTAGATTGTTTTTTTGGTTAGGTGCAGGAGTCGTTAATATATATTAATGGATATATTTCTTGATATATATCCAATATTTATTTTTAAAATATCAAGATTTTTGATATTTTCAAATTCTTGATATTTATTTTCAAAATATCACCATTGTAGGTAATTTTGATATTTTCTACAGTCAAAGCAAGTGTTAATGAAATTTCCACCTATTATTGACTGTGTCATTCTGTAGATAATGAACTTTTGCCTCTGGCAGTAACTTTTTTAGGAAAAGAAGAAAACAAATCTTTTCCAAGCTTTATGTTTAAAACTCTTATTTTTAAATGTTGAACTAATAATTATATGAGACAGTTAATTCAGAATAGCCATTGAAAGATAAAATGTAATTTAGATAATCATTTATATACAGCCCAGGTTCATTGATATGTATCAATGGATATATATCCAGTATTTATTTTCAAATTATCAAGATTTTTGATATTTTCATATAGTTGATATTTATTTTCAATATATGAATGTGCACAAGATATTTTTGATATTTTCAGTCATACTTAGTAATATTTCAGTGTAAATTAAATAAATTTTCAACTGTTATTGACTGTGTGAATCTGTAGGTAAAAAACTTTTGTCTCTTCTAGATGTGACTTATTTAGTCAAAAATGAAAACAAGTATATTTTTCAAGCTTTATATTTGAAACTTTTATTTTTAAATGTTTAACTAATAATTATATGGGACATAATTCAGAACAACCATTGAAAGATAAACTAAGTTATACACAGCTTCATTAGAAAATAATCTTTTCTCAAGCTTTGGTTCAGTTGAGTTTAAACTATACAACATGTTAGGAAATACAAAATAAGACATTTTATACTTACATTTATGTTAAAATTTTTCAATTAAAAAACTTTTTTGTATTTACAATTTTGTTTTAAAAAATCTGATTTTTTTTTTAATACTTGATCTTGATACTGAATGCTGTAGTTAGTTTTTCTTTATAAGTGTATAAAGCAAATTGTTATTGTTTTCGATTTTCTCATCTTCAATTTTGTTCTAAGTGGGGAAAAAAATGAAAGAAACAAAAAATGCATTTTTAGAATATAAGTTTTCATGTTAAGTGCAATATTTTAGTTTCTAATCTATATTATGCTCAAAAACATTTATTATTAGCAGTAAGTTGGCTGCTTTGAAAATATTGGATATATATTGAAAATATCAGATATATATCAAAAATATCGGATATATATCAAAATATCGGATATTTTCGAAAATATCATGATATTTATGAACCCTGGTTACATGGGTTCAAGACCTTCAGTCTCAAGACTGATTTCAGTCTTGGAAAGTTTTTTGATTGATGCTAAATTCTAATTTATATGCTTAAATAATAGCAACTTTACTTTCAAGAACCTTTAATTGTAAGAGATCCATTTTTAGACATAATGCAAGACATAGAAATCTTCTAGCTCATTCCCATGTGATTATTCCTAATACTCAGAAAAATTTTCAGTCTTGGCTTGAGTGGATTTCTTCTACCTATGCCTGGTTAGGTGTTTAAGTTATGGAATAGAAATACTATAAAAATTATTTTATAAATAGTTAATCCTAATTACTTAGAACTAGGCTGTTTGAGAAATAATTTATGCAATGTATGTATAAAAAAAAAAAAATATGAGCATGATATTTTCTTTCTTTATATATAACATTTTATATGATAATGAACTTCAAACAAGTAAACTCACACAGGGCCAGATGTTTAAATTTTTTAATCCTGAAGTTCTGGAGTATAGATACAGAATGTGTTATATATTTTGCAACCCAAACTTTAGTTAACCATTTTCAAAAACCAAAATGTCCTGCAACCTTCTGAAACATGCTGTGAATTGCTGCACTGGACAAGGGAGACATTTTCAACAACATTTGCAGTGTTTGATTAGTAAACTTATGCTTTTCTTCATAACTTTTTTTTTTTTTTTTTTGGCATTGGAAATTAAATAAAACATTAATTGTTGAAACTACAAACCTAAACAAAAGTCATTTGGTAAAGCAACATTTTCTGCTGTTAAGTTTGAAATGTGTGCCCCACCCTCCAAAAAAATAAAAAAAAAGTAATATTTAATTTATAGGTACATGAATTGTTTTTCATAGGTTAAAAAAAAATGTTGAAATTATGATCCATTAAAGCATGCTTTTCTAAGATATTGAATACGGTAGAAGATCTTTATAACGCAATTCTCCATATAACGCACAACTTCTCAGATGTAAACAATGATTTTTGCAGTTCAAAAGCACCTGCATTTCCACATTGTAAAAATATTGCTATTCTCTAGAGCACTAAATTTGATACATTAGTTCAACTTTATCTCCTAATTTAAGAACTTTTTAATGAAAAAAATGCTACTGTTACAGTAAACATTTTTGAAAATGTCTAACATAAGGAATGGTTTGGTCAGTTACATTTGGATCAGGTTTATAAAGTAAATTTAACAATGTCTGGCCTATATTATGCAAAAATTTATAATTTGGATAACTCTTGGTAACAAGAAATGCAGTATAAAGATATTCTAATGTATTTTGACATGTTTCAGACATATTTGGCCATATTTACAAGGTAAATTTAATGATGTGATCCATATAATGCAAAATTCTATATAACGCACAACCTTGCGTTTTTAGGTTTGCATTATAAAGATCTACTGTAATTACAATATGTACATATGTATAATTATCCAGGCAAACCTTGCTGTCATGAACCCCTGGGTATAACCAACAAAATTTTAGTCCTTTTAGTTTTCTACACATATCCTATACATTCAGTGATGGAAATTCGGGAATAAAAGGTAGGTGTCAAATGACAACTACTCTAAAAATCTTAGGCATCAAATTAAAATATTTAGTTGCAATTCCTAAAATTTGTTTTTAACATTACTGTAATACTGTATGCTATTTTTTAGAAAAGCATAAATACTTGTTATTATTTAAAATTATCCAAGTTCTTAATCTCTAAGATTGTAATAATTGAAGCAACTATAAAACTGATGTAAAGCTTTTCTAATTTCCCCCCATCTCTAATTATGCGATTCTTCTACGATCTCCTTTGGCGAAATTGGCGTTTATTTCACGACCTTTTGAAGAAATTTGCAGTTTTTTGCGCACCTTTGGAGAAATTTCGGTTTTTCCACGATCCTTTGAACAAATTTGTGTTTCTTTTTCCAATCCATTGACGAGATTTGCATTTTTTCAGCGATTCTTTAATGAAATGACCTTTTTTTTTTTTTTTTTTTTGCGATTCTTTGTAGAAATTTACATTTTTTTTTCGCAATCATATGGCAAAATTCATGTTTTTCTGCAATTCTTTGAAGGAATTCCCATTTTTTTTCGCAATTCTTTGACAAAATTAAAATTTCTTTTTGCGATTCTTCGAAGAAATTCACATTTTATCTGTGATCCTTTCAAGAAATTTGTGTTTACTCCAGGGTTGGAAAAAAATCATGATTTTTTTTTTAAAAATCAAAAAAATCGGATTTTTTTGATTTAAATCAGATTTTTTTGATTTAAATCGGATTTTTTTGATTTTTTTAGAATTTATTTTTAATTATTGTGTTTTTATGTTTTTACAATACATGGAGCAGTTTTTTATAATAAATACTAACTAAAAAAGAATAAATAATATTTATAATTTATAAAAATAACATAAGAAATAATTATATAGTTAAGAAAATACTATATTCTAGTTACTGATTGGTACTAAAAATTAAACATCTAGGCTTTAATCTAAAGCCATTCTATTATTTTGTAATTGAATTGTGGACACTAAATAAGAAATAAACTTAAATATGTTGTAAATGAATAGAAAATGGTAAAATTTAAAAAACAAATTAAATATTCATTTAATGCAAGCTATTTATTAAGGGATAAAAATCAGAATTAATTCAATATTTTTTAAACAAAGAGAAATAAATCAGGGATTTAATTGTTTGAACAAAAACACTAATTTAGAAGCTTTGTCCACTCCTAATTTATTACGAAGGCTTGAATGAACTAGTCCAAAAGAAGAAAATTGTCTTTCTACTCCAGCAGATGAAGCCACGGCTGTTGTTATTTGGTAAATAAATTCAATTTCAATTTCGCTGATTCTCTCTTTACCTCCCATTACATAAAACGACTTCCACCAATCATAATCTGTCATAATATCTGAAACTTTTTTCTCAAGCAATGGTAATTTTTGGAATGGGCCATTTTTTGCTTGAAAATGTGCTACAGTGGTGAGAAGATTTGAACAATTTTCTTTAATGAATGCCAAACCTTCATTACTTTCCTCTACACTAAGTGAAATTTCATTTCGATTTAAAACAGAGGGACTTAATAAAACTCCAGCAAAATGACAGCCATTAATAGCTTGTTCATATCTTGCTTTAAATTTTGTAATTCTATCTTTATCTAATACATGTTCTAACTTTTTACCTAAAATTTTCCATTGATATGTGCATTCGGCAAGGGAACAATCCTCTTTTTGGATTGTATCTAGGGCACAAGCAATGGGTTTCAAAACTTCAATCATATACTCTGCATTTCTTTTAATATTTAAGTCCATTACTGTTTTCTTGATATCAGAACTTATATTTTCTCGGTGCTCTTCACATACTTTTACTATTTTTGACCAATTTTTTATGTATGATTGAAAGCAGTCAACATAAGAATTCCACCTTACATCTACTGGAATAAGTAATGCAGTGCCGCCTTCACTATTGTACCAAACTTTAGGGAGATGAGTATTTCGGAAATATTTCACTATTTTTATAATATGATCACTGATTGTTTTACTTAGTAGATCTTTTGCCAACAAGTTTAGAACATGAGCAGAACACCCATACGTAATTACATTATTAAAACCTTTGTCTTCTAATTCATTTCGCATTTTAGCCATGTTGGCAGCATTATCAGTGACGAAACTACGAACTTTGCATTTAAATTTATTTTCTGTTAAAGGAATCATTTTAGTCACAAGTTCAGTCAAATATTCACCTGTGTGTGAAAATCCTGATGTATCGATTGTGTCAACTAAGTAGACTTTACCTCTATTTACCACACATGCACATACAATTGGTTCATTTCGTATGTTTGACCATCCATCAAATGTCATACACACAATTTCACCACTTAAAACATCTATGCATTTTTTGCTCTCATCATTGTATATTTTTTCCAATAAAGTTCCAGCAATAACTTTACGATTTGGTGGGGTATATCCAGGACGAAGTTTATTACAGAAATTGATGAATTCAGGATTTTCAACTATACGAAAAGGGCAATTATTAGCATAAATAAAATGAGCAGCTTGTTCATCTATAAGTTCCTTTTCCGCAGCTGACGTCCGGACTATAAAATTATCCATCTTGCATCTTTTGTTTCCCTTTATTACCACAGATGAATTTATAGAGTCATCTGAAATTTAAAAAAAAATTATTTTATATTTTTCTGTTTTTAATAATTGAAATTAACAAGGATATGGCAGAGCTGTTATCTTGTAGTTGCTTGATTTAGGATTGAGGATTAAATTATTACTTTATTATTATGTTCTAAGCAAGTAAAGGAAGGAAGGTAGGTACAAACCTCTCTAAAGGAGTCTAGACCACTAAAATAGAAATTTACCCATTTTTATTGGAAAATATGTTGAGAAAAAAATTACTTTTAAGGATTTGGTTGAAGAGAGGATTTAGACTTACACATACATATCTTATCTAGTTTATTAGATTTGATTGGTGTGCATGAAAAATAAATCTAAATAGAATTCTTAAAAACCTTATTTTATGTTTGAACATTATTTAAATTTAATTTTTTCATACCATTATCACTGTCTCACAGGTATGTAAGAATTACTTTTTTTCTTTGAATTTTAAATAATTCTATAAATGCTTTTAAGAACACATACATTAAAACAAATGATAAAATTATAAAATAAACAACTGTAACTGCTATATGATCCTGCCACACCTCTGTTGATAAAATACAATAATAAATTTCTTTAAACATTTCTTAAAGCAACTTTTTAACAACAAATTTTACTTAAAAAAAATTAAAAACATTATAAACATTAGGTGTTTGAAATTTCAAATAGTTAAGATTTAGAATAATAAATGCTAATGAAAGTGATTAAATATCAAATTTGCAATATTTTAAAAATAAGCTACTGGCAGTGGGTGCTTATATGGCACATTAAGATTAAATTTTAAATTGCATCAAATATTTTTATTTCTAAAGTATATAATTTTCATTTAAACTTACCTTTTTTATTTATTGTAAAAGGTGAATCACAAACAGTCTCATCCATTTCATTTGTAGAGGAAGAACTTTCACACTTATTATTGTGGTGTAGTTTCAGCCTGGCTACCAGTCCTTGTAATTCTTTGTCACAATATCTGCATTTTGCTCTAATTCCTGTTTTCCCAATTACTTTAGGTAATTCAATAAAATGTTCCCAAATGGAATCTCTTTTCCTTCCAGAATTTGCCATTAAATTAAATTTAAAAAACAAACAAACATAGGATTACTGAATAATCTAAATTTGCATGGATAAAACACAACTGTAAGTTTGCATATACTGCTAGTAAAATGAGTTGGGAATTGCTACAAACAATATTTCACTCTTTGCTTTCTACCACTTTGAAAGAAGTTTATTACAAAAGAAGGATTTAGGGGTGGGTAGAGAAGCGAGGAACAGGTTCCTAGGAACAGTTCCAAGAGAAAAAACGAAGGAACTGTTACTCTTCGCCAAAAAGAACCGTTCTTTTCGAACTAAAATTTCCTCTGTCGCCAAAGCAAATGTTGACACATTTTTCTGTCACTTGCGATTGGTTGATGATGTCGAAAGGTTTCCAAACAATGAGAAACGTCATTAAATTATCAAATGCTAGTTGCTAGAAAAGGGGAAAATCGCCTGATTAACGATGGCAAATCCGAGGAGCAGTTGAAAAGGAACATATCTTCGGGGGAAAAAAAACTTCTCGTTTCTGTTTCTCATCATTTCGTAGCCGCAGAAAAACGAACGGAACAGATGGTGGAATGGAGTAGTTACTTTTTAAAAAGAACAAAGAAACACATCGAGGAACGAGGAACAGGTCAGGAACATGCGTTCGTTCCAGGAACATGTTCCTTTTGCTGTTTCTTCTTTGTTTTTACCGTTTCCGAAGCCGAACTTCTGTCGTGTGTGCGCATTTATTTAGCTTTCAATAGGTTGTATGGGGGGAGGGGTGGGGAGGATGATTTTTCCGTAAGAAGCTGCAGTAAGAAAAGAATTTAGATGTCAGGCTGAAAATTCAGTTATCCGTTTTGACTTTGACATATGACGGATACAGATAGGGATAGGATAGGATTTGCCGGTTGCTACAAACAAGACAAGAAAAAGAAAACGGGCGCGTGGGTTTGGGGGGAGGGGTATTCTCAAACTCGCTTTTATTTATTTATTTTAGAAGGGTAGATTAGGTTATAGGTCTTTTGTGCTTTCATGGCTTTTTTAAGGAACAATAGGGGTTATATAAAACAGACATACAATTTCATACATTATCTCTCTATTCTAGAATTCTCTATTATCTCTCTTCTTCTTATTTCTCTGCTGACTAAGTTACAACATTTAAAAAAAAAAAAAAATTGATTTAAATCAAATGATTTTTTAAAAAAAATCAGCTGATTTAAATCTAGATTTAAATCTTGATTTAAATCAGTTGATTTAAATCATGCCAACCCTGGTTTACTCTGCTAGTCTTTGACGAAATTTGCATTTTTCTGCAATCCTTTGAGAGGAAATTTGGGTTTTTGTTTTGTTTTTCCTGTTATTCCGCAATACTTTGATGGAATTCACGTTTTTTCCTGTGATTCTTTGAAGAAATTTGCATTTTTTCTACGATTCTTTGACGAAATTCATATTTTCTTGCGATCCATTGAAGGAATTAGCGTTTTTCCCGCGACCTTTGACGAAATTATTATTATTATTTATTTATTTATTTTCTTTTTTTTGCGACTATTTGTCAAAATTTGTGTTATTTTTTTATGTCCGAATATTCAGACTGATGACCTATTTTTTTTTTTTTTCCCTGGAACCGAATGTCTAATAAATAGTTTAAAAAAATCTAATTGTCAAATTTGACGACCGAGAATAATTTTGTAGTCGTCAAATGCAATTATTTAGTTGCGTTTAACGACTAACGACTGCTAATTTTGAACACTGTATACATTGGCTATAACATTTGGAAATAGTTATTCAGAAATTCAGGTGCATTGAAAGTTTATTTTATTGAAGTTTGCTGTATTGCATTATTTTTTTAGAGAATTATATTTTCATTTTTAACATTTTTCTCTAAAGAATAAGGATAGTTTTCTGAATTGTCTGGGTTAGTGTGAATGAATATTTATTGACTTTACTAATCTTAACATATCAGTAAAATAATATGGAAAACATTCTTAACTAAAATACAGATTTTTATGCATTAATTTTCAGCAAAGTGAAAATTCCATCTCTAACTTCTGATGCCCGTAAAATTATCATAAAAATTCTGTATGGCAATATAGATGTATACCATTTTAATACTCAAAGTTATAATCTCCAAATAAATTTATTTCATAAAACACTTGACCCTTTCCAGACCTGCCAACTGCTACAAAAAGGACCTATGAACTACGATGCTACGAAAATCGGTCTTAAACTACGATTTTTTTGCAAAAAACACAAAAGCATTTTCTGTTTCTAGTTGCGATTTTTATCCCGCGCAGCATATTTTTCAGGAGTGATTCTGTTTTGAAATTTCCAAGTATTCATTTCCGAAAGTTTTAAAAAATTGGTCATTAGAGTCCAAAAATTCGGACATTAAAAAATGCTCATGAGAAGAAAAAAAATTCTTGGCTGCCAAAAAAACTTCTTAACATAAAACACTCTAATCGTGTTTTTGTAAATATTTATACAGGAATTCCGTCCCTTAGAAACAAGGGTGCCATTTTAAGAATTCTGGAGGGGGTTCCTTGAAAGGCAAGGTTTGAAATAGTGTGCAAAATCGCACGATTTGCGATAAACTATCGCGAATTTCGACAAATGACTGTGTAAAAAAAAAAAATCGTCAATTGGGTCGCAGAAGAAAATAAATTTCGTTAAAGGATCATGGTAAAAACGTGAATTTTGTCAAAATATCGCAGAAAGAAAACGTGAATTTCGTCAAAAGATCAGTAAGATGATGCAAATTTCATCGAAAGATTAGTAATAAAACGCAAATTTCGCCGAAAGATTGCAGAAAGAAAACACTAATTTAGTCAAAGGATCATGGTAAAAAAACACAAAATTTGTCAAAGGACCGCATAAAAAATGCGAATTTTGTCAAAAGTTTATGGTAAAAAGTGTGGATTTCAACGAAGAATCATGATAGGAAAATATGAATTACGATTGTGGGAAAAAAATTGTGAATATCCTGAAATGATGGCGGGAAAAAAAAAAAATCACGAATTCGGTCAAAATTTACTGCACTGGGCTAAAAAAATTGAAACCAGGCTCCTTTTACAAATGTAAAAAGAAACGCTGCGAAACGAAAATAAACTCTAAAAATCATATAAAAATTCTCAGAGGAAAAAAATTACTATATTGAGTTGAAAGACGAAAACCTTATTCCTTTTACGAATGTCAAAAGATGGCTGTGGAACACGAAAAACCAACCAACCAACCTCCAGATTAATTTAAATTTTGTGTGCTACGATTTCTCATTTTCAAAGGTTGGCAGGTCTGCCTTTCTGACAATGTTTATTAATATTTATATTTTTTAATGTTTTTAGGATTCAAGAAAGGTCTTTTATAAAAGCCCAAGAAGACCAGTTAATCCCAGAGTAAGTTTATTTTGTGGCGATTATTCAATAGTAATGAATTAGTTTTATTCATTTATTTTACATGTTTATTCTGTGCTATTGTTATCAATCGCATATTGTTATTGAAAGCAGCCAGGACTGCCCACCTATATTCAATTATACACTAAAATCAATTGCTTTGTGTGATCAGTTTTTTGCTTAATGTTATTGGATTTTTAACAGACGAGATCCTGCAAAGTGTGCTATTGAAAAAGAAGTTCTGTTGTAAAACCTATTTAAAGCATGACTTCCAAGAAAAATAAAATATAGCTGTCTATCACAAAGCTTCTATTCTGTTTTATGTTTGCTTTGTAGATTCAAGAGTATATTTAATATACAGTCAGCCCCGCTTAAACAAATATGTGTGGTTCCAACATCTATTATTTGATTAAGTGGGGAAATTTATTCTACCTTACCACATCGTTAATAATATCTTAAAATCTAACTAATAATCTATAGTAGTTAAAAAAATAAATATTTACTACAATACAATTACTACAATAAAACTACAAAATGAAATAAAAATTCTTATACTGTTAAGCATTATAATACACATTCACTTAAATTATATGATGAATATTTTGGTTTTATCACAATATCCACCTCGAGCTTCAAAATGTCTTTGTATAATTGATAATGATTTCTGTACTTCACTCAAGGATGGGGGATGATGTATTGCAACGTCATTATTTTCATCTTCTTCTGTGCAAGCAGATGATTCTAACACCTCATCAGTTTCTGTAGTCTCTTTTTCCTCAAATTCTATAAATTCCAAAAGTTATTCTTGTGTAATTTGGAGTTTATAGAGCTCTTCTTCAAATTCTTGAAGATCACAAATTTCAGTTTCTGTGTCCCAACAGTCATCTTCATCAGTTTAGGCTTTAAAAATTTCGCTTTCTTTAAACTGCTTTTAATTACACTAACAGGAACATTATTCCAAGCTTTGTTGCAGAAATGCATAGCAGTCGAAAGGTAAATTTTTTTTTTTTTTTTTGAAAGATTGGAAAATGTTTCATTACAGTTCTCTGTTTCTAAGTCCAAAATATGGAGAAGTTCATTTATAATCTCCCATCTATATAACACCTTGAATGATCTTATGATTCCTTGATCAAGAGGTTGTATTTTAACAGTCGTGTTTGCAGGCAAAAATTCTACTCTGACATTATTCAGTCGAATTGAGTTCTCTGTTTTGTGACTGCCAACATTATTCATAAATAGGACAATTTTTCTATTTTGCTTTTTTATGTTTAGGTCTAATTTTGTCAGCCAACTTGTAAAAATATGTTTTGTCATCCAATCATTCTGTGAGTAATCATATGCTACAGGATTTTTTACATTTTTTAGACATCTAAGCTGTTTGCTTTTGCCAATGAGAAGAGGTTGAAGCTTTTCTTCTCCCGTTTGATTTACACAGAGTAGCACAGTTACACAATCTTTACTTATTTAAAACCGTGTAATTTTTTTTTTTTTTTTTTTTTGCAATTGTTCCTTTTGGCATAGCTCTATACAGTAGACTTGTTTCGTCACAATTAAAAATATTGCATGGTTTGTACTCAGCAAGAATTGGGTGTAAAGTTTCTTCAATCCATTCACCACAGACTGCATCGTTTACAGAACCTGATTCTCCATGTAGCTTCTTAAATGTTAAATTGTGTCTTTGCTGGAATCTATATAACCATCCTTTAGATGCCGAAAAGCTCTCATTAATAGAATCTTTTGCAATTTCTTCAGCTTTCTGCATAATCATTGTCCCGTTTATTAAAGCTCCTTTGCTTCTTTTTGAATGAAACCATTCCAACACAGCATTGTCGAGATCATCATTAGATTTTCTTTTCTGTTTTCAGTGTAGGTTTCCATTGTTTTTCCATTCTTCTTCAATTTTATCAGCATTTTTCTTAATGGTCGAGACTTGAGACTGAAAAATTTGAAACTCTTTAGCGATTTCAGTTTGTGTTTTTCTGTGCTTTATGCCATCCAAAACCTTCAATTTATCGCACAAACTTAAATCTTTTCTTTTCGCATTCATATTTTTCTACTTCAGAACCTTAAAACAAACTGAATAAATAAAGTGAGAACCGAATTTTGGTCAGAACTGCCTATTTTTTCAGTGTCACAGTGCAATAACCTCAAATATTCTACAACATCACGTGACCAATCCGTTCTTCTTTACCGTAATCATACAGATGTAATTTCTTTGTCCCCCCCTTCCCCCTCAACACCCTTTTTATTCAAGACATCCATTGCTATTCCGATCCTAGTAAAAGTTGTTTGAATTTGACGTGATGCACATTAGAGATCTGCACAGGCCGAGCTCGGGCCTATTTTCATTCACGGCACTCGGGCTGGGCCGGGCCCGGGCCATACTTTTTTCTGAAGGCTCGGGCCGGGCCTAGTTACTACTGTTTATGGGCCAGGCCGGGGCCTTACTTTTTTCCTGAAGGTTCGGGCCAGGCCTAACTTACTTTTTCTGCACAGACCAGGGTACTGGTCTCATTCCTAATCTTCACGGCCCAAAATTTTCATTCCTAGTTTTGACCCAGCCTGTATGAAAATCATTGTCTCGGCGTGGCCTGGTCTGTTCAAAGGTCAGTAAAATTAGGCTTGGCACAAATTTTTTTTCAAAAAATGCATATATTTTTAAATCACCATTATTGTGTAATTAAACATTCAAATTCATTTTTTTAAAGAGTAGTAGATTTCTACACTTATTAAAATATAGTTAAATTAAAATATAGTAAAACGTGTGAAAAAGAACCTGCCTATGATGGAATCTTGTTTTAAACTGAAAAACGTGTTGATCCATGCAAAATTAATATACTACTACGTAACAAAAGAATAAATAATACATTTACACTTGCTAAGAAGGGAACTTGTCTATAATGCATTTTTTTTTCTTTTCTATGCAATTCAGTCTTAGATTTTACTGTATAGCATTTTTCAGATTTTTAACACTTCAATACATGGAATATGGATTAACAATATTAATGATAACTGAAACATTTACGTACAAGAAATAGAGATTCCTTAAAAAAATAAATATCGCAGCCTGTGGCACTTCTATAAAAATGAAGATATGAAGATTATAAACATGAAAAGAAAAGTTAAGATAAATATTTTTGGCTTTAACTCCTCGTACGAGACAAACTTTTAACCAAATCGACGTAAAAATCAGTGTTTTGTAGAAATTCACTCGGGCCGGGCTGGGATTTTAACTGTTATACCGGGACGGGCCAGTAAATTTTTTTTTATGCTCTGGGCCGGGCCTGGGCCGAACTTTAAACTTTTTTACCGGGCTGGGCCAATATTTTTTTTTGTACTGGCCGGGTCAGGCCAGGCCAAATTTTTTTTTCTCTGAGTCAGGCCGGGCCCGGGCTTGGAAATGTCGGCCCGTGCAGACTTCTAATGCACATAACTGAACTTCATTCCCTTTCCTCTGAGAAACCTGGTTTGAAATTTTCAAACAAAAGACCTTTTCTAGGAAAAATATTTATCACACCAGCTTAGTCGTTATTGCATTATCCGGGGAAATTTTTCGAATAAGTGGGGAATTATACATTGCCTCTATGGGAAAAAATTCTGGTTCTAGAAGATTTTATTTCTATAAGCGGGATATTTATCCATTACCCGATTAAGCGGGGCCGACTGTATCAAGAAATGCAAGCAGGTAATGCACATTGGTAATGATGAAAATATTGAAGAATTCTAAAGGGAGAAAACTTGCCAAACAGTTTTTCATGAAATACAAAACACTGATGATAATCAGAAACGTAATAGCAAATTCATTGAGATACCAGCCATACATATTCAAAGGAGAAATGAATAGAAAATTTTGAAAAGATACATAGAGCATTTCTGGGAAGTTTTTCAAAATTAATCTGAATATGGGCAATTCATCAATGACTTTTTAAAGGAGAATTGTAAACAAATAAAAAATACTGAATTGTTCTAAAAGAAGGTTTTCTACTTTCTTTTAAAAAGTTATTTCATCAAAGGTAAGTTATCATTTTCTTTGCAATTAGATCTTATGGCTAGGTATTTTACTAAATTCTTTATTGTTTTCTATCTGATACTGTTATCAAAAACTAGTGGTCCCGAACTGATCACATTAAGTGGTATCTATTGTATTAAGAAAGTATTGGAATGTTAGTAAATTTTCTACTTCAGTTTTTTGAAGGATTTACACATTTTGTAGTGTTGACTCTAGAAAAAAAAGGCTACCGGGCGGGAACTTTTCAAAAAGGGAACACTATTCTAAAAATAGGCACATTTTTTTAAAAAAAAGGCACACATGTACTTTGTTCACAAAAAATATTTTGAACTGTTTTGTTTAGAGTCCTTAGAATTTGCGATATTTTTACGGGATAAAATGAATTGCCACGGGGCACATAGGAAGAGTTAAAAAGGGCACCAGGTGCATCGGAAGGGTTTAAAAGAGCTGCCGGGCACAAAAAAGAAATAAAAGTGCCAAAGCAGCTTAGAGTCAACACTATTTTGGGATGTCCTAATGAAAATCTGACTATAATTGGAAAGTGCCTGTCTCTCTGTGACAGAAATTTTGTGGACACTATCTCAAGAAGTAATTCATCCTTAAATTTCAACAAACTCATTAACCAATTCTGAAAACTCTTGATATAAATTGATGCTGATTTGGTTTGGGTCATCTCGGACAACAGGTGATGCTGTTGTGTTGTATTTTTTCCATTTTCCACAATTACTATATCTAGGCATCTATGAAATGAAATGAAATTTCATCGAACATTTTTATTCAGTTAGATCTTGACACATGTAGGTTTTGCTGTATATGTTTGCCCAACAGAAGGTGTTGCTGTGCTTTGTTTTTAACGATTTTCATGTTAGTTATATCTTGGCTGTGGAATTTCATCAAGCATAATATGTTATACCTTGACATAAATTGGTACTCATTTTTTTTTTATATATATTGCTCAACAGGAAACAATGCTCTGCTGTTTTTCACGGTTTCCAGGAAAGCTATATCTTGTTATCTATGTGATGAAATTTTACCAAATTTAACATGCAAGATATTTATTAAAAATTAAGTTGATTACATTTTGGCTTTGTTCACTCAATAAGGCGTTCTGCCAAACTTTTTTTTTTTTTTCAATTCCTACTGGCAGGAGAAGAAATATATTATCATAATATTTTGTTAGAAAACATAATACTTCAATGCTATTTGATTAAGCTCCAGCCCAGCATATTTAGTGAAATGTTTTGTCGAGTGGTCTGTATATGCATAAAGCCAACATTTGGAGGTAGTTTCTCAAGAATTTTATTATAGAGATATGACTATGCACATGCTAGTATACTTATATGAGAAGTGCATATTTTGAATAATCCCATATGTGTTTCTGAGCAATAATTATACCAGCTCTAAAATATTTGTATTTCTTTATTATTATTGAAATTATTGAGAAGTACATCCACAATATTTATAATTAGCATAAAAGATTGGATTTCTTACAATTAAAAATATCCAAGAACAGAAATACTTTTAATTGAGTACCGTATTTTCTGGGAATAATGTCACAGTTACAAATAAAAAACAAACTAGTTTAACGCTGCATCTGGTATATTGCCTCAAGTCATATTCGTTATAAAAAAATACAATACCAATTTTAGAGCAATTATCGAAAATTATTAACTAGTGGATATAAAATTGAACATTTTGAATTTAAATAAATAATTTACCTTTTAATTAATTGCACGATTAATTACACTATCAACATTATTTATTTTAATGGAAAAAAATAATAATTCAGCAATAAATAGTTAATTTTATGCATCCGAAAATCCATCAAAATCTTTGTCTTCGGTATCACAGTGGAATAATTTTAAAATTTCAGGTGACAAACTTTGATCAGTGTCTATGAAATCATCAACATCATTTGCATCATTATCAAAAAGGCGATCCAGCGGATTGGATATTGGATGTTACGCTCGAGCTCGACTGTGTTTAAGATTAGTCGAGCTGTTGGGCAATGTGAGTATACAAGAAAAAAGTTATGATCATAGAGTAAAATATTTCTCCTGTAGCTTTATTGGCACCAGAAAAGAATGAAGGAGGGAGAAAATGGGAGGAATTATTCCTTATATGGCACGCAAGACACTCTGAGGTGAACCTGGGGAGAGCCATTGTGATTGGATGTGATACCCGGTCAAAGTGTAATTTTTTGCTCATGACAATTGCATCGCTTGTAAATATGCTGATATGTTTCTGCTGTGTGAGACATTGTTAGGGTTTTGTTCATCTCACAAAACCCTTATGGTCTCGCTTCTCTCTCTGTCTGTCTGTCACAGGCTCATACTCGAAAATTATTTAAGTTACAGACTTTTTTTACATAGAGCTGAATACCCCTGACCTTGCCAAAATCATAAAATTTTGAAAAAATCCTTATATTATTAGAGTTTTTATGAATTTAATCATTTCTGTGGCATTACATAATCTTAATTTCAGCTAATTTATTCGTAGAAGTTACAGTCCAACTGGTAAGGTCAATGGGTTCGTATGCACAAGATTGTGAGTTCAAATCCTGCCGATTTAAGTTGGAAATTTTCAAACTTAAATTTGTAATTATTTTGTGGAATTTCTTTTTAAAAGTAAATTTGCAAAGTATTATGTGTTGCTCCCTCCACCCCCACCCCCCCTCTAAAAAAAAAAAAAAAGAAAAAGAATAAACATTTTAAAAACGGAAGTGCATTGAAAAATGTTTTCTTGAATTTGTAATTATTTTAGTGCAATTTCTTTTTTAAAATAAATTTGTGAAGTATTGTGTGTTGTCTCTCCCCCCCCTAAAAAAATAAGAAGGAAAAATCTTAAATAAAAAAATTAATCTTTTAAAAACTGATTGCTGTCAGAGAAATAAATATTGAATTCCCATGATTTATTTTGTTTGGTGCTGCCATCTACTGGCAAATTTTTGAAATAATACACTTCTTATGGACATTTTTTTTCTAGTTATTTATATGCATTCTTGAGGAATTTAAAGGTATTTTTTTTTCTTTTTTATTTCGAATTTTACTACATGTTAATATTTTTTTTGGTGCCATCTAGTGAGTTTTTGGAAAATTCAAAGAATATGGATTTTACTGAATTATTTCAGCTTTTTAAATATGTTTTAAACGATTTTTTGCTTTTAAAAATATTATTTTTTATTTATACCTCTGCTAAGTTTTTGAAATTGATGAATTTAAAAATATTTGGATTTTTTAATTTTATTTAAATAAGTTTACTTTAATATTTTTAATTTGATTAAAATATATTTTTAATTTATTTTAAAAACAAATATAATGGTGCTGACATTTATGTAAGATTTTAATAATTATAAATTAACAATTTTGATTTATTAATTTAAGGATAAATTGTTTTAAAAGATATATTAAACGAAACTTCTGTGCAATCTGCAATCACACTTACCCACTTGTTTTATCTTTTCACAGGTGTATGGCATAAGGATTTTTTTTTTTAACCAGATTCCCAAATTTTTAAATAAAGATAGGCAGTAAATTTGGGTACTATTTACAAGCCACACCTAGTTATTGGCTGTATTTTTGTTTTCAAACCAGAAAAATCTAGTTTAACACTGCAGTGTTATTTCCGGAAAATACGGTAATCAGACTGACTATAAGTTGTTTTATAGAGGATATGATATAATGTTATAAAATTACCTTTCACAAATTAATTTCTATAATGAATCATGAAATTAATAAATTACTTTGCAAAATATAGTATGAGATCAACTCAAACAACTGAAGCTATTTATCAAATTTAGCTCAGTGCAAAAAAGAACAAATTCTGGAATTTCTTTGGAACTTAAGTACAAATGGTTCAATTAGTAAGTTTGCCAAATAAATGATATTCATACAGATATATATGAAAGGAAAAACTATTACTTAAAGACTGGTTCTGGTGTTTAATTTATTTTGAAAATTTCTAAATTTTCTTCTTCATTTTTACTATTCTATATGTGCCCCATTGCATGTAAATTTTTACTATTCATTATGTGCTCTATTCCATTGCAATACCCTCCATCATTTTTATCTTCTCCCTTTCCTTTATCTTCATTTTTCTGTCTTAATATCCTAATTTAGTCTCTTTTATTCTCTCCAATTAGATTTCTATATCCTTTCCTATACCAGTCTATGCTTTTCTTCCTACCCTGAACAATACATTCTTTTTATAGCTATGCATCCTGCTGATACATGTTTATACCTTAGTGAGGACCATTCTCTTTTTCAAGTGAAAATAAATATAGTGATGTGCTTTATGCTTACGGTGCCATAAAATTTTCTTCTGCAATTGTAAACTTGTAATATGTTTATATTGTTATTTATTTTTTCATGTTTTCCTTTTGTAGCTTTTAGCTGTCGGAAGTACAGGTCATGCAAACTCACCAGAAACGATAATTATATCCAAGAAGAGATTCAATCCAAATTCTTCAAGAAATTCTGTGTCTTCTAGTAAAAGAAGGAAGGTAATTAAGTTTAATATTTCTGTACACTCTTTATGTATGTGTGGTAATGCAGAGTGAAACATTTTCTCCATTTTATCTTTTACAAATTAGTATGTGTTGATGCTCATTTTTCTTTACCAACATATCAAATTGACAGATGCTCTTATTAAGAAATTTTGTAATCAGATTGTTTTTCCTGTTGTTTAGTAAATCCAGAAGATTTTTCTGAAAATGCTGTCAAAGTTTGTGTTTTAAACCAAATTTCTGGATATGACAGCACATCAAAGGGAAAACTGTCGTCCTGAAACACTAATCACTTATAACCAGGGATGAGATTCTTCAGACTTTTCATAAATTTTTGAGAAAATTTTTGATTTTTAATCTGAAAAAAAAAAAAAAAAAAAAAAAAAAATTGCCATTTTTTTCTTTCTGGCAGCGAAAAAATGCACCAAATGAGACATATCGCTTCAGAATTGCATCGCACTTTTTCCACAATTGTTTGACGAAATTCGCATTTTTTTCACGATCTTTTGACAGAATTCACATATTTTCCTCTATCTTTTGACGAAATTCGTGTTTTTTCTGCTTTCCTTTGATGAAATTCACGTTTTTCCCACTTTCCTTTGACAAAATTTCGCGTTTTTTTCGCGATCCTTTGACGAAGTTAGTGGTTTTTGTCAGAAGATACAAAGTATCTCCTGGGGGTTGGAATGATATTAGCAGAGTTACATAATGCAGAATGTAAATGCCAATGCTGATTTTTATAACCCCGATAAAAGAAAAACTTAAGATTGATTTACCGAACTAGATTTAACTGAAAAAGAAATTTAACTTACTGTGGTGGTTTAAAAATGATGACAATGATTTTGAAAACCAAACATAGTTATTAAAATCTTAAAACAACATATAAATAAACTCATATAGGAAAAATATATATTCATTAACAAATTAAACAAAATGACTTATCTGACTTTAACAGTGTTTAAACTTTCATAAAATATCCCATGACACAATAGGAAGTAAAAAAAATATCATAGCTGGTATCACATGTTAGGAAAAACGTTATCACTTATTGCACAGGAAAAATTCAAGATGTCACTGAAGCTCCAAGTCAACCAGTAGACTATATCAATTCCCTCAAAGTTCTCACGATGCTACAAAATACTTTATATATACTAAAGGATAAACTTTAAGAGGAAATATCATAATGTGCAAAATCCACACACATGACCGCTTCTCAGGCTTTCGTAGAAAAATGAAGAACAACATCAGAGTACCGGCATCCTGATAATTTACCCGACGAAGTGCAAGCTGATTCTCTGCTTAAATTCCATACGAATCTATTTTCAATTCGATTTACACGTTCAGGAAAAGTCACTACTTAAATAGACTTAGCACTCCTTACATTGCAGAAATTATTTCAGCTGCAAAAACCTGAAGAGTTAAACCAAATCATAGCCGATAACTTTGTTCAAGAAAAACCAATACACGACAGATACAGAAACCGGCAGAAGGGAAATTTCACTTAGATAACTGCTCACATCCTCTTTAGACTAAAACAAGTGAAGTGCCACGAATGCTTGAAAGTCCGAGCATATATCTGTCTCGGGTGAACGGAAACTAGACTTCCACGCATCGCTAAACAACACCCTCTCACGGCCTTGACAGCATGCTTCCAGAAGTTTCACAGGGTTCCTACGGGTCAGGGAAAACCTGGAAAACAGGGAAAAGTCAGGGAATTCGAAAATTTAGGCAAAAAGTCAGGGAAATGTCAGGGAATTTTTTTTATATTTGAAAAGGTCAGGGAATTTTTGATATACTACTTCCATCGGAATTTCTATTATCGTCATAAATGAAGAAATTTTGAATTAATTATTCATCCAATCAAAAATTTTTATATGAAATTTATGCAAACTATATAACAATATGAAAAATCATTAAAAAATCGGAAATTCATACAGCACAGACTTTTTTCTATCATTTATCTAAATTAAAATCCATTCTGGAGGGTTTTACAACAGTATATAAGCCGAATTTTTACTGAGAAAGGTCAGGGAAATTTTTTAATAAAGTCAGGGAAAACCTGGAAAAGTCAGGGAATTTTTTTACCAGAATTGTGTAGGAACCCTGTTTCAGAACGACGCCATCAGATTTGCATAAGCAAATCACGATCGTATCAAACCGCTTACGCCCTCTAGTAGAGGCAGGAAAAACAACTCTGAAGTCAAAGAGGGAAAAGAAAGATATCACGATACAAACATAAAAAAATGTATTTCGAAATGAACAAAGTCAATTTAAGAGAATGCAGTTAGCTGGAAAATTATTTCAACAGGTAAATACAGAAAACTTATTTTAATTTAATTAAATTATTCATTACATTTACAGATTTACTTAGAATATAATATATGACTTTAATAAACTTAAGGAGGTAAAAAGAAGAATAAATAAGCTGTTTTAAGTAAAAGTAAGTGGGTTTTGTAGGTTTAATCAAAAAGGAAATGTTAGATAGGAATATATAAATGTACAGTGACAAGAGTAGGGTTGCACTTTTCTAACATTTTTTCTGTGATCCTTTGACGAAATTTGTGTTTATTTATTTATTTTTTGTGATCCTTTGACGAAATTCACTTTTTTGGCAGCCTTTTGATGAATCACGTTTTTCTCCGCTATCCTTTAAACTAAATTCGTGTTTTTTCAGCAGCCCTTTCATGAAATTTGCGTTTTTCCTTTGCCGAAATTCATTTTTTTTCTTCACGATTTTTTGTTCTTTACCCACTCTCATGCCTGCTTATAACTCAAAATGTAATACTTCATTTATTGGAAAATGAAGAGCTATTCAATTTTAAATTCCTTCAATAATCATCACTGCATGTATCATGCTTTTATCTTTAAACTGAGTCAGAAAGTTTTGCATTGTAGAGTGGGTAAAAATATTTTCTTGATAAATGCCTTAAATTTTTTTTTCATCTGTTCTTCTCAATCATTATTACAATAATGCCCATAAATAAAACTATAACCAGCATTTGCAATAAAATATGAAAGACACGTGATTTCAAATTTAAGAGAAAATAATAATCTCAAAACATTCAAGTCATGACAAACCTAAAAACTAAAGTATCTCTGAAATATAACAAAAGTTGATAAATTTCCATAAAATCATATTGCGTAAATGAGTGTGTATTTTGTGCCAATGTAATCCAGGTATAAACTTGTCAGACAGTTTTTCAAAATGTTTTGTTATTACTTTTAGGAAGGAAGGGAGGGAGATGGCTTTAAGTGTACCTTATTGTAAAAAAATTCTGCTAAGAAAATTCATTTGTTATAAGAAAACAAGTTAAACTTCCATTTTTGTTCTATAAATTAAATAAATAGAAACTATTAGAGCATTTTAAAAGTGTGCAAATACAATGCAATGTGATAAAATATGAAATAATAATTAGCAAATTCTATATTTTGTAGAAATTTCCAAAAAATAAAGACATTCTGTTATCTTTATATTTCAAGTGTAGTTATTTCAGAAATGTAGATGGCATTATATTAACACTAATAATGTGGCAATATGTATTAATAATTGAAAATGTATTGTATATATGTATATATGCACATGAAAGGGGGATTGTACTTTATGCCAATATATCAAAAAGAGAGAACCAACATTATAAAACACAAATATAAGTAAGTTAAAATGCATATAGCTATTTCAAAGCCTCTAAGGCTTCATCATCAGTGCTTGAAAATAAAATTAAAACTGTGGATTAAAAGGAGGGAGAGACAGAGAACCAGAGAGACATACCTCACATCTCGACCGTCAACGGCGAAATGAAATTCACAGCAAATTCACATTTTGCTGTTGACGGTCGAGGTGTGAGGTACATCTCTCTCTCTCTCTCTCTCTATCTATCTATCTCTATCTATCTATCTATCTATCTCTATCTATCTATCTATCTATCTCTATCTATCTCTTTTTTTTTTATTCACAGTTTTAATTTTCTTTTTAAGCACAGATGATGAAGCCTTAGAGGCTTCGAAATAGCTATATACGTTTTAACTTGCTTATATTTGTGTTTTATAATGTTGGTTCTCTCTTTTTTATATATATTTATTCACAATCTCTAATGTTCCATTTTTGTATTATTAATTCTTTTTAGTTTTTTTAATTAGCCTAGTCGAAAATAGCAGATGTTTCAATTTCATTTTATATTCAGTTAATAATTTAGAACATGTGTACAAAAAAGAATAAGTTTTTTTTATTTTTTCAGAGTTTACGGGTATTACAAGAGGATGTAACTGAAACAGGTTCTGAAAGTAAGTTACATTCTGCTTCACTTTTGCTTCAGCTGTAAGGAATATTAGATTTTCTTTCTCATTTTTCTCTCTCCCAAAAATTTCTAAATTTTGAAAAATATTGTAATCATTATAATCAATCTGAAACCTTGCAAATAAGATATTCTGTTTAAATGATGTATGTGTGAAAAATAGACATGTATTTAATATTTTGGTTGTCATGGTTTTGCTAAAGGATGAGGAATAAAGAGACGGCAACATACTATGGATTCTCTGTAGTTGTTAGGGTTTCTTTCCCATAAATCAGAAGCAAGTTTTTATTTGAACATGAAAATCTGATCATTTTGTAATATTGAAAAAATTATTGAAAAGTTTGAAATCGATTATTGCAAATCATGATTATTGTTGTTTTAAGAAATTTCAGAAGCTCTGGTATCTTTGAGAATATTACTTCAAGAGATGTTTGCAAAAGGCTTAAATTTTTAAACAGCCAGAAATGTTTTAGTAGTATCATATAGACTAAATGTTCTGGATATAAATGGTGAAGAAAAGTCTTATCAACTACAGATGATAATAAAAAAATGAAAATCAATATATCTAGTCATTGCCTGTACAACTGAAAATGTTATGCTTACATGTTATGTTGCTTTGTAAATGAGTGACAGGAATAAATTTAAATTCCAAAAGTATTATAGTTCTGTTATTGAATATATTATGTTATTCATACTTGTTTATTTTATAATTGTTGCATTATGCGTTCATCTGTCATTTTAACAGTTTCATTCCATTATCTTTCAATCATTTTTAGAAATATCAGTTATGAGCTTGGCTTTTCTTGTTATGTGCTTTATTTTTTAAAAGTGTTTATATTCAATTTTCATGAACATTGAATCACCCTCCCTTTTGATATTATATATCATTTTCACGAAACAGTAATTATAGCTTGAGAGTTTCTTATTTATTCTAATTGGTATAGTTTTTGTTCAATCCCTTACATGCTTTATTTTTTTAGAATGTTTGTTTATGTATAATACATTTATGTAATCACATTTTTTTTTATTTGCAACTGAATGAAAAGAGTCCATATCTAGAGGGTAACCTATGACCTTTAGCTTTATGAGCCAGTTCTGTATCAACTAAAGTAGGATGGCTCTGGACTGCACTGCACTCATATAACCTGTTAGCTTAATAAACAAATTCTATGTCAGGGCTGCAGAGTCAGAGTCATTTTTGAGCAAAAGAGTCTTGAGTTGCTAAAAAACAAGCCCACTCAGACTCCAGATTTTTTTGTTAGATATTTTAAAGTGAAATTAAACTATGTAATATACGAAATATAACTGTAATAAACTATATGTAATTTTAAATCTATAAAATGAACTATTATTGTTATTTATGGACTATATCAGGCTACTCAAGTTAAAGATGACCGATTTGCTGCTGTGTGCAAAGTAGTATTGAAAACTGCTTTAATTCATAACTGTAGTAGCTATTTTACATTTAATATATAAGTACTTCCCCTCATATTTTTGGGATTTGTGGATAGAACCTGAGGTACAAAGATCTGCAAGGACCCAAGGCCCGGAAAATGAAGGTAATTTTTCAAACAGGTCGTGTAAGTAGTATTAAGACAATTTATATTAATGGGCTGGATAAGACTGATAAAAAAATTGAGCAGGCTGACAAGCCAAACATAAAATATTTGAAAGAATCAAATTACTGGATAAATAGGAACAATTTAGAATGGGCATGATTAGGGTGCAAATAAATACAAAGGCACGCCCAAACTTTTTTGGGGATAGCCTTAAAATTTTGGTTCAGCAAAAAATTATAAATTTGCACTATTTTTGGAGGCAAAAGAAATAAGAACCCGGTATAGCATTGTAATAGAAGTCTCCCTCAAATTTTTCCTGTCAGTATGGTCAAAATTCTGAAATACCCTTCTTTTATTTATTTATTTTTGTACACAGGAGTCAAAATAACATGAAATTGTAATTCTTTTTTTTTTTTTTTTTTTTTTTTTAATCGGTGGGACCCAAAATAACGATAAAATAGTGAAATTTCGTTATCTTTCAGCATTTGAATTTCGGAATTTTTATATTTGCGGAACCTGAAATAAAGCCGAAATTCAAAAAAATATAATTTTTTTTTTTTTTCATTAAAATCCACAGAATCCAAATTGTTTCCAAAATAATAACATTTTCATCTTTATTTTTCCTCTTGTCCATAGAAATTTTTCGAGCCTGGAAAATACAGCAAAATAAACCACTAAATTGTAACAGTTTTGCTTTTTCTTCCCAGTCCGCTGATCCAAAGTAGTAAAATTTCCATTTTGTGTTTTTTAGACTTCGATAGTTGGATTTTCCAGGTTTGCAGATGCAAAATTGTAAAATTAATAAAGCAGAAAATATAATTTATTTATTTTATTTATTTATTTATTTAAGCCCTAAAAAGAGAATCAGTGCCGAAATAGTGAGATTTTAGCTTTATCTTTTTATATTTATCATTATTATAACTAACAGGCCACACTAGTATATTAGCATGCCCGGAGTCGTAATAGTAGTCGGAGTCATTAAAATATCCCGAAGTCGTAATAGGACTCGGAGTCGTTAAAATATCCCGCAGTCGGAGTCAGTCATTTTTCCCACCGACTCCGCAGCCCTGTTCTATGTCTCTTTAATTTGAAAACATGTTTAGATAATTCATAAAGTAGAATTTCATGTTTGGACTCTAGAACATATTAAAGAGTGTAAATGTAAGTTAACAAAAATTCCATTCTTTTACAATCAAAACTTACTGAGTTAGAGTCTTGCGCGAGTCGGGTTCTACCCGACCCAAACTAGCAAATTCCATTTTAAGTCAACCCACAACCCGACCTGAGCCCGCAAAAATAATTTTCAGCAACCCGACCCGAACCCGCAAAAATAATTTCAGGCAACCCGACGCGAACCCGCAATGTAAGGAAAGCAAATCATGTTTTAATACCATTATGAAAAAATCTACAATTGTATCTCTAATAGAGGTTTGCACCGGTCTGGCCTGTGGACCACGGCGGGGCGGCAAAATTTTAAACTGGCCAGACCGCTTTATTAGGACAGTTTTTTCAACGTGCCAGGCCAACAAAAATATTGAACGGCACTGCCAGGCCAGTCAAAAGTTTTACACGGGGCGGACCGTTTCCGGACCTGGAAATTCCGTCCCATACAGACTTCTAATTCTCCAATACCATTTTGATATTTTACATGAATGAACAAATCTATATTCTTTTCAAATTCAACTATAGATAGCACCTCTGATCCGACCCGATGCAAGACTCAAAATGGTATAAAACTAAAAATCTAATCTTTAAATATGCTTTAAAATTAGTTGCAGTTTCAAAAGTTCCACTTATAACGCTTATAACGATACACCTTGTTTTACACAAGTGGAACATCTGCCTTTAGTTTATCAGCAGTTATTATTTTGAAAAATTTCCTGTCTAACATAGTGCATTGCGTATGACCACAATTAAATTATTCACTTGATACATTAGACAGGAAGGACCATTTAGCATTTTGCTGCATATTGTATTTTTAAAATACAGTAAACATATAATGCAGTTTGTTATTTCGAAGACTCGTGAAAGGATGAATAATATCAAAACAGACAGGCATACATTTTGCTTTTGTGAAACTTTGACCTGCAGTTTATATAGGCTTTTAACGGGAAAAAATATTTTCCACATTCTTTTAAAAAAGCGGCTCAACCCAAACCCGACCCACAAGAGTAAAAAAGCCAACCCGAACCCGAAACAATAAAAGCCAACCTGACCTGAACCCGACCCGCACCAAAAAATTTTAAAGTCGACCCGACGCGCAACAGGAAAATATAGGCCCGACCTGAACTGCAGGTCGGGTTGGGTTTGGGTAAAAGCGGGTAGCCTGATCCGATGCAGGACTCTATACTGAGTTATGATACAGTAGTAACTCTATTTAAGGGACAATTCTGTTGGTCTCGGTCCATTTGAATAGGGACCTTAATGCATTTATCTTTTATTAAGGACACTCTATTTAAGGGACACTGTAATAAAGTTTCACAAATAAGATAAAAATAGAGAAATAAGTAATAATAAAAATGTAATACTTTATTAGTAATTTTTTGAGGTTTTAAAGTCAAGTTTGTGCTTAGTGAAAGATAGTTTTGGGAGAAGGAAACAATAAAAGGAAATTTTTAACTTTTTCTTTTGAAAACTGCTTATGAGTAGGGAAAAGGGAAACAATACATTGGGAAAAAGCAAGTTGTAGTGCAATCTTCACATTCACAGAATTAAAAATTCAGTTTTGCTATAGTTATCGATAGGGGGAGTGTTAGGCAATCCATGACAGTGACCAGTGGGGAACAAAAGGGGGTGAGGTCACTGGACCACATGCCAAGATGTCATTTTCACAATTGAGATTATAATGAAAATTTCTGTCATTCTTAGTTCTTGCTGAGGAGCAAAAAAGTGTAAGTTTTATAGTGTGTTATTTTTGCATAGGTTCTAGCATGGTTTCTAAGAGGAAAAAAGAAAAAGTTGATTTAATTCATGTAGCAGAAATTAGATAGCTTAGCTTTAGAGATTTAGGCAGAAATTTGGAATAAGTAAAAACCAGGTAAGTAATGTAGTACTAAAGGATAGAGAAGAAATAAAAAAATTATGGATTACGAATTCAAGTGAACATTCCAAGACTGTAAAATTTAGAAAAACTGAAGCATATGGAATTGAAAGAGTAGTGTTCAATTGGTTTTCTTCTGTAGGAGCAAAAATATTCCTGTAAGTGGAGTATTAAGAGAAGACAAAAAAAAGTTTCCGAAGGTCTGGTATTACAGGACTTCAAAGCATCAAATGGTTGGTTAAGCAAAGACATAACATTACTTTTAAGACTGTTTGTGGTGAGAAAAAATCAGTAGATATGCAACAAGTAACAGATTGGATAAAAAAGCTAAATGAAATTTGTGAGGGATATGATACAAAAAGAATATTCAATGCAGATGAAACTGGATTATTTTATCTAATTTTGCCTAATAAAACTATGCTTCAAAGGTGAAAAGTGCTGGTGGTAAAAGTTCCAAGGAATGTCTCACTGTGCTACTTTGTTGTAACATGGAAGGAAAGTTTGAGCAACCACTTGTAATTGGAAAGGCCAAAAAACCCAGATGCTTCAACCACATCAATCGAAAAGCTTTATCGGTCCATTGGCATCACTATAGAAAGTCTTAGATGATGCAAAGCATAATGTCAAAATGGTTGATTGCTTTTGATGAAAAAATGGGAAGATTTTGCTATTTCTTGACAATTCGCCATCCTACCCACCAAATCTAAAACTGAAATCAGTGAAATTAGTGTTTTTCCCACCTAATACAACATCAGTTTTACAGTCTTTGGATCAGGGCCGCCGGGTTTTAGACAGGCCAAAAAAAGCCGGGTTTTATTTTTAAAAGTTGGTTTGCAGCTAATTCGTTTTAAATTTGGATCAATTAATTTATAATAAACTTATAAATATTTTCTACTAAGAAAATTATAAATTTCTATTAAATTTTGTCAAATAAATAAGTCTTTATAACTGCTAGAAGGCAACCGTGAAGGCATTATGTCTGAAAAAAAGTTATAAATATTGAAAAGAATATAAGTTAAGCTCCAAACTGGTGTTTTGAAATTCTATATTACATAGCTCCACATATCCTACACATTTTAAAGATTATATTTAATTAAACAATGACAAAATGTAGCACATCAAAATGGAAACATTCGTATGTGTCCATATGGAGAGTAAAGTTATAAATGTTAAAAGAGAAATTAGAAAGGATATAATATTTGAGGAGAGTTTGGTACATAAGTGTATAAAAAATAGAGCATTTAAACAAGAAAATATAAAATAAAATAAAATTTCGAAAAGCTTGTTGCTAAGCATATTCATGCATATGCTATTCATAATGTTTTTAATAGTGAGAAATGATGTTTTAATTATATGACTATGTATAATTTTAAATGTTTACTAGAAATAAAATAAGACTTGTATATTAATAGCTCTTAAAATTAAGTAATAAAACATGTAACTAAGTAACCATTGTCCTCTTTAAATTTATAAAGCTGTAAAAATAAAAATATTGTGTGTGTGTGTGTGGGGGGGGGGGGGGGGAGGTCAATGTAAACCAGATAAAGCAGTTGGTATGGCACTAAAATTTAGCTGATATATATCAGCTAAATTTGCTGATTTTGTCAGCTAATGTTTAATTTGTTTGATCAGCTAAATTTGTCAGAATAATTGCAATTCTGACTACAAATCACTAGCAAAACCATCTAAATTTTATTCCAGTATTAGTGTCTTCATTATTGAGAAATTTGGTTACTTATTAAACTTTAAATCAATTAAATGTCATTAAAACCGATTAAAAATGCTTTAAAATGTGTAGTTTATAATTACAATGCTTAATTATAATGTATAATGTAATAATTACAATGTATAAAAGCCAATTATGGCAAAAAAAAGCCGGTTAAAACCAATAAAAGCCACCGGTGTGGCTTTTTTTAATTTTAGCCGGCTTTTTTGCAACTCTGCTTTGGACTAAGATAAAATTAGAAGCTTTAAGGTTCATTACAGAAAATCATTTTTACGTTTTGTTCTTTGACAAAGTGCTTATGGAAACAGCGATCAGATTGCAAAATGTGTCAATGTATTGAGCAATATGACATAAGATCTTTTATTTCAACTGTAGTTGATGATTTGAGTTTGAACAAAAATAGCTCGGAAAGCAATGGGGACGACGAAGAAGAGCTCGACAAACAGTGTGACATGATAAACTATACAGATGCCTTAAAATACACCTCCGAATGAAAAAAGTTCATGATAACTGTTGGTGACAGTGAAGGATCATCAGTGACTTTAATATCTGCATGGAAAAAATTGCTTGCAATGTACAGACTTTTAAACAAACACAATTAACAGATTATTTTCAATAAGTTTCTGTAAGTAGAAACCTCTATTGATCATTTCATGCATTTTTGCAATTATTAAACTTTTTTAATTCAGTATTTTCAGTTGCATTAACTTCAAATTCAATTAAATAAAACTCCTGTGTCTCTGTTACTTATTTATATATCATTTAATTTAAGCTTACTATAACCTGATTTTTCTTTTAAAGTTAGTAGTACTATACATTTTTTTAGTATCTAACCCCTGAAGAAGAGACACCTCTATTTAAGGGATAAAATGTCTGGTCTGGTGGGTGTCCCTTATTGGGAGGCACTACTTACTGTGCTTTGAATTTTATGAAATTTCAATGTTTTGCACCACTAAAACTCAGAGCATATTTTAAATATAACTTATAGGTCCCCGGGGCCATATAAAAACTAAAATTTTTGAATTTTACAAAAATAACTATTATGACATAAATGGCTTTTTATATCATGAACAACAGCATTTGAAACATTTTTGTAATTGGAAGTTTACCTCTAAAACTTATGGTTTAGGAATTAACTCTTTATCAGCCATAAAGAAGTACATCTTATATATGTCAGGTAGCTTTCTATATGATTTTATGAGAAGGTGTATTTGCAATTTTAATACATGCAGCCTCCTCTGCTTTATCTAAGACATAGGTACCTGACTCGAGTCACGCTCCTTTTATCTGTCTCCAAAAAAGATTAATTTTACTGAGCAACTTATCTATTTTTGATAATTTCAGAAAATAAAATGCTTTCTGATGAATATTTTTTAATTTGAAGTAATTGTAAAAAAGGCTTACAGATTTATTGCTGTTTTTCATTGTTATCGTTAACTGTTCTTTGATAATAATAAACTCTAATGGTTCTATATTAGTGATCTATTTTTGGGGGAAATGCATTTCAGAAATAGATAAATTTGGGATTTAAAAAAAAAGTACACATTATGTTGCTTAAAATTTTATGAAATTCTGAACTTTTGGTAAGAAGTGTATTTTGAGTGAACTCTGTCAAATTTGAATTTAATATAAAATGTCAAGTTCACTTTTTCTCTACTTTCTTAAAAATTTGTGTTTTAGTTTAAAAATTGAATATTGATACATACAATTTCTAAAATATATATACATATTTATTTGTCAATTAACATTTCTTGTTTCTTCAGTGTTTTTGTTTTTACTCAAGTGCAGTTTGATTCTCTATTGCATTTTTAGGTACTGGTGATGTACATGAAAGTAATTCATTGATAGCTCGTAAGACACCTGTCCGTACTTCTGTACCTGAAAAACGCAAATCATCAGCTATAAAACGAAAAGTAAATGATGAAAACAAGGCTGATACCCCAGCTAGAAACGTAAGTGAGGATACCCTGTATGGGAAAAGAAATGCAAACAGTACACCATCTGAAGGTAAAGCTCAAAATTATGCTCTATCTAGGAAAAGTACTGGTACACCTGCCAGAAAAAGTATCGGTACTCCTGCCAGAAAAAGTGTTGGTACTCCTGCCAGAAAGAGTATTGGTACTCCTGCCAGAAAATGTGTTCGTACTCCTGCCAGAAAAAGCATTAGTACCCCTGTCAGAAAAAGCATTGGTACCCCTGCCAAAAGAAGTCTAAGTACTCCTGCCAGTGGAAGTTTAAGTACTCCTACAATGATAAATCTTGATGAAATACCTAATGAATTTGATGAAGATGAACCTGAAGAATTTCATGAAGATTCACCTGAAAGTGAAGTTCCAGATGATGAAGTAGATGAAAGTGAAGCACCATCTAATTCAACTTCATTAGTTGCTGCTATAAATAATGTTGCTCAAATTGATGAAAATAATCTTGATAAATCTTTGAAAGATATTCATAATATTGTACAAGCATTATCATGCCATTCAAATGTACCTACTTTAGGTAGTGATCGATTAACTGCTGATATGTGCACGAATGCTGTTAAAAAGTTAGCACTTACCATCAGCATGATCAATGCTTTTCACATGTACAATAGAATTATTGATGATGTTTCTAGTTTTCCTTTGTGTTTTCCAAGCACGTCATTTGAGTCTAATAGTGATAGTTTACGAAGATTACGAAGTTCTCCAAGTCATCAAAATGAAGATAATGTTAGAATGTCCCGTTTTCAAGATATAATGCAGACTTTCTTTTCGAATTCAGCATCCAGTCAAAGAAGGCGTCTGCTTAGAAGCTGTGAAGACAGATTGAGTTCTGATACTGAATCAACCTTGTCAAGTAAAAGATCAAGAAGATCTTTAAAAGCTATTGATTCTGGATATAAAACAACCACTCGGAAGGTAGGATATTATGATTTTCAAAATTTTCCTTTTAATGATATTTTTTTTAACTTTCTTCTAACCTGTTGTTCACACTCTTTTTTATGCCAGATATAGATTTAATTTTGTTATAGTCATTTAAAGAGCTTATTTGTTCTTTCTTCCTATTCTGTATATATACACACTACAAGACATGCTCAGGCTTGATGTCAGAGGCTACATGTGTCTTCAAGCTTGGGCTTAAAGTGAAATTTTTATTTACTCACAAATTGAAAAAAGGAAAAAAAAAAAATTCCTGTTTGAGGAACAAAAATGTATTAAGTGTTTTACTATCTGTTAAAAAATCAGTATGAAAGGGAATTGTTATTGGTAAGATATAAAGAGACCTATTCTCTATCTTATTCTGAAGCCTTTCCATGGTCAGTATTAGTAACATTAAGAAGCTATGAGATATCCCTTGTCAAAATCCACTTTCTTAAGCTTAAATAAGCCTAGAGTTTGTATGATTTTATATCTTTAACTCAATTTTGTTTGAATTTATATTTTTAAAGGAAAAAAATCTCAGAAAAAGTATTGATTTTTAGTGGCAAAAGTGCTCTTAAGAAGACATTTTCTTGATATTTTAGTAGGGTCATTTCATAGTTTAATGAAATAGTTCTTGTTGCGCAAACTCTTTGAATTTTTTATTCTTTCTAAATGTAATGGTTTTGCAGTTTGTGTAAAAATTTCATGAAAAAATAGTGGTATCTAGTTGTAAAAGAAGTATGTTTTCTTCTCACTTTTCTGTTGTTTTCATATTGGGTTCATAAACATAACAAAAAAAAAAAAGAAAAAGTTCTTATCATCTGAACTTGCTAAAATTTTAATATCTTTAACCCAATTTCATCTGAATTTATATTTTTAAATGAAAAAATCATAATATATATATATATATATATAGATTTTTAGTGGTAAAATCACTCGTAAGATAATTTCTTGTTTTTTCACTTAGGATCATTTTCATAGTTTAAAAAAAAAAAAAGTTCTTGCTATCTTAAGTCTGAAATTTTTACCCATTATAAATGTAATGGTTTTGCAGCTTGTGTAAAAATTTCATGAAAAAATATTGGCACCTAGTTGTAAAAGACGTGTGCTTCCTTCTCTCCTTTTTTTTGTTTTTGCATTGGATTTCTTTCACATTAAAAAAAAAGTTCTTATCATATGAAACTCTCTTAATCCGATTTTGTCTGAATTTATGTTTTTCAGGCCTAGCAGCGCTCCTATAATTCCTATAAATTTGAAAAAAAGTTCCTGTTTTTCCTATATTTCCCTATATTTTTCAGCCCTCCGCCCTCGCGATTATTTTCTGAAGCTGAGTTTAGCAATGTGGATGGGATTTTTCCACCAATATATTTTTTAAATTTTGCTGAATTCCGCATTATTATTATTTTTTTTTATTACAAATTTCGACACTTCTATACAAAAAGAAAAAAAAATCATAAATTTCTTAGGTTTGTACTAAAAATTTCATCATTCAATTGTGAAAATAATCTCCCATTTCGTCAATCAGTTGGGGGGGGGGGGGGGGAAATCAAGATCTTCGTCAATGGATTCCAAAAGAAAAATTTTGAATTTCGCCAAACTGTTGTTTAAAAAAAAAGAAAGAAAGAAATGTGGATTTTGTCAATTGATCATTGAAAAAATTGATCGCAAACTTATTCTATCAAGTGCGGAAAAAAATATATAAATTTCTGCAGTCAGTCTCGCAGCAAAAAATGGCGAATTTCTTCAGTAAGTCACGTTAAAAATTCACTGATTTCGTAAGCTGCGTTAAAAATTCGCTGATTTCATCAATTTGTTTCTGTAATATATCATGAAATTTGCCGATTGGTTGTTTATAAAAAAAAAATGCGAATTTCTTCAATCAGTCGCAGCAAAAAATTGCTGATTTCGTCAGTTGGTCATTGAAATATATTGCGAAATGTGTGGATAATTTGTTGATAAGAATCATAATTTTCGGTAGTCACTTGCGGTAAAAAAAATTGTGAATTTCACCAATCAGTCGCATAATAAAAATACCTGATTTCGTCAATTGGTCATTGAAATGCATAACAAAATTTGTCAATCATTTTTGATAAAAAATTGTAATTTTTGGCTGTCACTCACTGTAAAAAAAATCGCAGATTCCATCAATCAGTTGTGGCAAACAAAATCCTAAATTTCTTCAATCAGTCGCAGCCAAACATTGCTGATTTTGTGAGTCTGTCATCCTTTGATATCATAATTTTCGGCAAGTCGTGGAAAAAAGAGCTAATTTGTCAGTTTGTCGCTTAAAAAAATTCGACATCAGTCGGTTGCAAAAAAGGTGCAGGAAAAAAATCCCTATTTTCCTCAATGTATCTCAGAAAAACGTCAGTCAGCCATTAAAATGTAAAACATAGATTTGTTGACAAAAAAAAATCAAGATTTTGTCAATTTCTGTTAAAAAATTGTAAATTTCTTCACTCAGTCGCAGCAAAAAATTGTGAAATTTCTTGATTGGTTATTGATAAAAATCTTTTGCCAATAGGTTGCAAGAAAAAAAATCACATAATTAGTCAATCAGATGCATTATTTTGCATACTTATATTGATCACCAATTTCTGCTCTATAGGGATAAAACAAATGTAATTAATTTTATATAAATTTATTACAAAAAAATCATTTATACTTAAAAAATAAAAGTAACTAAATAACCTTTATTTCAGTTATATTTGTATTGATATATGCAAATGCTATAAGGGGTATGATTCAGAAAATAATTATAAAAATATAGCTTGAAAAAAAAAATTGTGTACAACTACTGAAATGCTAATATATTACTCCTGAAGACAGTTAAAAATTCCTGAAATAATCATTAGTGAACTTTAAATAGTTTTATCCTGATAGTCCAATGTTTACGTCTATGATATTACATATGTAAGTGCAGACCTGCCAACCTTTGAAAATGAGAAATCATAGCACACAAAATTCAAATTAATCTGGAGGTTGGTTGGTTGGTTTTTCGTGTTTCGCAGCCATCTTTTGATATTCGTAAAAGGAATAAGGTTTCAGTCTTTCAACTCAATATAGTAATATTTTTCCTCAGAAAATTTTTTATACGATTTTTAGAATTTCTTCTCGTTTCACAGCATTTTTTGACATTTGTAAAAGGAGCCTGGTTCCAATTTCTTATCCCAGTGCAGTAAATTTTGATGAAATTCGCGATTTTTTTTCCGCGATCATTTCAGGATATTCCCAATTTTTTTCCAATTGGGGAAATTCCTTTATTCTGCAAGAAAAAAAAAAAAAAAAATCGCGAACTTCCAAGACATTTCAAAATATACTTGCAGAAGAATCACAGATCTGTGGAAGAATTTACAGGGAGAAATACTGCACAACATTTTTCATTATGCAGGACTTTCATTTTCCGTGTGCAAATCGTGCAATTTTGCACACTATTTCAAAGCTTGCCCCTTAAAGAATAATATTAAACACATATGAATTTTAAGAACTATGATAAGAAATTTTCTCAGAGTGGTTTATAAAAGTAATTAATTCTTATTACAAATACGAAAATTTATGGTAAAACATTATAAAAATCAAAATAAATTGTTTATTTTATGATACTTGATAATATGAGTACAAATTATTTAGTTAGACAATTGTATGGAAATTTTTGAAATAATTTTTATTTTTATTAAAACACTGTCAAACACCACATTTTCCCTATATTATTATAATGTATCTTTTGCAATTTGGGAATTTGCACCTCATCTTTTTCTCTGCATATAGAGGCATATGTCCTGTTTGGTCGAATCGGCATCTTTATATGAGTACTGTGATGGACCTCTATGACTGTTTTTTCCTGAATTTCTTCTTAAAGCACCGAGGAGTGTCTTCCACACTTAGGGATGTATTTACTTCCCACCATGCATAATGATCTTGCAAATTCTGCTCTGATCTTTGATTGAGGCATTATGTCCGATTGATGATCATTAGCATTCAAAACTCTTTTGTAGAGAAGCCATGTGTTTACTGTAGTGATTTCACACAAATGGGAAAGTATTCATAGATACTATTTGCGACTACGATTATTAATTTTGTAATGGCCGTTAAGTTACCCAAATCGGTCAACTCCTCTAATATGTCGCTTTTATTCCTTAATTACATGTGGACTATCTCTTTTAATGATCTTTTGACTCCTGTCAACACGACTGACATTTTTTACAGGATTTGTTCCGCTGAAAGAAGATACAGCATTGTGACAAATTTATTGTCTTTCCAAACTAGTGATGAAATGTCGATGCCATCTACAGTTGTAGTATATTCGAATCAAGAACCCCGATCTAAAACTTTTAAGGGTTTTTCATCGGGTAGTTTGGATCAAGGAATTCTATTTCTTCTGACTGCATACCCAATGTATGGATGCCAGTGTTTGCCAAATGTACAATCAGCGGCAAAGCCATATAATAGTTGTCAAAATGCAACTTATGGTTTACTAATCTTGTTATTTTTCTTCATAGTCTTTTGAATACATTGCTTGAAGGACCAAAGTCGGGTTCAGTAATTGGTCCCGTTAGCATATTTTCTTGACCTGAATATACTTCTAAGTTACAAGCAGTCCCAGAAATACCAGCAAGTACAAAAAGTTTAAATCCCCATTTATGGGTTTTATTTGACATGTATTGCTTCATGTAATGTCGAACTTTCATATTGCACCTTTGTTCATCAATTTGGAGATTTTGCTTAAAAGGGTTAGAAGCAAAATGATTGTTTAAAATATCAATGATATCTCGAAATTTGTGTTAATCTATCATGTTTCATATCATCTCGAGGTAGATGTCTTTGGTTGTCATTGAAAGGAATAAATTTTCAGATTTTCTCAAACTGATCGCTACTCATTGTGTCCTGAGTTAAAGGAAAACCAAGTTCATGGCTCCAATGCGATCGAAAACTGGGCAAATGCCCTAAAGACGTAAAATATTATTCCCATAAATTGTCTTAAATCTTGTGATGTGAAATTCGTATGTTTATAAGGGTCTTTTTGGCAGACATATTTAATTGCGTTCACTGACAATTTTTTCTATAACCTCATCTGAAGAGAAATATTTGAAAAAAGCTAGTGGTGTATCCAACTCATTCACGTTTGGTGAATAATCTCATTTCCACTAAACTTTATCTGGTTTTCATTTACCTTTGTGTTCTCTTTTTTCAAACAATCTACCTGTTTGGCAGTTTACATTACTTTGAAATCTCTTTACTGCATTTCAGAATAGCCATTTCAATATCATTATGAGAGTAATTATGAACCAATTCTTCTATTTTGTTTTTGAGTCAAATACTTTTTTTGAAGTATTCTAAAAATGATAGAGCAAAATTTGCAGAAAATAAAATGTAGAAAAATATCTTGCATACATTTAAGAAAGGGTGAACTACAATTATAAACAACTAGAAAAGTAAACTACTTCTATTGAATATAGAAGAAAGTAAAACTAAAACTGCTCATTGTTCTCCAGGCTTAGTGGAACACTTAATGCCTGTTGTTGCCAATTGGCAACACACTCAAAAATCTGCTTACAACAAATATATTACAGTTAAATATCCAAAAGTAATCATAAATATGGGCTACATACCTTACTTTTCCATGTAATAAATTTTATTTGATCACTACAGAACAAAATGTGTATTTCATAAGCTTTCAAACAAAACAAAAAGATCGTGTAGCAACAATTGAAAAAATAAATCTATATTTATTCTTAAACAACACTAGTGCTGCCATCGGCATGTTGAAAATTGTTTTAATAATATTTTCTATATGTATTTTATTTACAACATTAGCCATTAGAACTTCAATATTATTCTAATAGTATTTTAGAAGGCTAAATTGGGTATGTTGCCGAAAAGCAACACCAGGCATTTAAGGGTTAAGATTATGTTGTCCGTTTTTCCATATTTTAATCTGTACGGCTAATGGCTGTTAAAATAAACGGTATTTACCTCTTTCTTCCTTCCTTTCCAGAAAGCAGGTTCTGGGCATGCATGATACGGCTCTGCCAATTTGCTAAAAATGATAAATTTTTTATGAGTTTTTAATTAATATCTCAACTAATTATCAAAAAGTTAAAAGTCTGAGCCTCAGGTGCATTAGGACTTGCTTTGGACAATTCTCGTACACATTTACAGACCTCTGCTCATAGTACATTTCGTTAGTCATTGAAAACAGATACACAGACAGACAGAGTGATCTTTTTTTAATTATTTGTATGTATAAAAGAATTTTGTGTACTTTAAAATTTAAGTGCTAAAGCTGTAAAGATGAAAATAACCACTTGCCGGTCGTCATTAGGCGACTAAAAATACGGAAAGTACTGGCCAAATGCAAGATTTTCCAAAGGGATTTCGTCAAAGAATCACGGGGAAAAAAACGCAAATTTTGTCAAAAGATTAAAAAAATAGACAAATACCGTCAATAGATCGCGAAAAAAAAGCGAATTTCGTCAAAGAATCGTGATAAAAAATGAGACTTTTGTCAAAAGATCAGGAAAATACCACACATTTCGTCAAAGGATCGCAGAAAAACCCGAATTTCGTTAAAGGATTGCTCAAAAACCCAAATTTTGCCAAGTGATCGTGGAAAAAACGCAGATATCATGAATAGATCACGAAAAAAACACAAATATCGTCAATAGATCCTGAAAAACAAGTGCGAATTTTGTCAAAGAATCTCGAAAAAAATCGGAAAATTTCGTCAAAAGATTACAGAAAAAAACGTAAATTTCGTTGAAGGATTGTGAAAAAACCCAAATATTGTGAATGGATCGCAGGAAAAACGCAAATATTGTCAATAGATCATGAAAAAAACGCAAATATTGTCAAGTAACCACGAAAAAAACGGGAATTTTGTTAAAAGATCTCGAGAACATCGCACATTTCATCAAAGGATCGCAGAAAAACCTGTATTTCGTCAAAGGATCGCTAAAAAACCCGAAATTCGTCAAAGAATCGTGAAAAAAACTCCACAAAATATCGTCAATAAATCACGGAAAAACACAAAATATCGTCAATGGATCATGGAAGAAACGCAAAATATCGTCAATGGATCACGAAAAAACGCAAATTTCGTCAATAGATCGCAGAAAAAAAACCCAATTTTGTCAAAGAATTGCGTAAAAAAGAGAATTTTGTGAAAGAATTGCGAAAATGAACATGAATTTCAACAAAAAATCGCGAAAAAAGTGCAAATTTTTTCAAAAGATCGCGAAAAAAAAAACGTGAAATTTGTCAAAAGATTGTGAAAAAAAACCCGCAAATTTTGTCAAAAGATTGCAAAAAAAGGCACGTTTTGTCAAAGTATCGCGGAAGAAACAGAAACATCGCCAATAGATCACAGAAAAACATGAATTTTTGTTAAAATATTATGAAAAAAAATGCATAATTAGTTCCAGGAGAGACCCCCCCCCCCCCCCCCCTTTACATTTCAGAAAAATTGTTGTAAATTTCAGATTTTTTTTTTAAATTTTGAAAGTACCTAAGTATAGTGGGCTTATGTAGTTAGCATTATAACTTTGCTGTTAACTTAATTAAAAATTTAAAATAGATTGAAAATTAGTATCCCAAGTTTATTCAAAACAATATTAATTAAAATATTATTACATAAATTACTTACTCTAAACTTATATATTTTTAAATTAAATATTCAGTGACATAAATGTATTTACTGGCGACTAAAGAAATTATTCTCACTAGCCAGTAACTGGCTACTAAAAAAAGTCAACTTACCGGCCAGTGGCCACTAAGCAAAATTCCCTATTTTCATCTGTATGATTAGCTGAGTAGGTGGGTTAGGTAAAAATAAAGATTTTGAAGAAAGACTTAAAACTTAAAGCTATGCGAGCATACTCTGTGTTGTGCAGTTGAATACATGTAAGATACAGACACGAACTAAGCCAGCTTATTCGAGATATTTCACGTGTTGCAGATTAGTGATGGATTCAAATGCAAAATATCAGCATTCTTGAATGGCATTCTCCAATGCATGCCACCTGGCATTCAAAATGGTGACAAAAATTGCATTTTTAAATTGTTTTTAATAATTTTACGAATCTAATATTTCATTAGACCTCATCTGAAATGTTCCATTAGTACCTCTGTACCAGCTTGCACTGCATTTAAGCGTATTTTAAATTAAATTATCTATTTATCACTAACACAAATTAATGAATGTAAATTCTTAGCATCTAAGAAGAGCTTATAGTCATATGTAATATTCTTATAAAGCAAAGTTAATAGTTCAGCAAAACAAGTATTAAACATGGAAAAGTCACATTTAGGCTTAGAAATATCTTCATTCTTGCTTTACAATCGGCTAATGGAAAAACATGACTTAATGCACATGCTTGTGTAATGCTAGTACTGCCATCACATTATTCCAGTCTCTCCTATATACCGCATGGGTACTAGAGTACTGCTACTAAAGTATTTGCAAATGTTCATGTTTTTCATGAAACACATGATTTTTTTTTTCCTTTAATATTAAAAAGTGTTTATGCATATATTTAACCAAGATAAACGAATTTCCCCCTCATTTTATTTATTTATTTTTTCTTTTTTAGTCTACTGGTTCACAAATTAATTTTGTCAATTATGATGGTGATGATGTTGATGAATCGAATCATTCAGATCAAAGCAGTTCAGATAATGAAGGTATTTCAGCTGCCAGTTCAAGCAGTTACTCGAAATCTCCAAGAACTCCAACGTCACATAAAGAAAAATTTTCTTCTGCTAATACCGCTAGAACCCCAGTATCACTTGGTAAAGACAATTCATTTCATTCACCATCATTGAATACTATATCTTCTAATGAATTATCTTTTTCCAGTGATTTAGATTTGCGAAAATCTAAAGTGACAAGAATGAGTACTACTTCTGCTGAAAGGCAGAGTACTGGTAGGTCTCTTGAATCAACTTCAGATTCAACTAATGCTGTACCACCGGAAAAGCAAAAACCTTTGGAGCATAAAAAATCTCCTATCTTCAAAAGTGGCAAAACTGTGAAGATTTCACCAAAAAAGATTGGTTCTGTTATGGCAGCATATTCAAAAATATTAAGAAAAAGAACGTCGACTCTATTAAAACCAAAGACACCAAATGTTTCTCGTGTAGCCAAGAAATTTGGAATGACTACTTCTAAAAAACTGAAAGCACAGAAGCAAGAGAAAAAACACAGAAGTAATGTTCTTAAGAAAGTTAAATACAGAGTTGCATCTCCAAAAATAAAAAATTTAAAAAGTGAGTATTTAGCTTTTTTTTCATAGTTTATTTTTAAATATGTGTGAGTAAGTGTGTGTGAGAGAGAGAAGGATGTGTGTGTGTGGGGGGGGGGGGAATTATGTATATATTAGAGCTATAAAATAATCTCGATCTGTATAATAATCTTGCAGTAACAAAAAAAGTAGAAAAAAGATATTTACTGCTTTCTTACTTATATGCAATTAAAAGCACCATTTTAAATGGAGTTTAAAAACCATACTGTAAAATCCTAACCCCCCCCCCCCCCCACACACACACACACACACACACTTTTAAGTAATTTTGATTTTCTTTTCCATTCCCAAATATAACCCTCCTCCCTATAACTATATCAAAATCGTTATAAGTTTCACTATTTTATCATTTATTCAGTTTCATCACTTGTATGATTTTCATACTTAGATACATCTTCCTCTTCGCTGTCAGAGGCTTCCATTAGCTTAGCTATATCATCTTCATTCAAATATCTATGATTTGCCATTTTTTTTAATTAACGCGTTGTTGCTGTACACTCACAAGCACAACTGCTTTGCAGAATGATGGAAACTGAAATACAACGGTTGTACAGGCGCGAATACTTTGGCCCTGTGTTAGCTGTATCAACCTTTTGACCTTGCATGCGTTCTCCTGTCATGTGACCAAAGACACATGCCAATGAATTTTAAACAAGTTTCGAAAAAGGATAAGTTAGAGGAGTTATTATTATCTTCTGTTGAATTATTCCAAAAAAATGTGATAGTGTATAAATAAAAGTATAAATACTTTTTGAATCAGGTCATATTGACCCTAACAATACATTAAGAATAAATTTTAAAATATTTCTTAGAAATACAAATAAACGTAAATCCTTCTAGGAATATATATTTATATTATTTACCAACAATGTCATAAAATTTCATGGAAATATCTCCGTGCTATATATTTTTTAATAAACGAATGAAAAAAATTTTTTTTGGTCAAATAGACCCGAACAGCAAGGTTAAAAATTATCATTAATTGCTCATATGGATAAGTTATTGATCCTAGAAAATAACTCAAGGGATTTTTTTTTGGGGGGGGGAGGAGGGGGGGGGATGACTGTTAACCCTGACAAAGCTGTATTAATACATTTTATTATTATTATGTATGAAGAAATCTGGTTTTATCTTTTTAAAAAAATTAGACTTAACTTAAGTCATCATTTTTTATTTTAAAGTAAAGTGAAAAAAAAAAATTATTATTCTCTACTTGCACTTAATTTTTATGTATAAAGTTTTGTATAAAAATAGCAGGAGAAGCATTGCTCCTTATTTTATTTTAAGGATAAAAAAGATATACCTTGTGTTGTATTAGAAAAATAGTACATCCAAATGTTCTGAATTTTAAAATGCATAATGTGATGTCTTATACCTACACTAAGTGGGAAGAAATAATTTTATTGTTGAATATTTCTTTAAAGAAAACTTCTTAATTTTAAATTAAACTTGAAACAGTTGTTTTTGTTAGACATTTTAAACTAATTGTTTTAAATCTTGAAAACAGAAAAAAACTAAGCAATCCAGGTTTGGCTTGTTTTGTTTTATAGTTTTGTTTTTCTTTACCAAAAAGTGATACATCACATACAGAAGATGAAAGAAATGTGATAATTTGTTCTTTTCCATTTTCAAAACAATTTTGTAACTTTTATGCAAAACCGGATAACCACATATAAAAAATATAGCATCACTTTGTCTAACTAATGAAAGTTATTAGGATGGTTAATTATTTACAAAATTAATGTTTATGCATATTTATTTGTTTATTTGCTAATAAATTCACATTTGATGTAAGCATTAGGTTATTTTAAAATAATAATTATGAATTGTCTTTTTTCTGAGTAATTGATATTCAATTATACATTATCACTTCACCCCATAATTTTACTAAAAGTTGGACATTGTGTATACTATTTTTTAAACTATTGGATCATGGTTTGTGAAAAGCTCAATGAAAATTTTTTATTTTCCCTTTTTTGACTGAAGAGAATTCCCTTTTATTTCAGAAGCTCAAAAATCACCGAAGCCACAAAGAGTTTCTTTGAAAGGAATCACAAAATCAAGTGACCCCTTAAAACCAAAGCTTGTAAGGTTAAGTCAGAAAATTGTAAAAAAAGCTAAATCTAAAAAAAGATTGTCTCCAGCTCTTCGACTCAGTGGGAAACTCCTGACCTCTCCAAAGGACTTAAGTAAGTTTTCTAAGTTTTTTAAGTAAGTTCAGAAGTCAACAAGATGGTTGACTTCTCAGATTTAATTTATTCTAAAAAAAAAAATAGCCTGGTACCTGGATCAGCTATTAAAAGCTCATTTTAAGAGTTACAATCTGTTTTTGTTAAAGTTACAGCTTTGATAGAAAGTTTTCTCTGACTCACAAACTTTGTTTTGGAATTCATACAGTTTTTATAGCTTTTGGTAGATTTTCTCTTAAAATACATCTCCATTCTCACAGAAATGGACTGCAATAGGCAGAGCTGGCAACTCTCCATTTTTATTTATTTTTTTTTTAATTTTTTAATTTTTTTTTTATTATTTTTTTTTTTTTAAATACCACTATATTGCAATAGATGTTCTCACTTTATTTCATGCAGATATTCTGCAACTGAATAAGACAAAATATTGGCATTAAAAAACAACAGAGGGGTGGCAGCTCTGGATATATGTAGTATACCAGGTAGGTTTTTTAAAGTAAAAAAATATTTAAACTGTGTAATTTAAACATTTTTTCCAGACACTATAAAATAGTAAAACCAAAATAAAATATGTGTATTTTATGAATAAAAGCATGAAATTCACAGAAATCACTATTTATATGCCTAAGAATTGAACAACATTTTTCAATTTCTTATAAAAGATGTACATCTTAATTTATAATCAATCCCTTCCCCAAAGCAGAATATGCTTAAAAGTGTGATGCACATCATGGAACAACAGACTTTTCTCTACAGAAAATTTCAAATTCTCATTTTCAGCGAAGTTCGCATTCAGTCGTCGGAAAAATCTCGAAATTAGTCAGTCAATAGTAGGGTACAAAATTGTGAAATTCTTCAATTGTTCATTTAAAAAGGCTGCGAAATTCATCAATTGGTCGTGGGAAGAACTTGTGTAATTCGTCAGTTGATCCTGTGGAAAAAAAATCACAAAATTCTGCAGCCAGTTGCATAATAAAAAACGAAATTCATCAAATAGTTATGGGGGGAAAAATCCACGATTTTTTGTCAGCCGTCACGAGAAAAACCTGCAAAATTTGCCAAAGTAGGAAAATTGGTTGTGGTTAAAAAAAAAAAACAAAAAAAAAAACATGAAATTCTTCAATGGATCATTTGAAAAAATGACAAAATTCTTCCATTAGTCAGGGGGGAAAAAATGAGAAATTTGTCAGACGATTGAGAGAAATATCTAAAAAATATTGCAAAATTCGTCAATCAATTTGTGGGGAAAAAAATCTTAAAAATTCATCATTTGATTAGGGTAAAATCATCAATTGATTGAGGGAAATTGCAAAATTCTTCAATGAGTTGTGGGAGAAATATTGCAAATTTCTTTGATATGCTGCAAGAAAAAAATTGCAAAGGTGTCAAAAAAAAGAAAAATTGATCAGTCGGTTGGGGAAAAAATCATGAAATTCAGTCAGCCGTGGGGAAAAAAATCACAAAATTTGTTGACCTGTCGCAGGAAAATCTCTCAAAATTCATTAATCTGCTGCAGGAAAATATTGTGAAATTTGTCAATCGGTCAAAGGAAAATATCACAAAATTTTCCTGACAAATGGGGACTCTAAGCAAACTAGTTGAAAATATCTCTTTTGAACAGGATGCGAGAATGCCTTTTTTGAGAGCAGTGTGCCCTTTATAAAAATACTGTCTTTTTTTTAAAAAAAATCCTGCCCACAGACATTTTGTTTAAAAGTCAACACTGTGTTGTAATTATTACTTACTTGCAGATTATGGAAATCAAATCAAAAATATTAAAGGTATGGTGCAATGGAGTTGCCTCCATCAAGTGTTACACATAACCTGTTAAATAATTAAATAATTCAGTGATGATAAACGATTGCATTCGCCTCCACCTGGACATAAATCTGTTAGAAAATTTCGAAAAACTGAACTTATAACTGCATGGGCCAAATTTTCAGAGATTTAATGTTTCTCCATAAAAGTTATATCTCAAAATATGTCACTTTTAAAGTTATTGACAGAAGTGTAAATTCTTTGTTAATCTTTTTGTTAATCCCATGCTTTTAAAAGTTAATCTTACCTTAAAATAATGTTTCTTTTGTGTATGTGTGTCAATGTTTTATGAAATGTGTTTTGCATTTCTATAAAAGATGAAATTGCTCTACTACATATACAAGAACATCTCCCTGTGTTTTTCTTTTTTACTGCCGCAAAACATTTTTGATCAAATGAAGGTTTGTTGCAGAACATTGCAAAATATTCTGCTTTGAGGTCAATTCCTTCCTCATAACAATTTTTTGAGATTATTGTGTCCCTGAAAATCAACTTAAATTAAACATTTGACACCATTATCTGAAAGATCCAATGGTTTTATAGGAAATAAGAAATACTGATCGATTGCTTTCTTTCAGAATAACAATACATGCCAATTATATCTACTTACGAATGAAAGTGACTTTGTGGACATGCAAAGCAGAGCCTTAGCATGAGCAGAGTTTATGATAAATAATAGATATAAGATCAGCTAACGTTATTTTCATATGAAGAGTGATTATGACTCGTACACAATAGAAGACTAAAAATTGGCAAACCTCAAACTAATGCTATTTGACTCATAACAGAAGAAAATATTATTTTTGCATTAGATCTCTAAATAAAAAAATAAAATAACCAATCTAATTAAAAAGATATCTTACTTTTGATTTGTCATAAATGAAGAGAAAACTAATAGCACCTCTTCTAATTGGCAACAGATCGTTGCTGGCAATTTCAGATATAAATCTCCAAATATTACAGATCTTTTTTAAAAACAGCATTCTAATACTAGAATAGAAAAACACAATTTCTATTTTCCCTTCATTCTGATCAAAGTAACATTAAAATGTTTTGAAATGGAATAAGTAATTTTTCAAGGATTTTTTTTTTTTTCTATACGTGAATAAATGAAATTTTCTGTTTCAGAAAGAATGGGCCCGAATCTGAAGGCTGGTACAAATATTGAGCTTGTCTCATCTCTACTGCACGCATCTATTTCTATTCACGTACTAAAAGAAAATTGTCGACTTTACCCATGTTAAAAGGAATGAAAAACCCTGCTGCAATTGTGTTAAAAAGGGACTTTCAAATTATTATATTTTTAAATAGTAAATATTTTAAACAAAGATGTTCTTAGAACTGAAAAGGCACTCTGAATAAGTGTTTTGTATTTTTATCTGAGACGCACATGTGGCAGTGCGTCTGGAGAAAAAATAGAAAACATGGAAACAATACAAAATTGACCTACAGATAAAATGTTTTTTGAAATAGTAAATATTAATATTTTTTCAACGAAAACTATCATTGGAACTGGGAATCTTGAATAAGTAGGTATTTTTTGCTTTTTTTGTAAATCCATGGGTTAACAGACAAATATGATTTCAAAAGGCTCCCAAAAAATTATATGCACTTTCCCTACATTTGCTATACTGGTCATTCTCTGGACTTGAACAGAAGTGATCATCAGTATAATAAAAGATTTATTAGCATTCAACAGTGGTTTTTAATTAATACCTCTGTTAATTAGGCTCGGACAGACACACAGAGCAATCTTGTATTTTATTAGTATAGGTTTTACATGATACTAATGCAGAAAAGCTTTAAAAAATTAATACATTGACATTTGCTTTGATTCTACGGTAACTTTTATTTCCAAGTCCTTTCGAAGTTCAATAAACAAATATAATTTTTTTTTCCCTCTCTCTTGGACGGGAATAAATAATGGCGATGTCATAAATTTATCTATTTCTTTGAGAGTTTCCTTACAGAATAGGGCAGGGAAGTTTATCGACCGTCATTCTTAATTTGTCGTCAGAGTTAAATTCATTGCCTAATAATGGCACAAAGGGATTTAAACACTTAAAGGTTACCAAAAAAAAATCTAAACTTAGTTTAGAAGTTTGATGAACAATGCGCTCTCCGGAATTATTTTTCTAATAAAACCTTCTTCAAGTGACCAGGAAAAAATGGAATTTGTTTCATTTTCTTCCAAGAAATTGATCGCTCATGGAGGGAGTCCAACTGGGATGGTCTCTGAATGGAGGTAAAATTAGTACTGAGCTTATGGGAATAAATTTCATTTCATGAAAAAATTATCGTTGAGGGAGGTGGTCGCACAGGGAGGTTTCACTGTATTATGTTTCTTAATATTAATCTTAATATTAATGTTTCTTAATTACCTAATTGGCTCAATTATTTTGAAATCTGTAATTGTTTGTAACCATTCAATACCTTAACATAGCTAAAAAAATCATTAAAAACGTATTTAAATTTTTAAAAAAATCTGATTTTAATAAACAAAATTAATTTTTTTTTTTTATCATGTTTTTTTTTTTTTTTTTTTTTTTTTAACTAAAAAAATTAATATTTTTAAGGAGAGCAGATAAACAAAATTCGAAATGCATTGTACTAAATTATCAAATAAGATTGTATTGAAATGTGAAAGGGGGTGTGTTACAAACTGACTTGTGACATTGTTTGTACAGTCTACTGATAGTGGGCTGAACTGAAAAATGAACTTCTTTGTCTGGTGATGTATTCTTCTAAATGATCAATGTGTAGCTTAAATATCTTTTCAATTGCTTGGATGATTATCTATTCATTATACTTAAAGCCTGGTAGCTCAGTGGGCAGTGTATTGCACTGCTATCTTAGACTCTGGACTTGGTTAATTTTCACTCAACTGTTCATCCTTTCGGGCTTGATAAAATGAGTACCAAGCTCTATGTTGAACACCTGACAGGAACATATGCAATATAGCACTTCAGGTTCAAAAAGCACCCAAAGTCAAAAAAGCAGAGTTGGGCACTCTCAGCCAGGATCATCCTTTCCGGATTGTAGGGCCACAAATCTTAATTTATTCATTATATTAAATTATAAGTTACAAATAGTATTTCTTTTTAAATAGAAGAATATGGAAAAAGGAAATCCGTTCTCTTCAAAAGTAAAGGAATAAAGAGTAAAAAGGCATCTGTATCTTCAAGATTATCTTCTCAGAAAAGAAAGTCAGCTATGGGTATATCATCACCTGAAGTGGCAAATAAAAGAACCAAGCGAAGCAGATCAGAAAATATAAAAAGTGAGTTGTAAATATATTTATTAATTTCATTTTTGTAGTTTGAGAGCTTTTATTTTTATTGTTTTATTAAATTTTTCTAACCGCAGTAACACATCTTGTATACCAAAGAAATCATTTAAAAAATTAAATAACATCAAAATTTCTTTGTATTCATATTAGCTCTTATTATCCGTAGAATTATTTAGAAGTGCATTTTAACCACCACCTCCAGACTATCCCCCGCCCACTCAACACAGCACACCATAAAACAAAATTTTTAATTCCTCATGCACATTACCTTGTATTGCATAATGCTTAATCATATTGCATAGTATTATTTTGTCTTAACAAGTAGTTTTGTTATTATCTCCATGTAATAATGATAGAATCCTAATTCTAGTAATGTATCCATTATCCATTCAATTCTCTCTCTTTTTTTTACAATATAGAAATAGTTTACTTAAGTTTTATAAATTTTACATATTTAATAGAGTAATTGTGTTTCTGTTTATATATATATATATATATATCTATATAACCACTGTTTCCTCCTAATAGTATTTTTGCCATAAGAATTCTGATAACAAATAAGGCAAAGATTACTATTTGTTAATAAATATTATAACAATATAAAAATTTTGTTTTTAAAGTCAATTCCTACTTAGGTCATCAAAGAAAAATTTAATATAATCCCTTAAGCTAATATTAGTTTTTGTTGCATTAAAATATCTCAATTTGTTGATTTTCTATAACCAAGTAGGTTTACAATGGAAGTCTATGGGAATTTGGCGAAATATTAGAGATATTGCCAAGTTGATGTCACTTTTGGCGACTATATCGCCAAGTTGGTGACAAACTTGGTGGTATTTGGCAACAGAACAAGGTCCCCCCTATGATGCCCAATGGCCGCCATTTTGTCTCCCATATAAAACTAAAATTAATTAATTAAAATTTAATTAATGAATTAATATTTGAAAAAAACTGTATTAACATCAATTGTCATCCAGTACAAGTTAAAAAAAATTTATTTCAACTTGATAGGATGAATAATAAGTATTTTATTAACGATTGAAAATTTGAACAAGATATATATATAAATAAATAAATATAGGGAGAGTGTGAACTAATAGTAGGAATTGAAAAATCTAGAAACGTAATTACCCCAAAAAACTGTTTCAGGTATATTGGTTATATTGGCCAATATTTTTAGTCATCGCTAACGGTGTTGGCAATTTAGCGGAAATTCTGGATTCAAAATATCTACCACTTTTTTTTTTAATGGCAATTTTCATTATATTTATTCAATGAAAGTCTGCTATTAAACAAAGCGAAAATTATTATTAAAAAATTCAGGTATTTTTTTAATATAAAATTACTCTTAGTTTTCAATACTAATCGCTAACATTTGAACTGAAATACCAATATTGATAAAATATTAGGTTTACTTTGGAAATATTTGTAGTGAAACGTGAATGCTGCATAAAGGTTGCTGTACATTGTAATAATCTCTAACAAAACATCAATATTGTAAAAATACTTACTCTATGTTGGAAATATTAATAGTGAAATCGCAAAATATTTTTTGAAAGCACTACACAAATATGTACAAACTGTAAGTTGAAACATTTGACTGAAAGTAGGTTTTATTTTTATAAGTTTTATTTTATCTCGTAGAAACAAATAAAATATGTAAATTTTGTTAACTTAAGCGAAAATTTTGCACATTAGGGAAAAAAATGAATGTAACGGATAATGAAGTCAAAGGCATTTAATCATATGTTTTAATGTTGACTTCAGCCATACCTTTTCACACGTATAATATTATTAGAATACTATCATTACTACATGGAGATAATAACAAAACTAATGGTTAAGGCAAAATAATACTAAATGAAAAGACGTGTTCTCTTAATCGCTTGAGGGGCGGTGGAATATATTATATCCCACCTAATTTTAATCAAGATTTGCACCAGAAACATGTAATTACACATTTATTTTATAACTTTGATGGAAAGAAGTTGTAAAATAGCTTTTCCTTATTTTGAAATTTTTATATATATATATATATATATATATATATATATATATATATATATATATATATTCCGGTGTGAAATCAACGTTGCGGAAACACAATTATTTGTCCCTGAAAGGGTGAATGGGACACTTCATCCCGAACGAGTCAAATAACGATTTCATGATTCCATGAATAGTGATCGGCTTCATATTATAAGTACTTCAGAATATTCAATATTTAATACCAGAAAAATAAACTGAGAAATACATGTGTCCAATCCGAACCGATTGAGAGCTGTGAATATGCGCGCTGCACTTAGTTTTAGCAGAAAACACTTCAGAAAGTATTTTGGAGTAGTGTTTTTGGAAAAATAAAAATAAAAACAATTGTTTTCTCGTTTTCTCTCAATTAATGTATTTAATTTTTCAAAAAAAAAAAAAAAAAAAAAAAATCACGATTCATTGCAGTATTTATTCAATATAAATTAGGATATTGAACAAAAAAATAAAATTTAAGAAAATGTTATGCGCACCATCAAACCTAGCATAAAACTGGCAAAGCTGACTGATTCGCAGTAAAACAAAGAATTTGGCGACAGACCGTAGCCTCTCTGTTAAACACCGCTTCTCTTTTCGACCTCCACCAGAGCATATGTGTGATTGTCGACATTCATCGGTGATAGTCCGAATGTACAAGAATATAAACAAATATTCGGTCTTTCACCAACGTCTTTGGTATATGTTGACATTCACCAGTGAAAGTCGACATTCTCCAATTTCGGTCTTTCACAGTAACATACCGGGTGTCCCAAAAAGGACTGACTGATTTTAAAATTCAATAACTTCCAAACGGTGACAGATATTAAAAAATTCTTGCAGGAGGGTTATGCATAAAGTCAAAAGTTTTATTACAGTGATTTTTGATTTTAGTTCAAATTACAAACAATAGATGGCGCTGTAAGCAATAGTCGCTAAATACAGGCTCGAATTTTGGTCCTTTCTGTTGTTCCATGCAGAAAAAGGAGATGGAAATGTATTATCCGGGCCACGAAGTACCAAAAATCGAACCTGAATTTAGCCTCTATTGATCGCAGCGCCATCTATTGTTTGTAATTCGAACTAAAATCGAAAATCACTGTAAAAAAACTTTTGACTTTATGCATAATCCTCCTGCAAGAATTTTTTTAATATCTGTCACCGTTTGGAAGTTATTGAATTTTAAAATCAGTCAGTCCTTTTTGGGACACCCGGTATATACGTATATTAAAAAGTATTTCATAAAAATATCTTTCATAACAAATTAATTTTTCATACAATAGATCAGTTTCAACCACATGATCACAATTCCTCAGTTTGTCCAACAAACTAAAGTTGTCAATCAAAATCGAGAAAGCAGTAATATAATCTTATACTATAATGCGAGCAAAAATTGTGTGTGTGTGTGTGTGTATGTAAATTTTATCTTAAAAACGGCTCTAACGATTTTGACGAAATTTTGTATTTTACCATTTTTGGGCATGATAAAACCACTGGGCTAGGTCACGTGTTCGAGAAAATTTGATTAGTGGGTCATTTTGGGTCGTAATGGGTCAAGGTCAAGCTAATTATATCTAAAAAACGGCTCAATTGATTTTGACCAAATTTCACATCCAACCGTTTTTCGAGACGAGGAAACTTTTGGGCTAAGTCACATGTTCAAGAAACTTCGATTAGTGGGTCATTTTTGGGTCACTATGGGTCAAGCCAATTTTATCTAAAAAACGGCTCTTTCACTAAACTCTATATTCTACAGTTTTGGATTACAAGAAAACTATTGCGCTAAATCACATGTTCAAGAAAATTCATTTAGTCGGTCATTTTTGGGTCACCGTGGGTCAAGCTAACTTTATCTAGATAACTTCTTTAACGATTTTGACGAAATTTTGTACCCTACTGTTTTCGGGCACGAAAAGACCATTGGGATGGGTCTCATGTTCGAGAAAATTCCATTAGTGGGTCATTTTGGGTCATAATGGGTCAGGGACAAGTTAATTATATCTAGAGAACGGCTCAATCGATTTTGACTAAATTTTGTATCTAACCATTTTCGGGCACGAAAAGATCATTGGGATGGGTCTCGTCTTCAAGAAAATTTGATTAGTGGGTCATAATGGGTCAGAGTCAAACTTATTATATCTAAAGAACGGCTCAATCGATTTTGACTAAGTTTTGTATCTAACCATTTTCGGGCACAAAAAGACCATTGGGATGGGTCACATGTTCGAGAAAATTCGATTAGTGGGTCATTTTTGGGTCACTGTGGGTCAAGCTATTTTTATCTAAAAAAACAGCTCTAACGATTTTCACTAAACTCTATATTCTACAGTTTTGGATTACGAGAAGACCATTGAGCTAAGCCACATGTTTAAGGAAATTCGATTAGTGGGTCAAGCTAAGTTTATCTAGTAACGGCTCTAACGATTTTAACGAAATTTTGCACCCTACTGTTTTCGGGCACGAAAAGACCTTTGGGATGGGTCTCATGTTTGAGAAAATTCGATTAGTGGGTCATAATGGGTCAGGGTCAAGCTAATTATATCTAGAGAACGGCTCAATCGATTTTGACTAAATTTTGTATCTAACCATTTTCGGGCACGAAAAAACCATTAGGATGGGTAACGTGTTCAAGAAAATTCGATTAGTGGGTTATTTTTGGGTCACCATGGGTCCAGCTAAGTTTATCTAGATAACGGCACTATGATTTGATGAAATTCTGTAATCTATCATTTTCGGGCGCGAAAAGACCATTGGGATGGGTCACGTGTTCAAGAAAAATCGATTAGTCAGTCATTATGGGTCAGGGTCAAGCTAATTATATCTAAAAAAAGGCTCAAGACATTTTCACGAAATTTTTTAATATACGGCCGTTTCTGGTCATGAGAGGACCATTGGGCTAAGTCACATGTTCGAGAAAATTCAATTAGTGTGTCATTTTGGGTCACAATAGGCCAGGGTCAAGCTAATTGAATCTAAAAACATGCTCAAAACATTTTGACCAAATGTTATATTACCTATACCATTTCTGGGCACGAGAAGAGAATTGGGCTAAGTCACATGTTCGAGAAAATTCGATTAGTGGGTCATTTTGGATCACAATGGATCAGGGTCAAGCTAATTGTATTTAAAAAGCACTTCAAAACATTTTGACACAATTTTGTATAATACCGTTTCCGGGCATGATAAGAGCATTGTGCAGGGTCACATGTTCAAGAAAATTCAATCAATGGGTCATTTTGGGTCATAATGGATCAGGATCAAGCTAACTGTATCTAAAAAAACCGCTCAAAAGATTTTGACAAAACTTTGTACTACACCGTTTCTGGACAAGATAAAACCATTGGGCTGGGTCGCATGCTCAAGAAAATTCTATTAGTGGGTCATTTTGATGATAATGGGTCGGAGTCAAGCTAACGGCATCTCAAAAAGGTTCAAACAATTTTGGCAATTTTTTTTGTTATAGCGTTTCACAGTACAAAAAGACCATTGAAATAGCTGACATCTGTCGATGAATTTCGGTTAGTGGTTTTTTGAATCAACGTGGATCAAGCTTATTTTACCTAGAAAACGACTAACGATTTTCACTAAATTTTGTATTCCATCATTTTCAGGCTCGAGAAGAGCATTGTGATAGGTCGGATGTTCGAAAAAACTCGATAAGTGGGTCATTTTGGGTCACTATGTTTCATGGTCAAGCTAATTGCATCTAAAACAGCAAGAATGATTCATTGGGAAAAATATATCAAGATAAACAGAAAGCTAATTTTGACCGAGCTTAGCTTGGTCATTCCTGCTAGTTATTTATGTTAACAAAGGGAGAGATGTATTTAATTTCCGAAGTCATTGTTTAGTTTACTAATTAGAGAATCATCTGATACACAGAAACAAAATTCATTTTACTTTTCAATTTTAAATATTTCAAATATGTAATTTACACTATTACAGCTTTGCCTCTTTACATGTCATTTTTCTCAAATGAACCTACTATTGGAGACCCCATTGCCTTTGGCTTTGTAGTTCCAGGCTTAGTGTCAATTCACTTTTATAAGTTGTTAATGTGACAGTCATTGTAACAAGGGCCCCTAGTTTTGGAAGCCCTTGGTGATGTTGGAAGGAATGTACAGAATTAGTGTACAAAAAGGATTAATAAAAGATTGTTGTAAGTCTTAAAAGTAACTGAAATATTAGTTAAAAATGTGCATTCAACTGAAATAAATTGATAATGAATTGATAATAAAATTTGATTGTATTTTGTGCTACCCTAATAACACCATGACCAGAATATGCCCAATATATGAATGAATTGTGACTCATGCAATTGTTATTGTGCATATTGCCATCATTTGACGTAGAAAATGAGTTTTATCCATTCTAGTATGACATCAATCTCAGTGTGTTCTGTTTTGCGATGAGGTACAATTGATTCAAAAATCAATTTTGTATGTCACAGTTGAGTAGGGGCTTATTCTCTTTTTAAAAAATGCAAGATTTTTATTGGCACTAATTTGTTTTTGTTTTATCAAACTACCATAATTTTCCGCATCTTACTCTAAACTATGTTGAATGTGCCAATAATGTATCCTTTAAAGAATTTTTTTTTAAACAAAACATTAATATACAACTGTATTTGTATTACATTGTAATAATACTGTTTAATTAATTTTTCAGACACATTTTTGTGGTTAAAATTGTACCAAAAGGGTAATTTTTGAAGAAAATTAGAAAGAAACAGATAAAAATTCTTGAAATTATACTAGTCACATATGTCTTTTTAAATAACTGAAGAAACTGTCATACAGGAAATGTTAAAGTGTACACTGTACAATAAGCCTGAAAATATACAACTTATGGAAAAAACATACTGTCTGGCAGCCCTACAGTTGAGTCATGAAATGATGCTCTCCTGAGAGCCGTAATGTGATGAATTAAAGATATCTCCTTTTGGTCACTGTTATGATTGTGAGCATTTGTGACGATTGCCAAGTCACATTGACTGGCTCTGTATTAAAGTAGATTAAAATTTGGAATACATCAACATGATGGATTGTGGGACCTTTATCTGCTTGTTTGATGTGGTCATTTTGTTGTGTGACAAGAGAATGCTGTCATAGTGGAGGAGGAGGCTCTTTGACAAGATTACTTTTGACTATAGGGTCTTTGGAAATCAGAGAAATAATTTATCACACTTCTTGCACTATTTGGTTTATACGCACCTTTAATGATAAATATTTGTGTAATTATTTATGAATAGTAGTCAGAGATCATTAACATAAAGTTTAGTTAAATGTAAATGTATATATCAAGATATGTTTTGTTATCCTTTTACAGCAGGTGACATTAAAAAGAAAAATGTTTCTTCAATTGATATTAAAAAACAGCCCACTGATAGTGATTCTGAAAAGATTACTACTAAGACTAGAAGCCAAAGGAAAAGGAAGATATCTGGTGGAAAATTGCATTCACCTGTAGCAAAAAAGAGATCTGGTATGATTTTGTACTTATTTAAGAAAATTAAAATCTGTTATTTTATGCAAGAGTACTTTATATCATAATCATTTACATTTCATGTTGATGTAATTGGCCTGTAACATTAGATTAAAGGCTCATTTGAGTTAAAATAATTTTCTCTAGATACTATTAACGAAGAGAAGGAAGCTCCAGTTGGTGCAAAAAGTCAATCTCCAAAAAAAGATTCAGCAAAGGCTAAAACTAGGAATAAAAAAAACAAAAGGATGAAGTCTGAAAATTTAGATTTAATTATAACGAATGAAAATTCTGGTATGGTTTTATACTTACATTTAAAATTTTTAAAATCACTTTATAACTTGTGTAAGAGCTATTTAATATTTATTCACTTTAGTTCATTGTGAAGTGGTTCTTTTATTCTAGATGCAAAAGAAAATGATCCTGAAAAAGTTGTGGCTAAGCCAGCTGCAAAAAATCAGAGGAAAAGAAAAGCTGCCACTGAAAATATACCTGGTATAATACTATATTCAATTTTTAAAAATTATAGAACATTTTCTATTATACTGTGTTATACACTTTAGTATAGTGACGCAAGAATATTTTTGTAGTTGTTGTTTGGCCGCTATCCAGCTCCTTATAACTATTATACATTTAAACAGATTTTATTTTTTTAATACGTTTTCTTTTAAAATATTAAAAAAATTGTAATGTACTTCCCATAAAATGAAAAATTAAACATTAGATTAGTTATAGTTCTAGTTAAAAGTATAAGTTGTTCTCAAATTCACTTTCAGGAATCAATTTTAATTAACTACTATGACAAATAATGATATAGAATAGTGAATAGTTAAGCTATGAAGCCGCTTAACTTTTTCAATTTTATCAATAAAGATGTTAACGGAGACTTAATATTTTTGAGACTTTTTAAATGTGATTTCTTAATTATATTTAATTGATAACTTAATGTTAGAATTTGAGTAATGTGAATGTTTATAATTCAAAAACTTATCCTCCAAATAACTTGAAATTTCGTTTCAAGGCATAGTTTGAAATGAAAATTTAAAATATATTGTCAAAATTGGATGTTGCATTGAAAAAAAGTTTGATCTGGTTTTGATTTGTAGATGGTGCCCTAAGCAAACTTTAGATACATCATTTAAAAGAGACTTTATTTCCAATCATTTAGTATCAGTAACTTTCTTCTATTATAATTATTTGCAGAGTTAGTAGGGGCATTTACTTTTTTTTTTCCACGAATGTGCATGTCCTTGAGAAACATCAGCAGAGTTTCAGTTTAAACGTGTGGACAGGAATCTTCAGTGATTATCTGATGGGGTCATACCTTCTGTCTGAATGGTGCAAGGTGCCATATTTTCCTGCAACACGTCTTTCCTGAATTACTGCAGTGTGTGCCAGCCACAGTACATCGAGGCATATGTTTCATGCATACTGGTGTCCCAGCACATTTTTCATGTGTAACCAACTCAATGTCGCATATCCAGGGAGGTGGATTTTATGAAACAGACTTACTTTTCTTTGCCTCTATGCTCGGCAGATCTTAATCCCATGGACTTTTTCTTTTGGGGCACTTAAAATCAGTTGTTTATGAGATGCCTGTGTACACACATGAGGATCTCATATGGTGGGTCATCATCACTGTGGTAAACATCAACGCCACACCTGTGGTATCTTCTTCAAGTGCATCCAGAAATCTTTTTTGCTTTGTTGTAGAATTTCAATTATGACTGTGACTTCAAACATATCTATAAAAATTTCCTTCTGTGTTGCAAATTGATGTGAAATAAATCTTTTGCTTTTATTATTGTTCTTTTTTTTTCCATTGCAGTTTTTTTTTCGTCTTGATGTCCACTGACAATCCTCTGAGTTTGTCAGATGAGCATCTGAACACCCTGTATATACAAGATACAATTGAAATTTTGGAAGACTTTCTATTCTAACTCAACTATTCTCAATTGCTTTTATTGCTGTTAAAAGAGATAATGGTAGCGGGTGTGGGAGATTAGACAATAGCTGAGATATTTGCAAAAGAGTATTTTAATTATATTCTTATCTCAGTGGGGAAGAAATGTTGTCAATTTGCAAGTCAATATGCTTAAAATGCAAGTAAATGTGCAAAAAAAAAAAAAAAAAGGTGTGTAATGAAAAATGTGATAGCCTCTTGTTATATCGCACATTTTTCATATCTCAGAGCTGTTCTACCTTAACTGCAATTTTATAATAACTTTGTAAATGTGTCGCTTAAAATAAGTATAATTCTCTACTATTAATGTTATTAAGAAAATTTTAATATACATGTAAACTAACATTTTGGAGATATATAAAATATTTATTTGTAGTTTTCACCTTTCTCAATACCTATAGTTATATTGTACTTCCAGATATATTACACTTTTTTTCTGGTCTCACTCTCATAATCAACTGATGGATTATTCACAATTAAAAATTGCGTAATTGATGTAAATTTCCACGTGTGTTGAAATGAAAATTAATGAATACTCAACTGATCATGATTCTAAAGTTCTTTTTCTTTGTATAGCCTTCTCTGTTTTATGAATTTTAAATGCATATACAGTGATACATCACTTAACAAAGATAATTTATTCCAGAATCATATTCATTAGCCAAAATCTTCATTAAAGAAAGATGATCACCCATAATTTCTTCTGGGTGTTGCCCACCATTCAGTGATATATATTTTTTAAATTATAAAAAGAGGTAAAAAACTGACCTAAGTTTGAAATAAACAGCTTTTCAACAGACGAAGGGAAAAAAGGACAGAAGGAAAAACTGTCAATCTTTATTTTCACATAATGTTTTTATAGTTTTTCTAAATTTTCAAAGTTTATTTACAATAATTGTCTTGCTTTTCAGTAGCTTGTCTGCTTCATTTTGCTGGAGGAGAAGTAGAAAAAACTGTCCCGAGATGATTCAACTTCCAGTTTTTCACTGTGTTTTTAAAGTGATTTCAGGCATTTCTGTTTGACTAATGCATAAGTTTGTTATTTTAAGCTTTGTGTAGATACCACTTTATATCCAAAGACTGGAATTCTTTTTTGTTTAGCACCTTTTTCATGTCACCTGTTGGCATTCTTACCCCTTTTGTTGCTATCTTCCTCTTTCTCTCATGAGAACACTATCTTCCATGTCCCTTTCTTGATCTACTTGATTTTTCAACTCTTTAAGATTTTCTATTGCCATATTGAGTGTGTTTCTTAAACTGTTCTACATCTTCATTATTTGGCCTCTAAATCTAATGCTTTATCTAGGATAAGGGACTCTCTTTTGTACTGTATGTATACTGTCGCAGCACCTTCAGCATCTTGAACATTGAAATTGGCATTTTCAGTCTTGCCGTAGTCTGGTTATAAATTTTTCTAATCAGCATTAAGTATCCCACCTGGGACTTTGTCCCATTCCATGGCAATAACTTAAATAGCTTGAAGAATATTATAATGAACTTTCGATAATTCCCTCAGAGTTAGATTGAAATAAGTTATATCAAAATATATTTGGAAATAAATAACAAAAAAATGCTTTCCCATTGTAATACAGCTGCATTATGTTAGTATACACATCCAGTAAAATATTTGTCAACCATTATAATCTTAAGTTATCATGAATATTTTTATTATATTATACAAAAGCCAGATGTTTGCTAATGCATTTTTTCTGTTAACATTTTATTAAACTAAGGATAAAATTATTTTATAATTTAAATCTGATCTATACGAGTTCAGATACTTAAAGTGGAACTTTTATTAATAATGGTGAGGGACAATGCAGAGTCTTAACAGGTCTGTTATTGTCATATGTAGCAAATTAAATTATTGTATGTCCCAATAAGGTCATTAATATATGTATATTAACTAGTAGACCCACCCAGCATTGCCCAGGGTCTGTTATAATAACCTTAAACAAAACTTAAGTTTGTATGATGTTATATCGTTTGAAATTCTTTTAAATGAACATAATTTTGGAGGTCCCATAGCCTTCTGCAGCAACTAGTGTGTCTTTCCAAACAAAATTGCAACCTGGGTCCCGCTACCTAAGGCAGCATATACCGGAAGTGCCGGAGACAATCGAAAACAAGTTGATTGAGTCAAACCTCGTTGTAATCAAGCCCATAGAATCTGAAAAAAGAATGCACCATTAATGTTAGAAAATGTTGATAACTGATAAAATAAGATAAAATTTCATAATACAGAAAGTAGCTGAATTGTAATCTAAGTTGGATGAACCAAATCCTGTTGAAATTGGGCCCTTAGAACACAAGGAATGAATGTGCCCCAAGTGGTAGAAGGTGCCTTCTCTCCTTGTAAATTTCATGAATTCCTTTTAACATTAACGTGATATTTAATAAACAATTTAAATTCCTTATCTAAAGTTGCCTTTAAAGTAACATAATTTTTAATTTATGGCTGTAGTGCATTAACATAATTGATGCTGAAAAAGAAGATTAATGTTCGAAAAGATCATAGCTGAGGTTTAAAAAAGCTCCAGGCCCTGGTGTCCAGGGTTTTCACTGGAATAGTTGAGTATAAGAAAAATTTTTTGTAGTTTTAAAGTAGCTGGAGGGCGTAAAACGTATGTTAAAGAAAATTATAATAGAATCGGACTGTTTTCAAAGAAGCTGCAACAAAGGTCCCAAGGAGATTAACATTCAAAATTGATGGTAGCTGAAATTTGATAAATTTTTTTGTTGTTCATGTAGTAGCAGGAGGACTTAAGAAGTTGTTAGAAGAAAAAAAAAAAAAGCTAGTGAATTGGACCATTTTTAAGGAGCTATAACAAAGGGACCAAAGAGGGCCAACTGATAGTTAAGAGCAGGGCCCTAACATAAAAACTTGTTAAAAGGTCAAAGTTCTTAGCACTTTAGATCTTCAATTAGTCAAAATTAAGAATGGAGTATAAATTAATCATTAGAATAAAATTGTAAAGATTTTGCGTAAAAAAAAGGGGGGAGGGAGATGCTTAAAACAGGCTCCTAGAGCCCAGTAAATATAAGAGGGTGTTGGTCTGAGAAGAGGAGTCTAAAACTCAACTTAATTTGGCATTGAAAATGAGTGAAAAATGCATGCCGCACAAAATGTTCATGGGGTCCCATATCGGGACCCTAGGGTGCCCCAGGATTTTAACTGGAATATAGAAACAGGAGGATAACTAAACGGAAAAGGGGTTCCAAAAATTAATATCTGATTAAGAGGGGGCAATGTTTTAACAATTTATGATGTAAAAACTTCAAGGGGACCTCTACCAGGTCCCAAAGGGCCAGTAACTTAAGTTTGTATAAAGATGCTTTTTTGTAGTTTTTAAAGTAATCAGATGACGCTAGAGCTATGTTAAAGAAAATTGTAAGCACTTCGGATCATTTTTAAAGAAGTTGCACCAAGGGCCCCAAGAAGGTGATTAATATTCAAAATTGGTGGTAGCTGAAATCTGAAAGTGTTTTTTGTCATTCATGTATTAGCTGGAGAACCTAATAGGTTGTTAGAAAAAAAAAGCTAGTGGATCAGACCATTTTTAAGGAAGCTGTAATAGGGGACCCAAAAGGGGCCAATTGATAGTTGAGAGCAGGGCCCTAACATGAAAACATGCTAAAATGTTTTAGTACTTAGCCATTTAGATCTTCAATTAGTCAAAATTAAGCATAGGGTATGGATTAATCCTTAGAATAATATTTTAAAGAAATGTGCAAAAAATTGGGTAAATGCTTAGAAAAGGGACCTAGGGCCCCAATAAAAATATGAGGGTGTTAGTCTGGAAAAAAGAGTCCAAGACTCATTTTTTACATTATTCTCTGAGAAGGTGAAAAATGCATGTAGACTGGGCCCTACTAGACAGGCACAGGGTCTTAACTAGAATGTAGAAACGGGAGAATGACTAAATGGAAAAAGGATCCCAAAAATGAAGATCTGGTTAAAAGGAAGCAATTTATTAACAATTTAGTGCACGAAAACTTAAAGAGGCCCTGTACCAGGCCCCAAGGGTGCCAGGGTCTTAACTGAAATGTAAAAATGGAGTAGAAACGGAATGGAGATTTTATCCCAAAACTGAAGATGATCAGATAGCCAGGAGGCATGTTATTAACAATTTAGTGCATAAAATTTTAAAGGAATTATAAATCTGAGTGTCAGTTGCATCAGGACCTGTCCTCAACTATTCTCACCTAAATTGTCAGACTTCTATATACAGTAGTTTTCACTAGCCACCGCACGTGCACACACACACACAGAGCAACACTTTCTTTTACTAGTATAGATGATTATTAAAAATCATGTAGGTATTAAGTTAAAACAACATATTTATTGAATTTTTTTTATGCAATACATATCTGTTCCTGGAAACATTTGAAGGGAAAAGTGGGTAAGTTAAATCAGATATGTTGTATATATTTTTTTAATCTGTCTATCTAAATGTATGTGGTCTTTTTTAGAAAATGAACAACCAGAAAAACGACCCAAGACAGTTGAAAAAAGCAAAAATAAGGGAAAACCTAAGACAAAAGTTTCAAAAACTAAAGGCAGAAGTACTAAAGCCATGAACACTGAAGAATCTGAAAGTACATCTTTGTCAGAAGAAGTATCAGGTAATAAAAACAAATATATTTTTTTTATTACTTGGAAAAATTTTGTATGTCTGTGTAAAGACAAATTACAAACAGACTCAAATGTTCTAAAAATTATTTTTTATTTAATTTTTCACTTTAATATGTAAAATAACCAGAAGTTCTCAAGCGATAATGTATGGTTTTGATATTTTTACAATCAAAAAGGGCATGTTTTTTAAAGCAGGTGTCCTTTAACAACAAAAATAATTTTTAATTGTAAAAATTATTCACATTTTCATAAACAGAAGCATTTTTAACATACTTTAGAGTCTTTAATGTGTGAGAAGTGCATATTAAAAGCTGTGTTACCTGGAATAAACCTCTCTAATCTGTTTATAGTAATAATTTTTCTTATCTTGGTAAATATTTTTATAGGTAAGTCAGGATAGAAAATGGTTAGAAAAGGCAGTAATTTTTTAGATTCATCGGTATTTTTATAATTTTGTCAGTAAAGTCAGTAATTTTTTGTTTAATTGTTCACAAATCCTCTTTTCAATTAAAATTTTTTACATAAAATTACCCTGCAACTGTTTTTTCCGCCTCCCTGTAACCATAAATATGTACCAAATGAAATATATTTTGTAAACATACCAATCCTAAATTTCTCCAATCTGATAACTTATGATAATTCCACTTTCAAAAAAATTCCTTGCTACCATGTTTTCCTGGAAATAAAACCTAATAATAATTTTAAAAAGTCATAGTATGATTTTTCCAGGATGTTCTTAATGCAAGTTTTACTCCAAAAATGAGTATGTGTCATTTTTTTTTAAAATGATTATTATATCTAAAATATCATCCATGCATCTAAGTATGATCAGAGCTATAAAAAAAAAACTCAGTTTATTCCCAGGTTTAAACAAAGTTTTTATCAGTCTTTGCAACTCTAGACACGGGTAAAGAATTCGTGGGATAAAATCATTGGCTCATGCCGCCAATATTAGAATCCTAAATTTCTCCAATCTGAGTCATGACGATTCCACTTAAAATATATATATATATATTATGTGTGTTGGCGCCGAAATTCGTCTGACAAATAAATTTTCAAAATCCAAGTGAGATGGGAGAGCAATTAGAATAAATAGTTTATTAAATAAAACTGAAATAGTATGTAAATTCTATTCATCATTAGAAGTTAATAATTGTTCCATAATAGTAATTCTCCGTATTTAACAGAGCCAATACAAAAAAAAAATGTGTTCTCTGCTTGGTTGCAGAGTCAGGACTTCCACTATACACTCTGTATTAAACAGAGCCATGATTTAACAATTGGCATCTCTGATTACAGAGTCAGGACATGTTACATGTTCTCTGCTTGGTTACAGAGTCAAGACTGACCATTTTAAAAATGATACATATTATATAAAATAAACATCAAAATAAAAATTACAATATGCAGTTATAAATCTTCTAAATAGCTATAATATTCATTTAAATGACATCCAAGTAATTATAAAACTAATAAATCACCATCAATTCAAAATTATTATAAAGTAAATAAATCTATATTACATGACCTTGAAATCATAATGTTACTCATAAATATTGATTCAGGATTATAAACAATTTAGATAAACAGATTAGATTTTTTCTGTCAAAAGAAATCACTTTTATAATTATGCTTTACAACATGAAAGATAAACAGAGTTAAATTATAAACAAATAAATTTGAGGTTATTTACGCCGTAACATCCTCCGCCTCCATGAACGGAGTTCATCGAACAATTATAACTTACCAAATTTCCACTATCACATACTAAATAATCAAATATTAAATACAAATTTAAAATATTACCTTAAATGTTAAGTATAACTAAAATGAAATGCAATTAAATCCTACTACTTCTATAAAAAACAGTTTCTGGAACAACTAAAAATAGAAAAAGACATTAATATACAAAATAGTTCAGAAAGTTACAAAAATTAGACATAGAAAAAAAAAAAATAATAATAATAAAGTTAGTTAAAATAAAGTAAAATTCTATTATATTAAATGTCCATCGGTAGAGGAGACAATTTTGTGATAGGGCGTTTCAGTTCACCAGTAGAAGTCTTTAATTTGACAACACGAACAATATTATCATCCCCAGGAAATAGTTCAATTATTCTGCCCAATTTCCACCTTAATGGGGGCTGGTTTTCTTCCTTTATCAACACCAAGTCATTGATTTTTAAGTTCGGGTTGCTTCTAAACCACTTTGTACGTTGCTGCAATTGTGAGAGATAGTCTGACGACCACCTTTTCCAAAAACTTTGGAAAATCTTTTGTAGCAATTTCCAACGTTCCAAAGGAGTTACATAGGTAGAGGAGATATCAGGCTCAGGTAAGGAGGTCAAGGGTGCTCCTATAATAAAATGTCCTGGCGTCAGAGCCGTAAAGTCATTTGGATCAGAAGACTCAGCGACAAGCGGTCTTGAATTTAAGCATGACTCAATTTGTGCAATTAAGGTCAAAAATTCTTCATAAGTTAAAATCTGATCACCAATTGTTCTCTTCAAATGATTTTTCATTTGTTTTATTCCCGCTTCCCAAAGGCCTCCAAAGTGAGGGGCGGAAGGTGGGTTGAATTTCCATACTATCATTTCGTCAGTAAGATACTTGTGCAATTTTTCATCAGAAGCAATTAGAGACATCATTCTCTTTATTTCGCGGTCTGCCCCTACAAAATTTGTACCTCTGTCGGAAAATATTTCTAGAGGTTTTCCACGTCGAGCCACGAATCTTTTCAATGAGGCTAGAAAGGTTTCAGTTGTAAGATCAGTGACTAACTCAAGATGGATAGCTTTTGTTACGAAACAAACATACAGACAAACATAATGTTTAAAGGGTTTCACACCACGTCCCTTACGAGGTTTGATCAAAAAGGGGCCGGCTAAGTCGACTCCTACTCTTGAAAATACTCGAGCTTGTGTCACGCGTGCTGATGGCAGATTTCCCATCAACTGAGATGAAAGGTGTGATGAATTTCGGAAACATTTCATACATTTCCTTATTTCTCTTTTCACAGCTTCTTTAGCATTAATTATCCAAAATTTTTGTCGAATTGCTGAAATTGTCAATTGAGTCCCGCTATGAAGATGTTTCTCATGAAAATACTTTATTATCAAGTCTGTAACATGATGCCTTTTAGGGAGAATGATTTGATGTTTTTGATATTCAGACAAGTTTGCATTTTTTAGCCTACCTCCAACACGAAGAATATCATTTTCGTCAAGAAATGGATGTAAAGGAAGGAGTTTGCTTTTAGAATTTAGGATCTTTCTGGATTTTAGAATTTTCAGTTCGTCTCCGAATTCATGGTTTTGAATTAATTTCACAATAGCATTTGTTGCCCTTTCAAGTTCTGGAACAGTCAAAAAACCATAGACTCGTTCAGATGGGCATGTACTATTTTTGATGAATCTGAGGCACCAAGCCGTAATTCGTTTTAATTTAGACCAGGATGAAAATTTAAATAAAAGCTCAAATTCTGGAATATTTTGGGATATGGAGCAAACAAGCGTTTTACGTTGTTCTTGCAAGACCTCTTCATCAGGTAGATTAGGTTGAGTTTCAGGGGGAAATACTGGTAACGATTCTTCCTTCAGCCAGCTAGGACCATGTAACCATACCTCGTTATTAATCAATTCAGATGCAGAGCAACCACGAGAGAGAACATCTGCAGGATTTTCCTTTCCTTTACAAAATTTCCATTGTACAGGAGCAACAAGTTCCTGAATTTCGCGTACGCGGTTTGCCACAAAGGGCTTCCAGTTGTTAGCACTTCCTTTAATCCAGTGCAAGGTAATTTGGGAGTCACTTAGACAAAATATATTTTCATTCACAATTTTAAATATTTCCTTTAAATAATTCGCTAATCTTGCAGCCGTAAGTGCTCCAAGAAGTTCGATGCGCGGCAATGTAATTTTCTTGAGAGGCGCTACTCTCGACTTTGCTATTACAAATGAAGTTTCACAAGAAGAAGAATCACGTAAATAAGCCACTGACCCATACCCCTTTAAACTAGCATCAGAAAATATGAAAAGTTGAGCGGTTTCAGGATTTAATTTTGGGATAGTTACAAAATATTTTCTAAGAATTTCAAAATTTACCAAGTCTTTTATTTCATTATGCCATTTTCTGAATTTTCCACTTAAAGAATCTGGTAATGTAGAATCCCAGTCAATTCCATGTTCCCAGAGTTCTTGCATTAAAAATTTAATTCTTATCACGAAAGGGGAAATGAGTCCAATAGGATCATAAATTTTTGCCACAGTTTGTAAAACAATACGTTTGGTAATAATTTTATGATCAAATTCTACTAAAAGTGGTTGTATGTCTATTTTCAAGGTGTCACTTTCTGTTATCCATATAATTCCCAATACCTTCGAAAGATTTTGTTCAAGAGTGTCTTCCTCAAAGTTTATTCCATGTTCCTTCCATAAAAATTTTAAATCGGAAGAATTGGTTTTAAATTTTCTGAGTTTCATATTGGCCTCACTCAATATCTTCTCTGCACCGTTTGATAAAACAAAAGCTTCATTTACTGAATCAGCTCCATGAAACAGGTCATCAACGTATAAGGAAGTATCCAGCATATTAACTATTTTTCCAAACAAATCTTTATACCCCTCAATGTGATGTTTGATGGTTGCAGAAAGGAAAAAGGGTGAAGTTGTTACACCAAAAGTTACACGGGTCATGCGAAAAACCTTCAAAATGGGATTGTTACTAGTGATATTGTCAAACCACAGGAACCTCAAAAAATTTCTATCTTCTTGTTGTATCTGGATTTGCAAGAATGCCTTTTCTATATCGGCCAAGAAAGCAATTTTGTGGAGACGGAATTTTAAAATAATGTCCAATATGTTAGGATTTAGATTGGGCCCAGGAAATAAGCACTCGTTTAACGATTTTGCCCCCTTATCTTTGGATGACGCATCAAAAACAATTCTTACTTTAGTTGTCGATTTATCTTCCCTTATTACTGGTCTGTGAGGCATGTAATACGTGTTTATTTCATCTTTATTAAACTCACATTCTTCAATTATACCCAAACCACATTGTTCATTTAATATTTTCTCATATTCCTTAAGTAACCATTCATTTTTGCACAATTTTGATTTTAATCCCCAAAGTCTATGTTTAGCTACATCAAAATTGGATTCCAATTCATTTTTATTTACTTTCCACAAAAGTTTAGTTTCATATCTTCCATTTACAAAATTTAAATTATCATTAAATAAATCAAGAGCATCTAAATCCTTTTGTGAAAATAATTCATTTTTACTATCACAAATACCCAAAGACTCTAGTTTCCAAAACTTTTGCAAATCAAAATTTTCTATTTCATTAACAGATACAAGATGAGCATTAACTGTTTCGTTACCTTTAGAGTTTATTTTTCCCACTATTGTGTACCCAAAAAGTGTATTAGCTACATATAAATGGTCATTAATTTCTTCAATGACACCTCTCTGAACATTCCAGAAATAATCAGCTCCAAGTAAAATTTGTACTTCGGATTCCTCGGGCGTAGGGTCGGCTAACCTCCATCTTTTACTTTCAATGTATTTTATAACTAGAGGGTCAGAATTGGGAACCTTCAATGTTGTTGCACTTATCAAATCGGTAGCTAGCACCTCAACATCTATAAAACGATGATAATTCATTTTACTTCGCAATTTAATTTTAAAAACATCATATTCTTCTTCGCGACCTTGATCCATGCCAAAAGCGAATACAGTTAAATGTTCTTTTCTTAAAACAGGCAAATTTAATTCACGAGCTAATGCTTTTGTTATGAAGCTTTTTTCGCTTGCAGAATCAAGTAATAATCGAACTACCTTTGATTTAGAATTACCTTGAGCAGTTACACAACATGTTTGCAATAAAACAGCATGCTTAGAATTTCTAAAATTACAATGAGAATTAGATACAACTGTTTGATTTTGATTTTCATTAATTTCCGGTTTCAAACTTTTCTTAAAGCAAAATAATTTGTTATGTTCAGTGCTTTTACAATTTAGACATGGCTTTAATTTTATGCGGCATTGCGAAGATAAATGCGATTTCAAAAAGCATTTGTAACATCTACCCTCCTTACGTAACATTAATCTTTTCTTATCATCAGCTAAATTTTTACACTCGGAAGATAAATGATCATTACCTTTGCAAAATACACAAAAAACTTTAATAGTGGCATTTAAGGTATTAGCATGTTGATATTTATTTGATGTTTTCTTTTCACGAAATTCAGTTTTATTTTTATGTACAAAAGAAGAGGATGCATCATTTTTAGAACTTGTCATTGACAAAGCCTTTTCTCTACATTCTATTTCACATTTCAGAAAGGCAATTAGATCGGTTACATCTGACTCTTTGCTAGTATCACGTTTTCTATGATATTCAATCACTAATTCATGGGGCAATAGCTTTAGCAAAATAGGATTTAGCAATTGTCCATAAGAACTGGATGTTACCCCCAAATTTCTTAAACTTCTAATATTAACTTCGCACATGTCATGCAATCTTCTTAATGCATTTAAATTTGAACAATTTTTAACTGGTTCCATATTTAATAAATTAGTCATGTGTTTATTAATAATAACATCAACCTTACCAAAACGGTCCTTTAATAAATCAATACAAGTATCATAATTTTGTTCTGTCAAAGGAAACCCTTCTACCACATTATAGGCCCGATTACATAACAAGGATTTTAGATAAGCGAATTTTTCTATCTTAGATAGTGATTTATTCTGGTGTATCGATGTTTCAAAACAGTTAAAAAATTCGACCCATTCTTCGATTTCACCAGAAAATTTTGGAACATTTAATTTAGGCAATTTCATGGCAGAACTCGTTTCTGTTCCACTAGCAGAACCATTCAATGAATTTACACGACTAGTTGCTATCATAGAAACATTATCCTTTTTACATTTTCTTAATCTATTTTTAATTTTAAATTTAGCACTGATCAATTGGTCAGTGTACTTTTCACTATTAGCAATGTCCTTTTCATATTCTTTTAAGTCGGATATTTGAGCTTCAATATCACGATTCAAACTTTGGAAAGCCGTTTCTTTTAAGAGAAATATTTCTTGAAGCTCTAATAATTCATCGGTTTTCGTATTATCAATGTCATCATTTAATAATGTTTCTAATTTTGTAATTAATTTCGTGAAACTCGTTCGTTCAACAGAACGTTTTGCTTTCAGCTTTTCAAGATTTTCCATTTTAAATAAAGAATAATTCTTATTTTAAAACATTAACCATTCATAGAAAATGAAAAAAATATTTTCTTACCTGTTAATTCCAGGTAATGTAGATGGCATGTCGTAATCCAAATGGCACAATAATAATTCCACACTAATCGCAGGTTGAAAGATAAATCACACACTAATCACATGTTGAAAAATAAATCACAGTTGTTAATCACAAATCACTTTGACAAACTGCTCACTATTCTTTCAAAAAAAATGTTTCGCGGGTTACGAGGCACCAAAAATAAATGTTGGCGCCGAAATTCGTCTGACAAATAAATTTTCAAAATCCAAGTGAGATGGGAGAGCAATTAGAATAAATAGTTTATTAAATAAAACTGAAATAGTATGTAAATTCTATTCATCATTAGAAGTTAATAATTGTTCCATAATAGTAATTCTCCGTATTTAACAGAGCCAATACAAAAAAAAAATGTGTTCTCTGCTTGGTTGCAGAGTCAGGACTTCCACTATACACTCTGTATTAAACAGAGCCATGATTTAACAATTGGCATCTCTGATTACAGAGTCAGGACATGTTACATGTTCTCTGCTTGGTTACAGAGTCAAGACTGACCATTTTAAAAATGATACATATTATATAAAATAAACATCAAAATAAAAATTACAATATGCAGTTATAAATCTTCTAAATAGCTATAATATTCATTTAAATGACATCCAAGTAATTATAAAACTAATAAATCACCATCAATTCAAAATTATTATAAAGTAAATAAATCTATATTACATGACCTTGAAATCATAATGTTACTCATAAATATTGATTCAGGATTATAAACAATTTAGATAAACAGATTAGATTTTTTCTGTCAAAAGAAATCACTTTTATAATTATGCTTTACAACATGAAAGATAAACAGAGTTAAATTATAAACAAATAAATTTGAGGTTATTTACGCCGTAACAATGTGAAAGGATAAAATAAATAAATAAAAATAAACCCATTTTTAAAAGATAAACCCTTTTTAAAATTCAAAATTGAAATTAAATTTTTAAATCAGGAAACCCAAAACTCTTAAAGCAAATAAATAAAAAGATTTTCTTCATTCTAAAAATCTTTGACACTAATTGATATTTATGATATTTGGAAAAGAAATTACCCTTTGTTGACATAATACACTTATTGTAAAACATATTAAATTATCTTAAAATCCTTATAAAATAATAAATCTCTCATGAGCCAAGATGTAATCAAATTGTAAACAACAAAGGATTAATTTCAGAGCAATAAATCAAAGTAAATATGTTCAGAATATAAAGTTTGAAAAAAGACAATTTTCTGCAGTAGACAATATTCCACCTTAGACAAATTTTACTCTATGTCTATGGATTCGCAGGGACTTGAAAATCTTTCCTAGTTAGACAGATTTCCGTCTTACACAGAGTCTGCCTTACAGAGAGTTTACTGTAGTTTCAAAGTAGAAAATTGATAAAAGATTAATCATAATTAGCTTTTGTCTGGTTGACAGCTCATACTATGCTTACCTCATAAAAAATTAGAATTAGCTCTTGGTTGTGCAATCATATAAGTCCAGACTGTTGTCTCCATAAAAAAGATAATGCACAAATCATGAAGGAATAAACCTCCCATGTTGATACTTCTGCCCTCTGCTGGAAAAAGTAAAAACTAGCGGATGAAAAGCAGAGTGCAGGGAGAAAGAGAAGTCAGATTATGATGTGATCCTCCCATCAATCTCGCATACAAATTAGAGAGCTTTTGCTCCTACCAGCTCCCAAGTCACTGGGCCTGACTTCAGGTGAGATGATGTAATATTAACAAAAATAAAGTCAGGTTCAGGACAAAACTGCTTCAGCTTATTGCCATGACTACCACCACATAATTTGAAGTACAAGCAGATTCCTCTCATATATAGATTTATTTATCATGTTTCCCTACCTAATCAAAAAATAAATCGTAATATGATTTTTTAATATGAGCCCTTCTCCAAAAATGAACAGGTATCACTGTTTTAAGATAATCATATCATTATTTAAGATATCACCTTTGCTTTAAAATTGCATGCAATTATGACTAGATTTGCAAAAAAAAAATCTAAGGTTTAACCAGGATTTTTTTTTTTTTTCCCTTTAGCTGTTCATGTTTTTCAAAAGTTTGATTAGATTTTTGAAATTTTATAATTTGTTATTTTTATGATTTTGGTTTTTATTCTATTTAGAAATTTTCGTAACAGTGATCTGATTTCATTCTTCATACTCAATTTCCTCCTCTTATCAATAAATTTTGCTTGGAAAACATAAAATGATTTGCTGATTTTTATTCCAAACTTTGATGTGATACAAATATAAATGTAAAAACATACATATAGTTTCTTAAAAGGTGTTAAAAACCTATAAAGATATTAGTTAATATTACCCTGAGATCTTTCGAATGCACACACATTCATTTTCAAAGGGGAAAGATGACTGATTGGAATAGAAAACATACATAAAAACAAAACAAAAACACTATGCATGCGCAAGCGAAGTCCAGTCCACTGCTCTAAAGAGGGGTGAAAAGTTAAAGTGTTATTTTCAGGAGCTCTTGAAATACCCAGTACATTAAACCAAATCGAGATAATATTATAAGAAAGCTATAAGAAAATATTATATTCAAAAGCTCCTGAAAATATGACTTGATCCTTTCACCCCTCTTTAGAGCAGCGGACAGAACTTTGCTTGCGCATGTGCAGTGTTTTTTAATGTATGTTTTTGATTCCAATCAGTCATCATTCCCCTTTTTAAAATGAAAGCATTTGCGTTCGAAAGATCTCAGGGTTATATTAACTAATATCTTTATATATTTTTAACACCTTTTTAAGAAATTATATGTATGTTTTAATGTTTATTAGGGTTTCGTACTTAAAAAGTAAAGACGGGACCATTATAAGATCACTCCTGTGTCTGTCTGTCTGTCACAGCCCTTTTACTCGTAAGCTATGTAACGTGGAAAGTTCAAATTGGGGGAAGTAATAAAGATTATTGACCCACATATTTACAGATTAATAAATATTCATAAATATATTTAGTAAAAATGTAGAGGGGCTAATTAAGTTACTTAAAAAAAAAAATCTTTTCTTTGTATATCGTGTGAAAGCTTTTGTAACGCTGAAATCAAAAATATATTTCATTTAATTTTAGGTATTATATTTTCAAAGTTATGGTGGAAAATGTAGTGCAAAAATATGTCGTCGTCCCCCCCCCCCCCCCCAATCTAATTCCGAATCTATTGAAACTAAAATCATGAAAAAATTAGAGGTAGTAAACATTAATTTAAACCTTGCAGGAAAATTATAGCGACTACCCTAGGTCAAATAGTTTTTAAAAAAATCGCATTTTTCCGTTACACTCAAATTTCGATTTATGGGCTTCAGCAAAAGTGTTGAGCAGAGCTGGAGGTACCTATCATAGCAGACGTATAAAAGCATTGTTGATCATGAATTTCAGAAAAAATCGTTGTTAATTAGCCAAGATATTAACCCTTAAAGACACGGACGGTTTGGACATACATAATGACAGGGATGGCGTACTCTATACTCCATCGTCTTTTAAAGCCTAGATAACAAATTTTAAGGATATATTTATGAAATGCAATGCCCAGTAGCAGTATAAAAGCAATAAACGGCAAATTGTTAAAAGCAGACTAATTTAATGAGAATGAATCACATAAATACTATGGGATCCGCGACTAGTTTCCATTCAGTGGCTCTCTCAATACACCTACTATGTCTTTAAATGTTTACTAAAAACCTATATGGAATAACAAATATACAGAATACCTATATTTGCTATTATTTAGGTTCCATATATCTTTGAACTTTCATGGTATATCCATTTATACTTTTCTAGTATACAGGGTGCAAAGGAAAGTCCCTTTAATCTGAAAATACATGTGAACAGAGAGCTACAGCTGTGCATGTGAGGTAATGGTATAGTAAAGCAACTACACCCAGTTTAATCAAAATGACAGCAGCGCCCCCTAGTGGCTAATTTTGTAAGATAGACACTGCAAATCGAAAATGAAAAGAGATAGAGCAAAATTTCCAGTTAGAAAGTTTTAAAGCCTCAATTAAATAGTAGAATATGACATTTGGTTTACATGGATAAGATAAATCTTCGCCTGTTTACCCAAAAATGTCTGAAATCAATGCACTCCATTTTGTGTAAACATTTGAATGGAATAGTCAGAAGTATGAAGAAATACGCACAGTTTATGCTATAAATACGTACTTATTGCAACGCATTTTGATAACATCATGCCAAAAAAAAGATAAACTATCTCACAGTGATAAAAATTTAATATTCAGTATGTTTGAAAAGTTCGCCATTGCTCACGATACACGTTTGTATTCGGGAGAGTAATTCTGCATGCACATTTCTCAGCATGGAACGTCTATTGCAAGACTCTTCAGTACAACAACATAGATTTAACCCTTTCAATAGTGGTGGCTAGATGGTCTAGCCACTTAAATTTAATTCCAAGACTGACAAATGGCACCAAGAATATTTTAATAAAATTTTGCTTTTGTAATAAAAGTGCAAATTAGTGGGTTTTTGTTTTCTGAGAAATTCGTTTGAATATTCTGGTGTCAGTCAATTATTTCATCAGTTTATGAACAGAATTCTTCTGGCCCTGAAAGGGTTATTCTAAAATTTTAAATGCATTAGAAATTAAACCTTTGCACACATTATAGCATAGTAAGACGGCACAATCTGCAATTGTGCACTGCTACATTTCCGGAATGTGAATAAGCAAAGTAGAATTGTCACTCATCGATTTAAGACTTTTTTGGGTATGCAGGCGACGATTTATCTTATCTGTGTGAACTAAATGTCGTTTCGTACTAATTAATTGATGCTATAAAACTTTCTAATTGGGAAATTTGCTCTACCTCTTTTCGTTTTCGATTTGCAATGGCTATCTTCCAAATTTCACCACTAGGGGAGCTGCTGTTGTTTGCATTAGGTCCGGCGTAGTCGCTTTACTGTACCGTTACCTCACTTGTATAGCTGTAGCTCTCTCTGTTCGCAAGTATTTTCAGGTTAAAGGGACTTCCCTTTGCACCCTGTATACTATACAGCTATACCCAACCCTACGTTGTATAGTTTTTACAAAGTTTTAGTATTCTTTTAGGAATGGTATTTTTCTTATAATGCACTTACTAATTCATATATTATTGTACGGAACCCTCTGTGCACGAGTAATACTCGCACTTGATCGTTTATATTAATAACAAGGTGAAAATTCCTTCACAACACTAGTTTTAGTGCAGTGTTTTGACTCTATTATAATGCCAACATTTTTTCTATTTTTAAAACATTAATTATTTAGCAGTAGTACCTTGTACAGCGAATGTCTCGTTCATTTTATTTTTCATTTTCTTGCCACAGTTAGTGACCAAACTGATAAAAAGCTAAGAACAACTAAGAGAAAGCAAAGAAGTGAAACTAAAATGGGCAGCCCAAAAACTCAAAGGAGTACACGAAGTACAAGAAGTCACAGTACTCAAGATACTGAAATGAAAGACGTGTTGAATGAAGATGTTCTGGAAGTAAAAGGTAACAAAAATAATTTTACAAAATACTCGTAATTTATTTTAATATTTATTATAATTTATTAAATAATTTTTTAAAAATTTAAATACCTAAAAATAAATTTTAATAATGGGGCATAACATTTTTGTTTTATAATGAACATCATTTTCCCTTATATACCACTTAATTTAAAATAATGATAAATTGTTTGTCATTTATCTTTATTTATAAAAGTAAGGTCTGTTTGCTGATTGCTAGGGAAATCTATCGCACATAGAGTTCTGCTAATTTGAGTCCAGATAGATGAAGACAGGTCCAAATTAGAGTCCTGGATGGGTCAAGTACAGCCAGACCCAAACCCAAAAATTTCATTTGTAGTTGACCTGAATCAGACAAAAAAAAAAAATTTTGACAATTCAAAAACCGACACATTTCAACTCGAACTGAACCTAAAATTTAAGAAAATTAATCCATACTTTTATACATTTATGAAAAAATAGTCCATAATTATATTTATTATCAATTTTATCTTTCATGCAGAAAAATTAACATATATATATTCATTAATGTTAAAAAATATATATTCTAGACTTTCTTCAAAAATCAGTTCAGCCCTAAAACAATTTGCCAGATTCAAATACCAATCTAATCTGCAGTGGAAAAATTGTCACCGCTACCTGAATCGTAGATTGGTTTGGGTAGCATTGGATTATTCGACCTGATGTAGAACTGTAGTCTAAATGTACACGTGGCTCAGATATTGAATTTTTATGTGATGTTTGCATTTTACGGTGATTTTTTTTTTACATTAGTAAAAACAACCTGGTTTTAAACTTTTAGCCCAGTGTCGTAAATTTTGTCCTCCTCCTTTCAATAAACTTTATTCTGTGTTAGGACAGCAATTTTTGTATTTTACATAATTTGTTTCACCAAGGAGAGGAGTTCTGAAGGCATTTTTAAAAGTTATTTTATGATTACGCATTTTAACGAAATAAGTTGTCTGTACAATGTTGCATGTTAATGAAAATCTCCATTGTAGTGATTGTTGTTTTAACACTAGAACCGTGGAATTTTCGGTATACCTAGAACCACGGAGCGGGTCAGTGTGACCCTAGATAATAAAAAATATATAAATATAGACAAATGTTTTAATTTAAATAACTGAAACATTATATTTTCTTATAATAATCAATATTTATCATAATTTATATAACATTTCAGATATAATGCAGGAGAAATTACCTAACATTTTAGAAAATTATAGTCAAATTCGTATTTCCTTAAATATAATCACATATATTTTAACCAAAAATAAACTTAGACTTCATGACTTGAATCGAAAATATAACAATAAATAATAATAGCATAAAAAAAACAGTTACTTACGAGTTTTATATGTACATTTAATCCAATTTATTGTATGCAAACTTGTTAATACGTTTTGTACATTTACCACAAATGGGTGCATTACATTGTGAACAAATATCTTGAGTTTTTTTCGCATTTTGAAGTGTGACATCGGACTCGTTTGCGCTTAGGTTGTGGTTGTCCATCATTTTGAGTAGTTGTTTCACACCGAAATGACACCTTTTTTTGGTCGGGAGAGAACAAACATTTCTCGCAATTCTTCAACTAAGTCTTGAATAAATTGCCATCTACTAATAGCTTTTCCAGTTACGGCTTTGTATAAAACCCATGCATTGATAGCAGCAAGATCCAAAATATTATAGAATACATGCACTGGCCACCTACGTGAAGCAGACTTGACAGAATACTTCCTTGTCATCTGATCAATCACATCTACACCGAATTTAGTTGTGTTGTAATAAGCAACTGTATCAGGTAATTTTTTAGAATTATCTAAAATTTCAACAGTTGAGTGTAGACTGCTGAGCAACAACACATTTATTTTTCCCTAGTAAACAGTTAAACTCATATCTTTATGAGCTAATGCAGTTGTTGCATGCAATTCCGATTTTGACATTTTTACAGAGACTGGTATTTCTCTTGATCTTTTTACAGTTCCTACAAGGCTAGTGTTTTTAGATTTCAATGTCTCTGCTAGCTTCAATGTTGTAAAAAAGTTGTCTATAGTAACATTCCTACCTTTGTTCTCATATGGACTTTGTCGCAGCTCTGCATGTTCAGAAAGAGAAATGTTAGATGGACATTGGTTATCTTGTCCAAAGTACGGGAATCCATTAATCAGATATTTTGAATCAACATCTGCAGCCAACCAGAACTTTATACTGAATTTATCTGGTTTGTTAGGCATATATTGAGTAAATTTACCCCTAGCTTTTGTAGGAAATAACTGCTCATCTACGCTTATGTTAGGCCCTGGATTATAGTTAGTCTTGCAATTTTCAATGAAACAATTCCAGATATCAGAAATAAGGGTAAATTTGTCTGTCTCTAGACGGCATGATCAGGTTGATTTTATATCGAAGCACAAGAATCTCATTATTTCACGAAATTTGTCTTTTGGCATTGTATTTCGAAAAAATGGCGATCCCCAGTTCAAGCCCTTTTACACAATATATGCCCCGTGCATATAAAATTGATATAAATGCATCAATTTCATCCAAAGTAATAACCCATTCATCTATGAGAAGTCTCCAGGCACTTACCGGACTGTTATCCATAATATTGCATTTAGCATGTTGTGTTGGAGCCCCAACTTCCTTTAAAACATTATGCTGTGCCTTCCATCCTTTTTTGCTAGTACCTATTTCTACAACGTCCCAAACTGTCCCATCTTTGCCAACTTCTTCATTTCCAAGTTTGAATTTGCACATTATTGCTGATTTCTTCTTCAAATTTCCTGAGTGTAAGTGCCTTTTGTTCAAAATCTCAATTCTTCTTTTTTATCTGATAAATATGATGCACTTTTGTTTTAACGCTGATAAATTATCATCATCATTGCGATGGAAATGTCCAGCGATTGTTAGGGCACTGGTAGAGTAGTCATCACTTTCATTTCCTTCATCAGAATTGGAATTTTCTTCATTTGGAAGCAGATATTCATCCTCGCTACTCAAAATTGAATGACAGTCATCATTATTATCACTTTCCCTGAATCATTTTCAGATAACTGTTGCAAATATTCTAAAGCTTCTGTAATGGTAAGATTACGTCGTCGTGACATCTTATTTATACTTAAAATAAATACCTAAAAAAATGCAACTTCAAGAATTCTCCTAAATATCTCTTCTAATTTTCGTCTGCATTTGACCTCTCTTCACACTGAGCATATATGACCTTGGTTGAAAAACTTCACTGTTTCCCCTCCCAGGTCTGCGTATTAGAGGAATTCGGTGTGAGGGAGGTGTACTTTCTTGTTACTTCCGAGAAAATGTATCTCTTTTTCATCTTTTATGCGTAAAACACACTATGGGTCAAATTGGACCCGCTTTGCGGTTCTGGGTATAACGGTTTATAACAGGAAATTTATTTAAGCTATGCGTTTTTAAATTCGTTAATTTGTTGTTTACCTTAAAATATTAAAAGTCAGTAAAGGAAATGTTTTTTCAATTAATATTTTTCATGCAGTGAGAAATAAAATATCGATTTGGGTCATATTGACCCGCTCTGCAGTTCTAGTGTTAATGATTTATAAAAAAATTTCTTCTAAAGCCAATTTTCTTTCATTACTGTGGGCTGGGCAGGTGTGCTAGTCTTTTCTAAAATGATATTTTTAAATCCTAATGTAGCCTGTTTTTTTAAACTATCGTCACCGCTTCTATAAAAAATAGAAAGAATCTATTTCTGCTTTAATTTTTGCTCTTTTTAAATTTCATGTAGCTAAGAAAAAAACAGCAAAACGAAGCAAGACTACAGAAAACAAGAAAAGTGTGCTAAATAAGCCTATTACTTCTCCACCAAAAAAGAACACTCGAACTACCAGACAAAAAAATCTTCAAACTGTAGAAAATGAAGCAATTCCTTCAATAACTCCAGGTAATAATAAAATTGTTTTCATTTGTTTGAAGTAATATATACCACAAGTATAAAAATTATTCAACCACCACCTGAAGTTGAACAACAAACAGGGAAATCTACAAATCGGGTTAAAAAACAATGTCTAGCCAAAAAGTTTGTATTGTTGCATTAATAAAGATCTCAAAACTAGTCCAATAAAAATATTGGGGAGGATGCTTAATTTTGAAAAATGGATGATGGCACATTGGAAAGAAATCTTCCTTGCCGCTATCATTATGTATTTTTTCAGCAAAAGTTGTTGTAGGAGTGATTTTTTATTATTTTTGTTTGGGAGTTTAAAAAAAAATTCAGAATAATAACCACAACTAGTGATGACAGAAATTTTCAAAATATCAATCTATTATCTTAAAGACATCAATGAATAAATATTGATATATTGAAATATTTTCATTGTTACACAGCATGATTTGCTTTTGTTTAGTATTTTTTAGGCAAACAATTTAAAATTAGTAACTTTGATAATAAATTTCTTCTTGGATGATTTCTTTATTCCGTAATCGTATTTTAGACATTAGAAAACTGTCTCTCATCTGAGACAGGAAATCACAACATTATGTAAGTATTGCCTTGCTAAAACATAAAATTTTAGATAAACATGTTTTAGCTCTTTTTAAATTTCCCAAATATTTAATTTATGATTTCTAGCTACAGGTGTTAATAAATATAAAAAGTCCTTCCAGCCAGTGCCGGGAGGAAGAGGTAGCTTTCAAATTCCTTATTTTTAAAAAGCTAGCTTATGTTATTCAAACACACGAAGCTCAATTTAGTGGAAACCGATTATAGAAGATTCAATACTAATTTTTATCAATACTAAATCCTTATGAATGAGAATTTCGCAAAATTAGCCAGCTTTATCCAAGCTGATTTTATTTAAAGTTATATTTGGTTTCCAAATTCGGCGATATCTTGAAGTGCCTGCCGTTTTAAGACAACATGGTGGATGAGGCTAACTAGTGAACTTAGTCGAGACCTTAGTAATTCCTGTGCACACGCTCACTCACATCGGATCGGTTGATATATATGAGTGCTGTCGCAGGCAAAAAATCAGATTTTTCAAAATGTCACCCACATAATGAAATTCAAACTGCTGTATCTGAGCCATTTTTTAAGATTAAGGCAAAACAAAAAATGCTCCGGAATCCTTGTATCAAGGTCAAACACATAAGAAAATAATATTTTTCAATTTTCAAATTTTTGGTATCACATTTCAAATTTATTTTTTTTTTTTAATTTAAATGGCTGCCATTTTGAAACAAGATGTTGGATGAAGCTGGCTAATGAACTCGGTCGAGACTTTGGTATGCACTATGTACACACCGAGTTTCATCTAAATCGGTTCATAAATACGCCTGTTACCGTGAGACAAAAATCAGGTTGTTTCAAAATGTCAGCCACAATAGAAATAAAAAATGCTATAACTCAGCCATTTTTCTAGATATAGATGAAACAAAAACTGTTCCGGAATCTTTATATTAAGGTCAAACACATAAGGAAAAAATCTTTTTCAATTTTTTGATACCTCATTTTAAATTTTTTTTAAATGGCCGCCATTTTGAAACAAGGTGGAGGATGAAGCTGGCCAATGAACTCGGTCGAGACATTGGTGTCAACTCTGTGAAATCTGCACACTTAGGGACCGAGCGTTTTGTGGATTATACATTTTAGCGGATTATAGATCATCCCTTTGTTTACATTTTATATTTTTAAGTCTGACTATAAATTAGGAACAAATGCACAAAAATTACAATTACAATGGAAAAGAAAAACGTAATGCAACATTGGTTTAATATGTTTATGTTAATTTAAAGAGAAATTCTATACAATACAAATTTTACTGATTATTCATTATTTTAAACATTGGCACAACACAATGGTAGTTTTGGTGTGTTGTCAATATATATATTTTTTTTTGTTCTGTAGTCTATGAACACTCATTACTCTTTGCTCCAAGATAAAATTTTGTTACTCAAGGAAATTTAAATATTTATATCCAATTTATATTTAAATATTTATTCATTAGAAAATTGATAACTGAAAAAATATATATACATACCAGATTTAGCTTTATGAGTTTAACTGTTAATGACAATTTTCATTGTTTACATTCCAACATGTAGTGCGGATAACAGACATTTGCGGATTATACATCGGCGGATTTCACAGAGTTGACTGTACTTTGTACACACATGATTTGATATTGATTCATGAATAGGCCTATTATCGGGTGACAGAAATCAGGACGTTTCAAAATGTCAGCCACGCTAGAAATTCAAAGTGCTGTAATTCAGCCATTTTTTAAGATATAGGTGAGATTTTGGATAATCGTATAATAGTGCTGTAAAATTTGTATTGTTTTAGACTAAATTTTGTGTAATTGTTTTGTATAATGTAAATTTTGTATTAATTGACAATCATCACATTCAAATCAACCAGTGACTCAACATGACCATTTCAGAATTCAATGAAACTCTCAGGAATCATTCTCCCTGATGATATAAATGAGAATATATTTTTATAATTTTTTTTATCACATTAAATTTTTATACAATTAATTATTTAAATTTTGAAAAATCATCATTTTTTCGGTTGCATAAATTTTTCAATTTTGAATTTCTCAACTTCTATCAGGCATACAGAATTTTATGACCCCTCATTTTAAAAAGAAATTTATAAGGTTTAATTTGATACCCAAGTTGACTATGCTCAGTTGAAAAAAAATAATTTTTTTTAAAATTTAAAATATAAAATTTTTTTAGGTAGTTTTTTTTTTTTAAATTTTCAAAAAAATGTAGATTTGTTGTAATATTATAAGCTTAAATTTCTGAAATTTTTTGAGTGGGATTTCAATGGGATCAAGGGTTATGAAATAAAAACTGAAAATTACCATCCAAATAACAATCTAATTCTAGCTATTTTGTTATTTATGTATTATTTGAATGGTAATTTTCAGTTTTTATTTCATAACTCTTGATACCATTGAGATCCCACTCTAAAAATTTCAGAAATTTTAGCTTATGATATTATAACAAACATACATTTTTAAAAAAACACTATCTGAAATTTTTTTTTAATTTGATTAGTGAGTCATTACGGGCCAGGGTCAAGCTAATTTTATCTTAAAATCAGCTCGAACGATTTTGAATAAATTTTGCATCCTATCATTTTAGATAATGAGAAGACCATTGGGCTAAGTCACATGTTCAAGAAAATTCAATTAGTGGATCACTACAGGTCAGAGTCAAGCTAATTTTATCTAAAAATGGCTCAAACGATTTTGACTAAATTTTGTAACCTACCATTTTGGATTATGAGACGAGACCATTTTGCTTTGTCACATGTTCGAGAAAATTCAATCAGTGGGTCATTTTTATGTCACTATAGGTGAAACTAATTTGATCTAAAAGCGGCTCTAATGATTTTGTCTTAAATTTTGTATCCTACCATTTTAAGGTACTAGAAGACCATTGGGCTGGGTCACATGTTCGAGAAAATTCGATTAGTGAGTCATTTTTGGTCACTACAGGTCAGAAGAAAGCTAATTTTTTTCTTAAAAATGGCTCTAATGATTTTGACTAAATTTTGTATCTTACCAGTTTGAGGTACTAGAAGACTATTGGGCTGGGTCACATGTTCAAATTAATTTTATTAGTGGGTCATTTTTGGATCTCTATGGGTCAGTGAACTTAAATGGGAATAAAGGTTGAAACAGTTATTAAATTTTTGAACAGTGGGTAGTAAACGAATTCGCAAAGTAGCCAACATTTCACCTTTATATTTGATGAAATGTTGGTGACATTGGTGAGATTTGGGCTTTCTACCAATGTCAAAATACATTCTTGGTGCCAAATGAAAGAAACTCGCCAAGTTTGTGAGTTTTTGCCAAATTTTTACTTTTGGTGAAAATGTTGGCTTTCAGAATCCGAAGACATTTTCCAGAAATTCTCAATTGGAGCCGATATACATGATTTGACCAATCAGAGTTCATAGAACATTCTAAAGCAACAGTGACGTTGTACCGCAACACATATCTGCTGAAGTCACATCAACATTGATGTTTTATTGAGTTGAACTTAAAGCTAATTTTAACCCAGCTGAGCTCGGTTTCTCTGCTGGTGTCAAATAATACTCTAAAAATCTAATTAATGCCCTTAAAGAAAAAAATTTAAAAAATAGGACAAAAATTATAAATGTGTTTAGCATTTATATTTTGCTTAATTTCTTACTGTCTCTTAACTATTTTGCTCAGCACATGCAAAAAGTAATTCTAAATCCTGCAGAAAAATAAATTACAAAACCAAAAGAAAAGGTATTGTAACATTTTTGTTCTTTCAAAAATTAAATGATATTTGTGCCATTATTTTTTTTTTTCCTGTTTCATCAAATTAAGTTTCCATCAGTTGATTTAAATTATGTAATTGATATTTTCTACGGTGTATGTTTAGCTTCTTTGTCCCTAATTAAAATTCCCTAATTTTGAATTGTAAAAGGCCTTATAACTATAGATTGTAAAAGTTAGCTCAGAAAAGGACTCTTAAATTGTTTTCAGCATTTTTTAATTGTGATAAATTTGTTTTGATAATGCAAAAGTTTTTTTTTTAATCATTTATATTGTTTTAGATTTGGGGAAAGTTGATCAAAAAAAGGACAGGAAAAGAAAAGTTGATAAAAGTACACCAGCTAGGATTCCAGAAGTTGCTGACAAAAAGATTACCACTGAGAATGATAAGAAAAAAATGTCACCACCTAAAGAGACTCCCAAAAAAGGTATATGGCTATGGTTATCATTATGACCAAATGTAATATTAACATAATTTACTCTATTTATTCTTATATTTTATCTGTGTCATAAGTACTACCTAAAATCTTTAATTATTATTCTATAGACTTGTGATTTCTGCTTGCTTAAATGCTTCAGTCAGTTTAAAGTTAATGTAATATGACTACTAGTTTTATCCCAGTAAGATAAAATGTAAAATGAGAGTCATATAAAGATAATTTCAACTTTTTTATGTTTCCCTTTTTAATACCTATATGTTGTTTTTCTTTGATTACTATTTAAAAAAATGAAATATGTATATTCAGAATGTCATCAGAAATAATAGTATATTGTTAATAAATCTTTTTGAGCATATCATTGACTTTTCGTAACACTGTAGATTTTCAAAAGTTATTATTTTTTTTATATTCTTTGCATATCTGTTAAGCTTCATTCTATTGTAATATCGCCTTTTAATTCTTCTAGGCCTATTCCCTATATTACTATTAGATAATATTTAGTATAATTTTATCATTCTATTGGTCATTATTTTATATAAACAAATATAAAACTCTGAGTTTGTGCAGGGTCACTCAGTGTTTTGTGTTATAATTCTTCATAAAAATATTGTAGATGTCACTTAAGTTTAAAAGGTCTGAAAGACTATGCTAGTTTTCATTAATGTGCTTTTCTTTTCTTAAATGAAAAATTGTTTTATTTGAATTTGTTAAAACATTGTATCTGGAAGTTTATGTAATAACATACCGTAAGATGGAGTTTACTTTGTGACACCTGGTCTAGTTTGCATATTTAGTGTTAGAGCTTCGGGAAATGGTCGTTAGGTGATGTGTCACACCGTATTAGGAGATGGCAATGATGTTTGCTTTTCTACCGCACTAGACAGAGCAGGATATTCAAAATATTGTAACTAGACTGGGAGTCGCAAACAGTCTTACAGTATAAAAATTTAGATAGGCCTTTATTTTATTAACCTCTTGCTTTCTTCAAAGTTGCCAAAATGACCATGATTTGTTACCTGATTGTTATTATAGTATAAACTGGCAATGTGTATTGGCAATATATTTATTTAAACCTTTTAGTGGTCACCATTTAATTATGTCTTGTGTTTTTATTTTTTATCTTTCCCTCCCCATATGCGAGATATTCATACTCGAGTGATTACCCCCTTCACTTGTCTTGATGCCATATTTTTGGAAGTTATTAATTTTGAGCTAATGTTAATTAAAATAACATTGGTATTATTGTTATTTTGTTTTTAAATTTTTTTATGAATGTATGTTGAAAATTACATAAATAATTAAAATATAAATATTTTTTACATTTTCATTAGCAGTAACACATACATAATTATTACAGAGCCTGTGGACTTTCATTTCCATACCAGTCTTACATTATTTATGCTACAAAATCCATATTCCTTTCATGTAGTATTAGGAAGAAGACTATTCTACTGTAAACATTGTCTAACCACAGACCATAGACAACATCATTTATCAAACACAATAGTTTTAGTTTTGTATAAAAATACTGTCTATTACCTATTGAAATAAAACCATCATGATCTTGTGTGTTTCTATTTCAAGTTGTAACTAAAAAGAAAATGAAAAAATATCTAATACTACTTGAATAAAATTACATTTGTGAACTTTTTTTATACTGTTTGGAATCGGTGCCTACTTGTTAGTTTTAATATTTTTGTTACAATGTCAAATCATATTCACCCAAACTCTCTTCCAGTCATACTTTGTGAATCTCCCTCCATTGGTAATTAATGGATGAGCCCTTACCATGTATTATTAATGAAATATTCATTGTCTTTATGCTGCCCTAAAAGCTGAATGTCTCATATTATGTATTTGTTTATTTATAAAGGAAGAAGTAAAGCTGTCTCAAAAAGAGGAAAGGTTCAGAAAGAAGTAAGTTTCTTCCTTCATGCTTCATATATTTTAAAGATAGTTCAAATGTAGAATTAACCGATACCAGGGCCTTTGGTCCAAACTGTGAACACATTAAGCCTGCTAGCTGCATTAGCTTAGGGTAAACATATCTCTGTCCAGAATCATTGAAAAAAAAAATCCATACAAATTACAAAAGCAGGGTATTCCACAGTTTTCTTTAGCTTTTATAAAAGGGCTCATTTATTTTAAAAGTGGCGGGTATCATTTTTTGATTGTTACCCAACACCCTCCATATAAATCATATTTGTTATCTTTACTTACATTCAGTTAATGGTGAACATAAAAATATGGGTTATACTACTGGCTGAAAAAAGGGAAAAATCCCATATATAATTTTGATTACCAAATTGCACAGAGGAAATCAAAATAGCCATTCGATTAGGAATTCTATTTTCTTTCAATTTATGCCTCTGAAAAAAAAAGAGCTTAAGGGACTGCCTGCATATTGATGTTTGAAATTGTACTCTTATTCATTCAAATAGTCATGTCTTTTCTTGTTTATTAACAAAGAAACCTAAATTCTTATGCTTAATCTTTCATTTTTATATCCAGTGTATAGTGCACACCTGTAAATTTTGATCAGTTTTCCTGTTTCAAAAGTGCATGTTATATACAGTAATTCTCAATTAATAACTATTTTCATTTTTCTCTGCAGAAAGTTTGCAAACAAAAAATGTATCTGATTTTGTCCCTACTGTATCAATTTTTGGAAGGCGGTGTATTTTCATACTAAGATATTTATTTAAATATCTTTCAAACATATGTGATTAAATTTAAAGAGTAATTTAACAGAGGGGAGCTTTTTGAATCATAGAAATACAGAGATTACATTATGATGTCAGACTGTCATAATACAACTGTGTTGGAGAAAAAAAGAGAATTTGTAATATGTAGAAAATCATCTTTTAAAGTCTCTCTAAATTCATTAAAAAAAAAGTAATAGCATTTATTTAAAACATTCATCCTATGAAATTGATCACCAAATTAGTTTGAAAAGCTATGGGAACTCTTCTAGTACCTAGATAATAAATAGTGTTCAACCAAAACAAGTTTTTAACACTGAAACCAAATTTCAATTATCTTCCTAGTTTCAGCTGAAACAAAAATGTCTTAAAAATAAATTTAAAGTGATAAATGTATATGTATATATATAAAATTATTAATTATACATGTAAAGAAACACATTTCTACATTTTGGTCTAAAAATCGTGATTAAATTTAAAGAGTAATGTAACAGAGGAGAGCTTTTTGAATCATAGAAATAGAGAGATTACATTATGATCTCAGACTGTCATTATAATACAACTGTGTTGGAGAAAAAAAGGGAATTTGTAATATGTAGAAAATCATCTTTTAAAGTCTCTCTAAATTCATTAAAAAAAAAAAAAAAAAGAAAAGTAATAGCATTATTTAAAACATTCATCTATGAAATTGATCACCAAATTAGTTTGAAAAGCTATGGGAACTCTTCTAGTACATAATAAATAGTGTTCGACCAAAACAAGTTTTTAACACTGAAACCAAATTTCAATTATCTTCCTAGTTTCAGCTGAAACAAAAATGTCTTAAAAATAAATTTAAAGTGATAAATGTATATGTATATATATAAAATTATTAATTATACATGTAAAGAAACACATTTCTACATTTTGGTCTAAAAATCGTGACTTTCGTCAAACGATTGCAGAAAAACTCATGAAATTTGTCAAGAGGAGTCAATATCCAATATTTTCGATATATATTCGATATTTTTATAATAGTTGTTGATATTATTAATTATTTTATTGACAATTATTTTTTTTTTTCAATCTGGCTTTCGCTAGAGAGTCTTTCATTCGGGACGTGGCTGGGCTCCTGGGAATCTTGCTTCCGCAAAAGAGTCGGAGTAGAGTAGAAGAATAAAGGGTTGCGGACGAAGATGGGCCGCTCGCCGCGGCGTTGCGTTTAAAAAAAAGTTCGTGAATTTCATGAATCTGTCATGGGAAAAAACTAAGTTTCATCAGTTGGTCACAAAAAAAAAAAAAATGTGAATTTCATCAAACAATTGCAGAAGAAAATCGTAAATTTTGTCAATTGATCGTTGAAAAAAATAAATTTCGCCAATCGTATGGGTGATTCTGTTCTGAATTTTCCGAAAAGTTGGACATAAAACATTGTGAATTTCGACGAATGGTCGACAAAAGAAATCAATTTCGTCAATCATTCATAAAAAAAATCGTCAATTTCATCAAAGAACTACCAGAAAAACGCGAATTTTGTGAAAGGATCATGAATAAAATGTGAATTCCGTCAAAGAATCACAGAAAAAACACATTCCGTGAAAGGATTGCGGAAAAAATTCAAATTTCATCAAAAGGATTGTGGAAAAAACACAAATTTCATCAAAAGATTGCGAAAACCACTGCAAATTTTGTCAAAAGATTGCAAAAAAACCTGGAAATTTCATCAAGATTGTGAAAAAAAACCTCAAATTTCGCCAAAAGATCGTGCAAAAAACACAAATTTCATAAAAGGATCTCGAAAGAACGTGAATTTTGTCAAACAGGTGCAGAAATTGATTGCAAATTTCGTCAAATTATGACAGAATAAAATCAGGAATTCTGTCGAACGATCGCTAAATAAAATCACGAATTTCAAGAGATCAAGTAAGAAATTGCTAATTTTGTCAAACAAGTACAACAATTATTCATGAATTTTGTCAAAAGATCGCAGAATAAAGCCCCAAATTCCATCAAACAATCGCAGAAAAAATCGTGAAAGTCATCAAAAGATCGCATAAAAAAATTTGCAGATATTCTTCAAACAAATGCAGAAATTAATCGTGAATTTTGTCAATCAATTGTGGAAAAAATCGTAAATTTTGTCAATCAGTCGAAAAGAAAAATCGCGGAATAAAATTGCGAATTCCGTCAATTGTTCATGGAAAAAATCGTAAATTTCATCAAGAGATCGCATGATAAAATCGTCACTTTCGTCGAATGATCATGGAAAAAAATCTTGAATTCTGTCGAACGATTGCAGAAAAAAATTGTGAATTTTAGTAAGAGGTTGCGTAAAATAATCGATTTCAAAATTTAATTGTGAATATCATCAAACAGGAAATATTTTAGGCCTATTTTTGGAAAAAATTCTGGTCTTGGGCTACACAGTGATGTGATGGAGATGTGAACCAATCTTTGACCTTGGTTTTGTATGACATCGTTCGATAAATTCTCTCTTTTTTTTAATGTAATAACTGTTAATTGTTTTTGTTGGGGTTAGGGTTGTAAACTGGCACTGTGAAAGATGTCTTTATAACATTAATATTTTTAATTATCTATTTAAATCTGCAAACTACGGTAATAAGTGGCCACTAGCTTGACAGTAGTGGCTACTAAACATACATCCTCTACCAGCTACTGGCTACTAATGCAATTATTGAATTTTAACCTTTAGTGCTTCGGTTTGGAAACTTTGTCTCCAAGTTGGCTTTCTTTGCCTCAGACCAGAACTTGTAATTTTCACTTGAAATGAGATGCAGACTAATAACACAGAAGGCTTTCTTATTTATATGAATTTTATCTAATTAAAAAAAGTTTTAGGTATGCATACCTTGGTTTACCTTTTATAATGATTTTTGTAAATGATCATTAGCTTTTTATTCTATGCCTTCCCAGAGTTTCCCCCAGGTTTATAAAAGGCAGGGTGCTGCTTGTGGGAAAAGGGCACTTTTAGATTTCAGAGGATACATTTTGGATTCTTAAGGGCACTTTTTTTATTTTTAAAAGCATTCTTTTGATTTTTAAAATTATTAATATTTAATAGTCAGGGAACTCTTTTAAAGACAGCAATGAGTCAATTTTTACTATGCAAGTAAATATTTTAATATACAAAGAAGTAAATACACTTTTTTTCAACTGGGGGCAATAACAGTGTGCTAATTTTTTGGATGAGGGACAAGAAGAGTTTGTTTGTACAAGAAGGGCTATTTTGTAAACCTAAGGACAGGCAGGGTGCAGCACCCTCCTGAAGTCTGGGGAAAACTCTGCTTCCTTAGAGCATGTTGAAAACACTTTTATGGTACTCAAACTAAAAATTTTCTATCACTATTAACTCTGCAGATTTTAATGAGCACATGGAAAGCGTTTTCAAAATTTTGTCATATATACATTGAGTTACTATAAACAGTGAAGTTCTTAGTAATAAATAAGCAGGCTCTCATTTAAGCCAATGCAGCTCAAGTCAATGAGTGATGTTGAAAATTCCCAAAGGACAAAACTAGATTTTAGGAATACAGATAGTTTTAGTCCCAGCTAGATATTCGATAGTAATTTCACCGAAATTAAGATTTTGTGTTGAAAACGATACCGAATATTCAGTCGAACTCTAATAATGAATAACTGAAAGGTGTAATAGAGCAGATCAGTAATTAGAATTGACAATTATAATTATAGCTCTATTCTGTTTAGAAGGTAAAAGGATGGAGTAAGAACGTAGGTTTGTTATTTGCATCTATTATTATTTTTTGACATTCATAAAAGAAATTCAAACTTTTAGCCTAATATAGTAAATTTTGTCCTCTACAATATTTTAAAATGTAATGATTTAAAAAAAATTTGTGTGTTCCACACGCGAATGTCTTTCTCAGTTATACAATAGTGTGGCCACGTGTTTTTTGCATTTTGCAGTTATTTTTTCGCATTAGTGTAAGGAATCCTGTTGTAATCTTTTAGCTCAATGTAGTAAATGTTGTCTTTTTAATAAAGTTTATATGAAATTCATATAGCAGTGTTTAAATGTTTTGAGATTTTTAGAGTATTTTTTGCATTTTGTGGCAATTTATTGACATTCATAAAAGGAATTAGGTTTCAAACTTTTAGCCTACTATATCATATCTACCATACCTAATACATTTTGTCCTCTCTGATTTTTATATGTTGTTTTTGGCAGAATTTTTTGTGTTTTCATTGCGATTTTTCAAAAAAAAAATCGCCTCTTAGGAAAGAGTAGATTTTGGAGAATAATGAATTTGGGTGTCTGGAGACTTTGTATTTTATATACTATATAATATTCCATTATTATGGGGTTTTTTTTTATTATTATTTAATGCAATAGGGCAATTGAATATTGTTAACTTTCTAATATTTTAAGTTCAGCTTGTAAAAGGCTATTTTGAATTTAAAATTATTGTTGATCTACTACTGAAATTGTCTTATTTTCAGTTTTGTATTCTTAGGCAGATCACACACTGAACAGACAAGCAGACAAAAACGTCAGACACATGACAAATTGTAGCATTCAAACCGGTTTCTCCTTTGTTATCAGCATGAAATGTCTCTTGACTTACGCTTTTCTGCTGTTTGTCTGTTCAGTGTGTGATATGCCTTATCTTAAAATATTAGTATGCTTCAGCATTTGATTTGTTGTTTTATAACCTTTTTTTTTTTTACATACATTTCAAGCTTAAAAATAATATAAAGGAGTGCTTTATTTAATTTTTCTGAATACCCTGACTTTTATTAACTTTTTCCATATCTTACATTTCTACCTTTTCTGTCTTTAAGGCATCACCTGTACAAAGAGTTCAACGAATTCTACGATCAAGAAAGTGAAGTCATCTGCTTTTATTTTCAAGTTCTTCAATCAAATTCAGTACATAATTTATATGTACAGTTTTAATTGCATTTTCCATTGTTTATTGCAAGTAAGCTATCTTTTGAAAATGATAAGCTGTATCATGCATCATTGATATAGATATTTTCCTGATATTTATTTAATAAACAAACATTTAGCTTTTTCTATAGCATTTTTAAAACATTTTTATGCAATTTTTAATGTCAGTATATTTTAATTCTAAGAAGATTCTTTCTTCTAGATTATAGTTGAAAAGTTTTATTGTACATAACCGTTATGCATTTAGCTGCATAATTGTACAAAAATTAAGGTTCATTTTTATATTCATTTTGTATATATTCATCTGTTATATTGTTTTACATTGAATGTTCTACTTTTTTGAAGGAGAATAGTTAATTCTTATTTGTGAAAATTAACTATTCGAAAAAGCATCAAAAGGAATTCTTCCTGATGATTTTTTTTTTTCCACGTTTAAAAGTAGTTGTCATATAATTGTTCTGAAAACATTGCAATAATGCTAAATTGTATATATGCACATGCACCTCATCCTGTTTGTTAAAAAGCTTTATGTAACTTAAGCAATAGCTTTTAACAAACATTTTCCCAGTGACGAATGAGCTTGGAACATAGTATGGAATAATTTATCACATGCTGTTGTTTTGTAAATCTGTCTTGATGTTTTTCTCTGCTTAAAATCACTGTCATAACCAAAAACATCAGAATTTCTAATTTAATTCTCAGTTTACATATATTAATTCATTTATTGATGATCATTTACTGCTTTATATTTTAATTCATGCTTTGTAATATATTTTGTGTGTGTTTGTCACTGAATGACGAAAAACAGAAAATGTTACATTTGCTTTACTCAGTTGGTAATTTATAAATAATAAAATACACTATTATATATGTGTATAATTATGAATATGGAAAACAAAAATATTCTTATATTTATTTTTATACATAGTAATAGAAACTCATTTCAGTCATTCCCCTATTTAAAGTCCAGGCTATTTCATATTTAATAATTACTTTAATACTTCTGTTTAGTTTGAAATTATTTTTAACACTTCCTAGCTCATATTTACATATTTAGTTAGATTTATACAACATGCATTTACTTTTCTAAAAGTGTTTATTATAATAGCACATGATGATTATTACCAGCTCCCCATAGCCAGTTTCTCTTTGATGGAAATCTTGTGTGAATATTTTTTTCTGACCCCCAGATTTTAATATTTTAAATATTTTTGTTTTCATCTTTTGTTTATCTGATAGAGGAATCTGTTTAGCCCTCATGTACAAAAGATGACTGTAGTGCCCCTTACAAACCAAACCTTTTTTTTTTTTTTTTTTTTTTTCCTCTTGATTTTTTAAAAATTGATTTATTATTGAAAATTTAAATATTAGATTTATTTCTGATGTTTTAATCTATGCTATGTATTTTTAGGATTTCATGTCTATCATTTTTTGTTTGTTTTCCTTCATCGTACATCCCTTTATGTCCTAGCGATTCTTGTTATAAAATTCCATTATACAGACTGATTGGCTGTAATACGTTTTTTGGTGAATTATAGAAACTTTAATTATCATATTCTAAAAGCATTAATTCATTCTACAGAACAAAAATATTTTTAAATTGATAACTTTACCTATGATATCTGTTCAGCTTTCTTGATATTGAAAGACATGGGGTGGAGTTCTGAAAAATTTCTATATTTATATTGTAAAGCCATTATATTTAAATACTTTCTAATTCTGTTCAATACTTAAAGCAACATTTTAAAGAAATGATTTGAGTTCAGTTGTAAAAGTCTCATAAATCCCTAGAAATACTGATTTATTTTATTAATTTTAATAGACAAAAATCTTTCTAAAATTTATTCAATGATTGCAGAAATCTCTAATGTATTTCTTAAAAAAATGCTTTGGACAGTAAAATTTTCAGTAATTCATTATTTGGGACATAAAGGGATCAAACAGGATTTTTGCCTCCTTTATATTTTGAACTTATTGATATTTGATGTTATCTATATTTACTTATGTTTCCCTTTATAATTATTAGAATTTTAAACACAATTTATTGATTAAAATAAAATAATTATGTATAAAATTGTAATATAATTTTAATACACTGATGCTTTGAACAAAATTGTCAGTTTGTTACAGAACCCTATTCATTGTAGAAATGTTCTGTTGTGCAATATGTTATTGATTGCTCATTATCACTGAGAAAATATAGTTTTCTAAATGTTAAATTATCCATGACAGCAATAAAAACTGCTGTCCTTTAGCTTATTCTCCCTTTGAGACTAATTCTGATATCTATTCAATTGTCTTTGTAAAAGTCTGCCCCCCCCCCCCCCTCATAGGATATAATTGTCATCTAGCATTGTTATAACACACTCATTTTCATCTAGCATTAACCCATATTTCTATGAAAGACATTACTTCAAAGTTATGTGTATTCAACTTTTTTTTAATGATGTGTAACATATTGATTGTTCCTTTTAAGGGACCATCCATTAATTATGTCACACAAATTTTGTAGTTTTTTTTAACCCCCCCTCCCCATGTCAGAGTTTGTCATACTTAGGTAATACCCTCCCTACTGTTGTCACATCACATTTTAATACACAACTAACGTTTTAAAGCTAATTTTATGAAAAGAGTATGTTATAAATTATCAATTATTTTTATAATATTTGAACCCTTAAGAATATCGTACAGTTGGCCTGATAAGAAAATTGCTAAAATTGCAGTTGTAATGTTTACTGTACCAAGCACTGGGCTGCACAGATCAGCAAAACCTGTGAAGGCCAAATTTTTAAATTCCTTTATTTTCACTGTTTTTCAACAGTCTCTCCCCCACCCCTTTAAAATTTGAACAAGTTAACGGATTTACATGTTTCTGTTTTTTTTTTAATAAAAGAAATTAAATTCTCTACAAACTACTTGTAAAACAAACAAAACTTTTTTTTTTTCGAGATACAACAAAAATGTGAGCAATTTTTGTGGATTTTGAATGTTTTATTGTTTTTTGTTTTTTTAAGCATAATATACAGACAATATAATAAACAGTATAAAAAGAGAATGGCTCAAACATATTGAAAATGGATGTCAAAATTGTGGCAAAACTAGTTTTGCAAGATTAATTTTGCCGTACAATATAAAACATTTTTCTATTGTTTTTTACAATTTAGCAAATATTTTCTATTTTTGTACAACAAATAAATAAATGTAAAAGGCAGTAACAGACTAAACTAATTACATGGTCCCTAATCCATTACCAAACTTCAATTTTTGTCATTTCAAACCTTTCTGGTCACCTTAAGGTCTTGTGTGATTTACTTTAAGCTATTGAAATTCAAAGAAAACGGAAAAATATGCTTAACTAGCAGACTTGCCCGATGTCCATCTTAACGTTTGGGACCTTTAGAGTACAATGTGTGTATTTTAGATGAAAAAAACATTTAAATGAAAGAAATACATCATTTTAATGCATTTATAGTAACTTTTTAAAATTTTAATACAAAAGCACTTTATCTGCTCAGTTTGACGTCAATTTCAGATGTGAAAATATAATGAGTGGGTCTGAATCTTTAGTCGCTTGTTAATTGGCTTTTTGCACAGTTTTTTTTTTTTTTTTTTTAAGATGTGACAACAGGGAAGAAAAAAAATCATTTGAAAATTTAAAAAATTAGATTTATATAAAGATAAATTATGTAGGTGGTTGAAAAAAGGGGGTAACAGGTGGTCTGAGAAATTTCTGAAATAGCCAGTATATTTTTCACTGAATTCTAAAATATATGTGTGTCACATTTACTGCAAATATTTTAAAAATTGAGGATTTGTATAAGAAACCCACAAACTTTCATTTATATATAGAGCAAGAAAGAATCTACATAAAAATACATATATTTTTAATGAACTTTATTGTACTGCTTGAAAATAATACCTAATTATTTTCATACTTCAGATGCAATGTCATAACTTGTTACCCCTCTCCCCCCCCCCCTCCTCTTAAATTTGTGATGTAATTAATGGATGATCCATAAGTGGTTAAATGTGTAATTAATTCTTTGTAGCTGAAGCTAAAGAAAATTGTATGCGTGATTGTGCATATTATAGCTATAAATGTCCCTTACAAGGCAAAATGGAACATAATTTATCAGGGCTCAATAAAGAGTTGTCCAAACTGGTAAAGGTGGAACATTTTTGCTTTGTTTCCTCCCTTTTCTGAAAGTGGTTAAAATTTGAGATGCAATTTAAATGATAAATTATTTATTGTTATTACAAACTAAGAATAGGGCATGGGAAAAAAAAAAAGATGTTTGTTTAAACTTTCTGCATTTTTCTTAAGTGAATAAGAATACTTAAGTGAAAGTCTTAGAAAATATATTTTACTAACACTTTTTATTCACTAAAGTGAAAATGCATTTACTCTCTGAAGCTGTGCAAGGGTATATAAAAGACATATAGAACAAATTTTTCATAATTTTAATACAATAAAAAGTGTTAGATGTAGATGAAAGTGCATTACGTTCTATGGAGAACCATTTGTTTTTGAACAAAAATGGTGTTTGTTGACTACAATGTCCAAAACCCCGGTGAAAAACAGGAGAAATTGATTGTTAAATATAAAAGTAGGAGTAAAAAAAAGGGGGGGGGGGGTGGAGAGAACTCTGCAAATAAATTAAATTAAAAAAATTGTCATACAAGTAAAGCAATCCAACATTAAAATCCAATATAATAGAGTAGACTCCCTCAAATCTACATATCTGGGGACCAAAGGTCTTTCAGATTTTAGAATCTGGTCACTGATTTGTTCACATATTTTAAACAGTAATTTGAATGTTAATTAAATTAATAATTCATAGCTAAATATGCATGACAAAGATGAGATAAATGTTTCTTGAACCATTCAATGAAACTTGTCTAATAAAAGTACACTAATTATTTACATTTAAATTGTAAAATAATGTAGTACTTTAAAGCTGACCTCTAATTATAAATGAATATTAAGACCAGATATTTGCAACCACCTTGCTTTAGTCACCTGACATCCACATAAATGTACCAGTCTTTAAGGCTTTTGTGATTTGTTTTAAAGAATACAGTCAGGAGTACTTATTTCCCACTAGTATATCTAAAGAATCTTTTAAAACTCTACAAAGAATGGTATAATATCTTGATTGCCATTCATGCTTTGTATAATAGGTGTAATTAAAAAGTACAAGTGTTTGTCGCCATTGTATAGCAGGAAATTTTTTTTACCTTTTTTTTTTTTTTTTTTTTTAACCACTTTTGTGCGTGGTATTATCAACTAGGGATGCACCAAATAGTAGCTGTTAGACCGTATACCGAATATTCAGCTGGGTGAATACTTTTATATTTCAAAGTTTAAAAGCATTAAAATGTTAAATTTTAAAACAATTTTATATAATATTTAATACAGAAACTTGCATATTCATCAAGATCTTTTTACAAGTAAACTTTATACTGAATAAAATATGCTTTTAGTTATTTAAGAAGAGGGTAGTTATAAAACTGTTTTAATTAATAATTTTTTTTTTCACGGCTTCTTCTGTGAATTAAAACAAAATAAAATTTTCTTAAATTCTAATACAAACATTTTAAAATGAAAGAGAAATCATGGAAAATTTTACAGGGTCATATATTGTTATTTGTCAGATGGAGACTTAAAAATAAATAAGTACTACGATCTATTCAAATAGTGGCAACTATGCAAGAATAACTTTTCTACTCTCTTTGATTTAGCAAGAAAGTTTTTAAATGCATTCTAGATCAGAGTCTAGAGTGAGCAATCATTTTCAGAGATTGTAAACATACAGGTTGTTCCTAAAATTTTGCAACAAACTTTCAGTGGCGATAATATGGTCAAGACAAACATTTCTGGACCAAGAAACAACATCTCAATCTATTTATTCCATCAAAATTACAACACATTCAATTAAAAATACTAGGTGCGTGTGTAACTACAAACCAAAACTGAATTTTTGTTCATAACTTTAACAATAATGAAGATATTTTGATGATATTAGTTTAATATTAATTTTGCTTGTATTAAATATGATGATATCATTGAAATGACTGAATTTTGGCCAGTATCACAGTATAAATACTTTCAACTACATTCTGAATGAAGGAATATCTAGCTCATAGTTGTTTAGATATGAATGGTGGCAATTTCCAGCACTTCTCATCATGACATTATAATTTGCAGAAATCAAAGCAAGTCTGTTGAAAATATAGTTACGACATCTTCATTATTATTAACAAACAAAAATCCAAGTTTAGCCTCAAGTGAAATGAGATATACTGTATTTATGACTTATCTGTCTCTATCTATCGACCTATCTATCTATAACTTATTTATCTATTATTGTGATAATGGTTTCCTGAACAAAATTTATCAATCTTGGATGTATATTATCAATCCCGAAAGTTTTCTATTTTGTTTAGAAACATCCTTTTTTTTTTTGTGTGAAAAAGCAACAAACAGATTATTTATTAGACAAGGTTCAGGGACTTACATTTGTACATCATTAATCCCTATGAAAATCCTCTTTAATGGGAAATTTTTGTAAATGATACTTTACAAACAGCAAATAAATAATGTTAAAACATTAGCTTTTATTTAAATATGATTCTTTCTCTAATTATTCTGAATATCTTTATAAGTTGGCAGTTTAAAGTAGAAGTTATGTAAGGTTTTAAAAAATGTTTTAAAAGGTTTTCTAAGTATTCGTCCAAACCAAATATTTGGTAACATGGCCGAATACCGAATAGATACCAAATAATTGGTGCATCCCTGTTATCAACACGTTTTCTTTTCCTTGCTGGTCTTACATTTGGCAATTTTTCTGTTGTAATTTGTATTGTTTATCTTAAACATATTGAACTTTAAATTATTGATACAGTACAAAAATTCAGTACAAATAGTCACTTGTAATTTTACATCTGTTTTTCATATTTATATGCATCCATATACATTTGTTCTTATATTATTGAAAGCAACTTTGTAATTGCTTATATTTGCAGTTAATTTATATTTATAAAAAATTTGTACCCATATTATTAAAAATGTATTTTAAAACTCAATGTGTGTTGTATTGTGTGTTAAATGGCAAAACCATCCTTAAGTTTGTTCTCAAAAAACTTTTGTAGAAAAATGCAAGTTGATCATATTAGATTTTATAAAATTCATCTCTATTATGCTAGAACCTGTAGACCAGCCATACTGAACCTGCGACCCAGCAACCTCATATGCATGACCTGAAAAACATAATCATTAATCTGCATTTAATCGAGATCTGCTTAAAAGTTATTTGAGACCTCCACTTAGAGATCTGCACAGGTCTATTTTAATTCATGGTACTCGGGCTGGGCCCAGGCCATACTTTTTTCTGAAGGGCCGGGTCTAGAGACTACTCTTTATGGGCCGAGTCAGGTTCGGGCCTTATTTTTTCTTGTATGATCGGGCTGGTCTGGGACTAACTTATTTTTTCTGCACAGAGTTAGGACTGGTTTCATTCCTAGTCTTCACAGCCCAAAATTTTCAGTCCTAGTTTTGACCCAGCCCGTATGAAAATCATTGTCTCAACATGGCCTGGTCCGTTCAAAGGTCAGTTTAATTAGGCCTGCACCAAAAATTTTTGCAAAAAATGCCTACATTTTTAAATCGCCATTGTTCTTCAATAAAACATTAAAATTTATTCTTTTTAAAGAATAGTAGATTTCTACGTTTATTAAAATATAATAAACTGTGTGAAAAAGAACCTGCAAATGACAGAATCCTGTTTTAAACTGAAAAATGTGTTGATTCATGCAAAATTAATATACTAATATGTAAGAAAAGAATATATCATATGATACATTTACCCTCACTAAGAAGAGAATTATTTAATTTTTTTTTTCTTTTCTATGCACTTCTGTCTTGGAAGATTTTACTGTATAGCATTTTTCAGATTTTTAACACTTGAATACATGGAATATGGATTAACAGTATTAATGATAACTGAATTAATGACATATTAATGATAACTGAAACATACAAGAAATAGAGATTCATTAAAAAAATAAATATTGTAGCCTGCCGAACTTCTATAAAAATGAAGATTATAAACATTAAAAAAAAAGTTAAGATAAATATTTTTGGTCAGAACTACTCGTATGAGACAAATTTTTAAACAAATCGACGTAAAAATCAATGTTTTGTAGAAATTCACTCGGGCCGAGATTTTAACTTTTTTCGGTTCGGGCCGAACTTTTAATTTTTGTATTGGGTCGGGCCGAATTTTTTTTCCCTATGAGTTGGGCTGGGCCCATACAGACCTCTGCCTCCACTATTGTTTTATATATTTTTATGGGAAGACAAAATCTGCTGTGTTATTTATAATTAACAAATTTTTTAAAGCATATTAAACTGCCACAAATACAACTACCACAAATCATTGGAAAGAACGAGATCTGAAGTCTCTGATCGCAGAATATGCATTGGAAAATGTTTTCAATGCAGACAAAACTGAATTATTTTTCAAAGTTCTTTCAGAAAAATCATTTGCTTTTAAAGGCAACGTATGCAATGGTGGATAAAGGGCAAAACAACAGCTAACGATATTGCTTGGTGTTAATATGACTGGCTCGGAGAAAGTCCTGCTTCTATTCATCGGGAAATATAAAACCCCTAGATGTTTCAAGAATGTTAAAAAGTTCCCATCAGCGTACTTTGCCAACAAGAAAGCATAGATGAACTGGCAAAATATGTAAGAAGTGGTTGAAAAAGTTGTACCATCATTTTGAAGAAAAAATCAAAATTCTCCTGATAGTAGACAACTGTACTGTACACATTGAAGTTCCTATGTTCAGGCAATCCAAGTGGTGTCCCTTCCACCAAATTTCACCTCAGTTTTGCAGCTAATGGATCAAGGAGTGGTTCCTTCTTTCAAAAGGAATTACAGAAGACTGCTTTTGAAAAGAATCATACTTAATTTAGAACTTGAAAACCATTACGTCATTGATGTACTCAGTGCGATGCATTTACCAGTTACCATATGGATCGATGTTTCACAAAAAACAATTGCAAACTCGTTTTGGCATGCATGTTTCAAGAGATAAGAAACAAACAAAGAAACCGGAAGTGATACTAATGTCTCCTCACATGAATTATTGATGCAAGATTTTCGAACGAGGGATCCCAAAGTTCCTGCAGATCTAACTTTCAGAGATTTTCTGTCTATAGACGAAAATTTGAAATGTATTGAAGAAGTTTCATATGATGAAATCATCGGAAAAATGTTGTACACTGGAGAACAATTAGATGCAGAAGAAGGGCCAGAACATGAGCAAATCATCCCCAGGCCTACTCTTAAAGAAGCTACTGAATGGTTTTTAGGATTCCATCGTTATTTCAAATCAGATGACAATATCGAGATGCTTTCTCACATCGATAGCCTTGAATCATATGTTTATAGCAGTGCTTCAATGAAACAAATAAAATTAATTGAATTTTTTACCATAACTAAATAAAGGGGAGTTATTTCACATTTCTTCATTTTTTGTTGTACCATCTCATTTACGAACACATTATAGGCATCCACTTGAGTTCATAAAATCAAGCATCTACTGTATTATATATAAATTTTCATAGTAGCTAATTTCTGAGTTTTCTTCATTATATATTTTTTCAAATTGAATGTCCCACATGAAAACATTAAGTAATTTGGAAAAAATAATCTAAGAAAATTAAATACAAATTCTCTCATTAAAAATGAAAATTCATCTGTAAACTTATATCAATAATAACACTTAGTGAAAGTGGTAAGGTTGATAATTTAATATAACTCAGTATCATTTGAAAAATTCATTTATTTTTATTCCTCTATGTGCAATTTTTCCATATCTCTGTAAGACCCATTTGCCACAACGTAATGGTCAATAGCATTACAAATTTCATTGCTTAATAAGTTTGGAAAGCTTTAATACGTACAAGTAATGATTGTGACAGTGTCTTCAGGCTTCAAAGTTTAAAATTTATGGTTTCTTAAAACTTTTGCTTTGGTTACATATTGATTAATCGAAAACTTTCTTGGGTCTTTAAGTGATAATGAGATAGTAATCACCAGAAATATTTTAAAATTATAACCTAGAATTAAGTGAAATATTGTTTTTTGAGGCAGTTCTAAAAAAATTCCCTGCTCAACAATGTGAAATATTTTATGGACTCATTTTTAAATGTAAAAGCATAACACTTGCAGATACAATGATTAAAGTGATTTGGAATCAAGCAGTTCTTTTCGTTTTAAATTACTTAATCTTTGCATCTGTTTTTACCTAGATCCTTAAACTTACCGTTTGTAATATAAATAAATCAGTATCAAGTTGAGGTTGCTTGACATTTCTATTATGTACTAATTAAAAGGAAATAGAGTAAAACCTTTAAATATCAGACACTTCCGGACAACAGAGTTTATCTACTATTCAGAGATAAAATGTGCAAACATGTAGGTGCTGGGGATTAAAAAAGTGTTTAGCGGTATTTGATATTCAGAAGTGTACATTGTGGAAATTTTACTGTAATCTGTAGATGATATATACAATATAGTTAAAATTTTCTTTGAAACTATAGTGATATCAGGTGAAAGTTAGCATAAGGTTTTTTTTTTCTATAAATTTTAAAATTAGTTTTAATCACAATTTAAAACAGAAATGATCATTTTAGCAATTGCATTATGTACAGTAAAACTTCCACAAAGCAAAAAGGGGAGGGCTGAAATATTTTTCTCGAATAGGACACATGTCTACATTATACAAAATAATACATAAAGCTTACTGAGTGTCAGAAGAAATTTGCTTTCTTACCTTATAAAATATTATGATATTATATTACATTATAGTAATTTGTATGAACAGTTTATATTTTAATACTATATTATATTATAGTAATTCGTATGAACAGTTTATGTTTTTCCTTTACTTCAATTATCTCTACTGTATCATTTAAAGATAGCGAGACATACCTACATTGATTGTTAGTTCTGACTTTACTCTTAGAAATTCAGCAACAAAATGACTCAAAAATGATTTTGGAATTGTTTAAACTTTAGCTCAAGTTAAAGAATACATCCCATAAAATACACATTAATGTTTTCTATCAGTGCAGTTAATCATAAAAAGTTATATTAAACAAAGCATCAGCAGGGGCCGATGCAAGGATTTTTTCTTGGGGCCCATCTTGTGAAAAGTAAAAGTGATTTTTGTGAAATTTACTTTATTTTTGTAAAAAGTAACTTTTTATAATGAAATATAAAATCTAGTTACTGAAATTCAAACCAAGCATTTATTAATTATAACTTCTTTAAGTCCTTATGCTAAAGTTGAACTTTCTAGTGAACTTGTTTTTGCAGTTTACACATTTAAAAACTTAACAATATAAAAATAAGTATAATTTTGTGAAGGGGCCTTTTTTATTAAATGGATTTTTGTGAAGGGGCCCTAAATGGGCCCCAAATTTTGCCTGGATCGACCCCTGTGCAGGTATTCTATTTCAATACAGCGAAACAGCACCGAAAACTGGCGATATGAAGCAATTAAAATAATAAAACTTTGTAAAAAATCACCATAAAATTAAAACAAAACACAGGACGCGTTTCGAGCTAAAAACATAACAGCTCGTCATCAGCTAAGCATACACGTGTCCGTAAACGAACAAGTTCAAAAATGAACTGAAGATAAAGAATGTTGCGAAGAATGCGACAGATGGCGCTACCTGATAGAGGGATATGCAAAAGGGAAATGTGTTGAAAAAAGATAGAAGAGAAAATGAAATGGAAATAAAAGAAAAAATAAAAATTATTTCAATGTTTAGATTTTTGCTGTTTTTTGGTAACTAGTCAGCACTGCTTAAAAATGTAAATGCAAGCTGAAAAATGGGTTGCATGTGGCCTCTAAATCAGCTGATGTCTCTATTTTCTGACTGCTAGCATCTGATATTTTCTTATAGATCATGAATTTATTATTTTTAAATTGAGAAAGCAGACTGGAGAATAGGCAATTCAGATAGTGAATTTATTATTTTCTGCATTTTTATTTTATCACATTTTCATATTATATGTGTGGTTTTGGTGAAGTCTTCAATTATTCATTTTAGTTCCACATTAGACCGATTTACTAATTCAAAATAATAATATATTGCATTTTTTCTTGTCTGGGATAAAGCAATTTGTTCAAATTGGACAAATTTCTGCCTCATCTGAATTCTGATTTTGATAAATTTTATTCTATTACAAAAAAAGGTGTTAACCTTCTTGCTTCCCTGAGCCTCATATGAGGCTCCTAAATTAAAAGATAAAACGCAATGTTTTAGAACAGGCTTTCAACAAAATTTTATTTTGAGTGATCTTTTAAAAATCTAAGCCTTATTTATGGCATAAATCAAAATTATCGCAATTATTAATAACATTTTAATTCTAATAATTCAAATACCGATTTATGAAAACAAAATCGTGAGCAAGAGGGTTAAATAAGAAAAACTTCTGTGACAACTATGAGACAATTTTTAACAGTAAAAATCATTTATTTTATTTACTCATTTTGTATTATATTCACGTAAAGCGATTTTTGTGTGTGTGCGTGAGTGCTTAAATCAAAATGATGTTTATTTTATGTTTTCTAAGAAAAATAATTGCAAAATAAGGTTTTATTTGTAAGAAAGTGGCTTTTTTTTTTTTCCCCAAGAAAAGACTGGAAAACCCTTCTTTTCTTCCCACCAATTCAATATTTGCAGAAATTTTACATCTCTAGTGTTGAATAGTTTTAGTTAGCCCTGTGGACTTATTGAGACTTTTCCTAATTTTAAATGTATCAGGTAAACAAGAAAATTTGTGCGTTTTTCATCAGACATAAAAAGCGACCCATAAAACTCTTAACCCCTTGAGGGGTTGCAGGATGTATTATACCCAGCGTTCGAAATCCTTGATGGTCCGCTGGTCCGAGACCACTAAAAATTCAATCGGACCACTAATTTAAAAAATTTAGTGGTCCGAAGGACCAGTAACTAACAGTAACTTTTTTCCCTCTATGACAGTTAAACGTAAATTTTCCCATCCCTGAGAAAACTGCAACCAAACATTACAATAAGCATAAAATTTGCATAAAAACTTAGTTGAAATAAATAATCGGAAATAACATACATAATTAATAATTTCAGTTTTTGTTTATGTACTATTTAATTTTTAGCAAATTATAATTTTACATTTTATTATGCCGAAAATTTTGAGTAACTGAAAGGAAGTTTGGTTTATATTCTCAAAGGAGGAGAGGGGGGGGGTGTCACTCAAAGGGTTAAAGGTACTTAATATATTAAGGTACTTAGCGGGCCAGTGACGATGTCTGCGGACCAGTAAACTCTGATGTTTACTGGAACTTGGGACCAGTGACTTTTTTTAATCAATTCTACCGCTGATTATACCCCACCTAATTTTAATCAAGATTTGTAACAGAAACTTTTAATTAAATTTTACTTTTATAACATTGCTGGAAAAAAAGTTGAAAAATTGCTTTTCCGTATCTTGAAACAACATTTTTCAGAAAATCTGATGTGGGTTTAACATTACAGAAATGCAATTACTTGCCCCTGAAAGAGTTAAACACTTATTGTATTCTTAGAAATAGTCACCATTGGCTTCAATTACTTGTTCCCAACGAGATGCTTATAAATGTCCTTTTTGAAACAATCTTTTTTTTTTGGACTCCAAACTTTGTGACATCATCTCGGTTTCGGAATTGCTGTTCCCGCAGGTAGTTATCTATGGCCAAAAACTGGTAATACCCAGGTAACACAAAGATATCGTCAATGTCCCACCCAATATAGGCCAATATTTCGAAAGTCACTGAATGTCATACATCCAATTTACAATATTTGCCGATATTCTCAGATATAACTTAAAATTAGTTTTTAAAAGAAAGCATTCAAATGAGTTTTTTGCTTTACTTATGACATTATATAGGCCAGTAAAAATAGGATTTTTTTAACCGAAAATTCGCGGAAAGCTGGAAATTGTTTTAATCCCTTTGTTTTACATCCAAATGTAGGGATTTGAAGTTTGTCCCATTTTTCCTGTTGAGCTTTAGGCGTGGCAGCACAAAACCTCAAAATTTTCGGACTTTTTTAAGTATTTTGCAAATAACTCAAAAACCGTTCACTCTACAGAAACAGTTGTAAATTGTAGATCATAAAATTTTGCATCGATTGAGTATCACAGACTAAAAATTCTGCCAAAAATAAGCGAGATATGATAGATAAAAAAAGTACATTTTTCCAATTTTTTCTAAAAAATCTCATAAAATTGGTTTTTTGAAGTTCGCATGTATAAAATGCTAGAGAACAATATAATAATAACAGAAAATCAAGAAAATTAATTTATTTTAAAAAAAATAGTATGTAAGCAATGGTGATAAAATCAACTCAAGTTACTTGAGGGAAATCGAGCTTGGAGCATTTTTTTTGCTGGACCTTGATCTGCCCATTTTTCTTCCTCCTGTACATGGAAGGCATCCTTGTCCATATCTACTTTTTCGTCGTATCCGGTTTGTGAGTCTTCTTCTTCTGCGGTATTTGTGCCCGACGCACCTTTACAGTGGTAACATATAATTGAGCATTTAACTCCATTCTTCCTACAAGAAGATAAACCACCTTTGCACATTTGCATGACAGAGTGTTTAGAAGCTCTGGTGTTGCAGCTATATTGTTCATGGTGATTTGAAATATACCATGTTTGAATGACTTCCAACCCCAATCAGTAAGATCATCACCCTTCCATTCCAGATGTTGATCTGAAGAAAAACTCTATGAATTTTGGCTGTATCTTCAGTTGGCGGCAGAGAAGCTAGGTTAAATTGTCTCTTCATAAGATATTTTGCAAATGTGTTGTATCGCAATTTGTGCAGTGGATTCGTCATACTGGGGATTGTATAAGGTAGCAATAAATTTCGTCCCTGCATCACTTACTTCTTCAGGCATAGCATATTGGTTATTAAAGACAGTTGGAACATCCTGTAGGTGAGCATGATTTTCCAAAAGCTTGACGAATATCAGTTTGCCCTGCCTGAAGAAGGCCGATGTAGAATCACAGCCACTAAAAGCATGTAGGAATAGGATGTTTTTCTTCACAATGGGTGAGAACTTGAAACTTAATGGTGAATATAAAACATTGTCCGACTGTCCTTTTCCAGGTTTCAAGAAGTATATCGTGGATGAGTTAGGAATAAATGTAGTAAAAAACACAAGCAGATCAATATCTTCCCCAACTATGATGACACGTTCTGACTGCTGATCAAGTTGGATGGCTTCCATCGCAATGCTAGTATCTGCATCCTCGACAGCTTGTTTTACAGTAAAATTGTGTTGCTCCAATTTTTAAATGAGCATTTTTATTAAACGGCGTTTATATCTTCATTTGCAAGAAGTGCTCTTTTTGCATTGTGAGCGTCATATTTTCATTAAAGTCAACACTTGCTGCAATGTATTTATTTCTTCGACGGAAGCACTCAGCAGACTTGGTGCCATATTCTGATGATTCTTCTGGGTAACCATCAAAAACAATTGTTGCAGTTTTACCATAGTTGTTTTTCAAATATCCAATGTACTTGGAAATAATTGAAGAGAACTTTTCTCTTAGCTCTCAACTCACTCAATGAAGGAGGAAGCCACCATCAGTCACATGGACAGTTTTTATGGTTTGTTCTAAATTATTAAGGGGTGGTGAACAAATCGTAAAATACCGACTTTTGCGTTTTCCTCATCCCAAAGTTATGAAACAGATAAGTCGGAAATGGAGTCAATTCATAATCAAAGAACTTTTAAGTTCTTCCTCTAATTCCTTGTGGAAAGAAATTCGGCGAATCGCCACCAGTCACTCCTGTACTCAGACACTATTAGTGTTTGTTTAATGTAACACTAGGATTGGGTTAAGGTTACAAAATTGTAATCATAAGCGCAAATATACGTCTGAATACATTTCGTTTGGTTACATGAACACTTCAAAAAACCAATTTTCTGAGATTTTTTAGAAAAAATTGGAAAAATGCACTTTTTTTATCTATCATATCTCGCTTATTTTTGATGGAATTTTCAATCTGCGGTACTCAATCGACGCAGAATTTTATGGTCTACAATTTATAAACTAGGCCTGTTTCTGTAGAGTGAACAGTTTTTGTGTTATTTGCAAAATACTGAAAAAAGTCCAAGATATTTTAGGTTTTTGTGGTGCCACGTCTGATGCTCACTAGGAAAAATGGGACAAACTTCAAATCCCATCATTTGGATGAAAACAAAGTGATTAAAACGATTTCCAGCTTTCCGCAAATTTTTGCATAAAATGGCCCCCTTTTTTGAGCTAATTTTACTGGACTAATAATACAGAAATAGTATTCGAAACAATAAAGTTTAATAAGTTTGCAGTTTTTTGAGAACTTGATTTTTTAATGCCTTATTTTTAATATTTGATTTACATTGGCCAATGTTGTAAACGTGATATTACTATTCCAACATTCAGGGATATCTATCGACATTCGTAAAATCAATATCATTTTTCAGACATTTTAAGATATCTGTCGGCATTCAGTATATCTGACGAAGTTTGTAATCTTGACCAAAGTGAACAGAAAGCTATGAAGGACCACCCATTTCTATAGTTTTCGTCGAAGAGTATTTGATGGAGACTTGTAATATGAAATTTGCATTATATAAAAATTTTCTTTAGGAATCTATAGTTATTAATACATAAAAAAAAATAATTTGAAAAATTTTACTCAGAAATCAGAAAGTTATAGAAATATAGAAAATTTTCTTTCGATCAATTTATATAAAAATTTATAGAGATTGCAATAAAAAAAATTCTGAAGAAGCAGTTTATATTAAAACCTATTAATAGTGCTAAATAAAAACTTAATAAGGAAATCTGCAATTATTACTTTAGAATTATTTGTGTTTAAAAAAGTAATGTAGGGCTATAACAATAATATGACAAAATTAATTAAAAATTAACAATTGTTAAAATGTAACAATTGTTAGTTTTATAAAAAACGAGATACTTTTATACATAATGTTTTTACATTTAAAAAAAAAAGGAAATCAATTTATATAATTTTTTATTGGATGCTTGTTTATCTTTTTAAAATGCCTTCGTATTTCTGACTTAAATTTTTTTTATTATTGAAAGAATACAAGTTTAGTTTCAAAAGCAGGTCATTATAGTTTTTAATTAGACATTATTAACCTAAGTGATAATAATAATTATATATATATATATATGTGTGTGTGTGTATATATATATACACATAGGCGTAACTAGAACTATTTTGTGGGGTGGGCCCAGGCCCCCAAACTCATAAGTTCTTTGTGTGTGTGTGTGTGCGTGCACGTGTTGTGTGTGCACGCATGTGTGTATGTTGGGAAAGGGAAATGTCTAATAAATCCCCATTGAGACCAAACTCGTTAATTTAATGGAAAATTTGAATTAATACTAGTAACAACTCATTATTAAGGTTAATAGGCAAGAATTTTATTGATTCTGACTTTTAATTTTTATTTTAACACATTCATCGCGGAAATGGCGCGCCTTTGTCCTACCCTCTGCGCTAAGAGCCTGAGCCGCTCCTCGCAGCGCTGAAATTGAAACAAAACACAAATTCATTTAAAAATTGTTTATTTTACTTTGAAAAATAATAATCAATAACATTTTTCACTCTAATGATTTGTTTGTCCTTACAAACATTAAAAAATAATAATAATGAAATGTCGTCTGCGTTTGAGAAAATCAATTCTAGCTAATATTCCTGGAAGACGAGTTATCTCGTCCCTAGCGATGAAAGTGCTAAGATGACCTGACGTTCTGAGATAGTTTCAGCTTTACGTTCAATGTCCAGGTGTCCCAACACATTTACTCATATTTAATATCCTTGTTTTCAACAGAAGCCCTACACTAATCCGATTTTCCGAAGTTCAACTTTAAAAAAATTACTGTTTTGAATCTTACGAAATTGCTCTTTTCTATTAACAAAATGTTAAAACAATTCCCTCTGTGTAATAAAATACAGTAAAACCGTTCAAAATGAAACCTGTCTAAAAACAGAATCATCTCTTGAGAAAAATTTCGTGGTTCTGACCGAGGTAATGCCATACCTTCCATAATTAAAACTTGTCTAAACTGTAAAAATTTTTCCAATCCCTTGTGATTTTTTTACGTGTGCCCATTTTATACAGGTATAGTGAATTGAATCTATTTATTTTAAGCCTGAATAAGCAAAAAAATTACAGAAAATGTTTCTAAAAATCCTTAATATAAATTCTAAATTTGTTTTAAAATTCTAAAACTAAGAAAAGGAACATTTTGAGGGGTGGAGAAAAAAAAAAGGTTTTATATTGGGGGGAGGGGTGTATTAATACCTGTATTATACTTTAACCCCCACAGTTTAAAGCAATTTTGCATCAAATTTAACACAAATACTTCCATTTTGATGAACAAGACCTTACAAGTAAACTTTACACTACAAAAAATGTACGCTTTCAGTTATTGTTTAAAAATAGGATTATCTTAAAACTTTTTAAATTTCCAAAGTGTTAAATTCCATAGCTTCTTCTGTGAATGAAAATAAATGAGTAGAACTTTCTTATATTTATATTTTTAAATCGAAAAGAAATTTTTAAGGACCTAGAAGGAAAATTTTACAATCATATAGTGTTTTTTTTTTTTTTTTTTTTTTTTTTTTTTGTCTGAAATGAACTAAAATAAAAAAAAAAAATTCTGTTCAAATGGTAGCAACTCAGAAAAAAAAAAAATTGCTCTTTTTAATTCATCTATTAAGTTTTCTGGTGCACCCGAGTGGGTGATCATTTTCAGAAGTTGTAAACGTACAAGCTGTTCCTAAATTTTTTAAACAAACTTTCAGGAGAGATAATGCGGTCAAAACAACTTTTCTTTGTACAATAGACAGTACCGCAATCCACTTATTCCCTTACTGCAAGCTGAACTCGAATTTTCATTCGCAAACAGTAATGATGATATTTTAGAGATTTTCATCATATTAACTTTACTTTGAAAGGAATGTGACGAAATCATTAGAAATGATTGAATATTGGTCAGCGACACAGTATATGCTATCAGCTGCATTTTGAATAATGGAATCATAGGCGTAACTAGAACTATTTTGTGGGGTGGGCACAGGCCCCTAATCTCATAAGTTCTTTAGCGGTTTTTAAGGTCGGTTTATTTGGTTTACCCTACGAAAAACTGACGATATATAAACTGGCTTTTCTTTTTCAAGTGTTCTGTGGTCATCAACAAAAGAAAGAGGCAAAGATGGACATGTGAACGACGTTCACTGGTGGCCTCTGACCTCTTAACTTCCGATAAAAAGTCATAAAACATCAAACGGACCACCTGGCCACATAAAAGCTTCGATGTCAAGATATGAAGTCTGTTTAGACTTTTAGGGTCCAAATAGTTTACTTTTCATGATCACAGAACTTTTCAGTCTCTTCACATTATGACTTTCGTCATTTGTCTAGAGGTCAGATATCACCAGTGAACGTCGTCTCCGCCTCTTTCTTTTGTTAATGACCACAGAACCCTTGAAAAAGAAAGACCATTTGAAATATTTATAGTGTTTCGTCGGATGAAGCAAATAAACCGAACTTTATATTCTTTATCCAACGGAAAGTAATAAATCTTTCAAGGCTTTTCTTTTCCAAGCATTATGTGGTCATCAACAAAATAAAGAGGCGGAAATGAACTTTTCGACGAAGTCATCGGGTAACTTCTGATCTCATGACATCCTACGAAGGTTATAAAACATGAAAGGGAGAGCCTTAGTACATCAAACGTTACGACGAGAATAAAAGTAGTCTGTTTTTACCCAGATAAACTACTTTTCTTCTCGTCGCAACTTTTCATGTTATGTCCAAATAGATTACTTTTCTTTGCTTAATGTCCGAGAGTCCAAACACATTTCTTTATTGTCCCGTTTTTTAAGAGAGTACCTGAACCATCCCGATTTTCCAAAATTCAACTTTCTTAAAAAATGAATGTTTTGAACCTTATTAAATTCCACTTCTCTATTAACAAAATGTTGAAACACTTCATTCTGTGTAATCGAATACAGTAAAACCTGTTTTAAACAGAATTCGATGTTGAGAAAATTAATTTCTGTTGAGCTGAACCAGGTTTCAAACCAGATGCTATAATCATTAAGGTTAGCTGGGTGAGAAAGTTCCACCAGATTCGTCCGGGATAGCTCAGATGACAGGGCACTGGCGGCTTCAGCCAGGAGGTCCCTGGTTCGAATTCTGGTCCGGACATTTTTCGCCCAGTTGGAAATTTACATCTAATATGATTTATTTACCAATTAGAATAATTGTGTTAAAATTAATCTATTGAAAAGACTATCCATGTTTCATTTAGTTGCAGTAAAAAATTACACCAGCCTGAGTTTGTTATAGGCAAAATTAAAATTTGACCTCTAATTGGCCCTCTTTTTATTTAGCGTTCACATCAATCGTTTATTTTAAGTGAAAGGGAAAATGTATAGGATTTAGTGCTTAAAAATTGGTATATCATACGTGTAACTAGAGTTGCAAAAAACCCGCAGATTTTGAAGGACGGGAACAAACCCGGGAATTTCGGAGAATAAACCCGGAATTTTGGGGAATATTGGAAATTTTGAGCGAGTTTTAAAGATAGACAAAACCAGTTATTTTTCAATTTGAAATTTTTATTGGAAAGAAATTTCAGGGAAGAATGTTCCAAAATGATAGATTTTACATTATGAATTCGCAAAACGTATGATTTTACATTCTAAGTCTTTATAATTTATTAAAATTCATTAGCTTTACAGCAATGTCGGTTGTAAATTAGTGAGGATTTGAATGTTTCTTAAAAAAAAAAAAAATTGTTTCTGTTGACTCTCACATCTACTTATTCAGGCATATTCTATATTAATTTTCTAACAAGTTACATTGCATTTTTACATTGATTACTTTTAATTTTGCCCAGTTTCTTTTTTGTTTACATTCGTTGTTTTGCAGAACAGAGGAAAGTTTATCTTCATGTCATGGAAGATGAATCTCTCGTCTGGCTCTTTCACTTTTTTACTTATCGATGATTAAAATGCCAAATTACTTATGATATTTTAATTTATCTTACTTAATATTTCTACAGTTTAAGTTTGTATTTCGTTAGTTTTCATGTAAACCGTTCTATTTTTTAAAAAATATTTTTACGTTATAGTTTGTTTATATTGAAAAAATTAAAATCCTTAAAAATAATTGAAAACAACGAATTAAAAATTTTCCGTGCTTAAAACTTTGGAAACTCCCAGAAATTTTTTAAATTTCCTTCCCCAAAAACCCGGTTTATTCCCGGGAATAAACCTGGTTTTTTCCATCCTTTCCATCCATCCGCGTAACAAAAGTTTATTGCATCATCATAAAATATTTTTAATGCAAAGCCTACTCTGTTATAAAACATTTCAGGCCTGAAATTGGGAAATGAACTATAGTTCATTTCCCCCTTTATTTAAAATTCATTGGATTACTCATCACTGGAAAATTTCTATTTCTGCAAACAAATCTCAAATGTTTACATGTATAAAATACTTTAATAATAACATAATTTTAAATCGCGATGTTGACATATCGTAGAAGTAAAGTGTACATATCGTAAAAAATAATGCATAAAATATTCAAAAAGAGACTAATCAAAAATGATTTTAAAGTTCTGTTTAATCATTTCTTAAATTTTAATTGTACGTTGAATTATAAAATTATGATGATTTCTGCAGTTGTGTGTTAATTTAAAATTTGATTATCTCTATCAGAATTCAGTATTAAATAGATTTGATTAAGGGAAACTCGCATAGAAAATATTTTTACATAAAATAATTTTTGCGCAAAATAAATAAGCTAAAGTTTTGTTTTCTTTTTCTAAGAAAAAAAAAATTGCACTCGTCAAAATTATTTCTATCGCATTCGAAAGGTTTCTATAGGTATGCACAGATTAATGATTTTGGCCGAATACCAAGTATTCGACACATGTCTAAACCGAACACGAAAAATTTTGCTGACCGAATAACTCCAATATTATAGGGTTTAAAGGTATTGAAAAAAAAAATTAAAGCAATTTTGCATCATATTTAGCACAAATACTTCCATGAGCTTGATTGCTTTTTGCAAGTAAGCTTTACACAAAAAAATATATGTTTTGAGTTATTATTCAAGAAGAGAATAGTTTTAAAACCTCTTTAAATAATAAAACGTTAAAAACTATATAGCTTCTTAAGTGAATTAAAATAAAGTAATAATACTTTCTTGTTTTCGAAAAAAATATTCTAAAGTCGAAAAGAGATTTTAAGTATCTTTAAGGAAAATTTTACAATCATATAGTGCTAATTTGCCAGAAAGGAACTAAACTATAAAAAAAAACTATTTAAATGGTGGCAACTCAGCCAAAAATTCTTTATTGCTCCTTTTGATTTATATATGAAGTTTCAAATGTACTAGAGTGAGCGGTGATTTTCAGAAGTTGTAAACATACAGAGTGTTCCTAAAATTTTGAAAAAAAGCTTTCATGCGATATAATGTGGTTAAGACAAACATTTTTTGTACAGTAAACCTATATCGCAACTCACTTTTCCATCAAAAATACAATACAGTAAATAAAAAATACAGGCTGACTCACTGCAAGCTGAACTCGAATTTTCGTTCATAATAACAACAATTTATCCTAATTTTCTCAATATCAACAATTTTTTTAACAATAATGAAGGTATTTTAGTGAGATTTTCATCATATTAACTTTGCTTTGTATGAAATATAAAGAAATCATTGGAAATGACTGAATTTTGGTCAGTGACCCAGCATCTATACCGCGAGTTGCATTTTGAATAATGAAATTTCTATTTTACTGTTTGGATGTGAATTTCGGCAATTTCCAGCATTTCTAGTTACACCATCATATTTCACAGAAAGCAAAATAAGTCTGTTAAAAATATCGTTACAATATCTTCGGGCTGGCCGAATATTCGGTATTATAAAGAAATAGGTCGAATACAAAGTATCCGTTGGATCCCTAGTTTTTAATTGTAGTAATGAAAAACGCACACAAGTAAACGCGGACATTAAAGCATATTATGATGTTTATATAAACAAATCCCCCGCCCCTTTTTTTTTTGTAAATGTTTACAAAAATTCAGAAATATTACTTTTAGAAGTATGCAGCTAAAAGACGTTCATATATACAAAACAGTCCAGTTTAAAATCCAATAAGATTTGCAAACGAAATATGCATTTATAGATTGAGCAATTTCACCCCTTCCAAGATAGTTAATAAATCAGGCCGTGTGCAGCAAATTTCTTTTAATCTGAACAAGATATTAAAACTAAAGAAACATGTCATTCCCAGATCGTTTTAAAATTATCTGTATTTCACCAGACCGAGAGATGGCTGATATGGTATCTGAATTGAATTCAATTATCTAATGAAAGATTCTATGACAATTTAACTCAATATGTTGTGTTCATCATTAAACATCTGTTCTTTCCGCAAAGATAACTATTACAACAAAATAAATTCTAAACAAATTTAAATAAAAAAGACCGTGTGAAATTTGACCAATTTTTATTGTTATCTATTTTTTTAATAACAAATGACATTAATTAAAGAGTTTCGTGGAAGAAGGTGTTATGTTATATTTTCTTAAAATATCTTTTATTTTTTCGATGAAGATGTTATGAGATATTCTATCATATGGTAAAGCTAAAATAACCAAGATTCTAATTAGTCTTTAAGGTTTGATACATTATTTATTAACGTTTAATATTTTAATATCAAATCATTTAAATACTATTAATAATTTTAATATTTGGAAATTAAATGTTGATAAGTTTTTCTGAGAGAGTTTAATACATGCCATCTGTTAACCTATTAAATATAGGCTACCAAGAAGAAAAAATCAAAAATTAAATTTACAAGAAAAAGTTTTCGTTTCAATTTTCTGGCAATTTCATTTTTGTTACATAGCATCTTCTTCCACCATGCACTTTATATAAAATATTAAAGATCTGATTATGAAAAAATTTACTCACAAAATTACACTCTGAAACTTGAAACAAAGTGCCACGTGGCAATAACACAAAAAAAAGGTTCCCTATTTTAAACTGCAGAATTTGTTTATGAATTGATAATTATTCAGGGAAACTGAAAGTTACCCCACACGCTTAAAACATGAAAATAATAAAAAATTCGTTCTTCCTATCCTCAAAGGAAAGGAAGCTCCCCGCCAAGGTGTTCTCATCGATCCTCTTGGACAATTAATGGAAACAATTTGACAACTATACACCTGGTTTGCCCAAACGGGGTGGGATTAATTATAACTTCTTAGAATTGTCTCATGTGGTCATTTCCCTAACCCGGAGTGTTTCGAAGAAAATAGAAAAAAATCCCAGTCATTATTGTATAAAGATAAAGCATGCAATTCTGGATTCTGGCCCCTCTGCCCCCCCCCCCCCACCTTCTCTCTCTCACCGGCTCTGACTACAACATATGACATTTTATGACCTCGTTGAAAGATGACTAAACTGGACTCTTTAGAAATTATTTTTTCCTCATCACCTCTAGTCAGAAAAGAAAACTATCGTTTAGATTTGGTGGGTTCTGGGCCACATAACTGTTGCTCCTTTGACATCCCCCTCCCCTCACACACACATTCACATACACTGCTTTTATTACATTAATTTTCAAATCAGAAATATATAATAATACATTTGTTTGTGTAACCTTTCGAATATTTGGAAATTAAAATTTTGACTATATCGCAAGCATAGTATTATCACTTGAATTTGAAATTCTGGGGTGGGCACTGGAACTACCTGGGGTGGGCCCGGCCCACGCGGCCCCCCTCTAGTTATGCCTATGTATATACACAATAAGAATAATAAGCTTATATGGATAATTTATGTATGTGTTAACTTGTATATAGTCCATCAACTTTTGAAGAAATGCACGCATATTTATGACTTAAAATTAATTTTTAAAAATGTGTATTTAATTTCTTGAAAAATTCAAAATAATGGGGCCGTTAAAACCTTTCTTTACAGTTTTGTGCAAGTAGAATACATAATTTTTAAGACAGCAAGCTTTAAAATTTCTTACTTGCTCTAAATTTCTTTCCCGCTTCAAAATATATTTTTTTTTTTAAATTTCTAACAAACTTAATAATAAAAAGTGATATTTAAAATAATCTTTGTTAAAAGAAAGTAAAAAAAATAAATCGATTGTGATTTGAAAGAGTATGAGAGAATTAAATAATTTTTACAGACATTTTTTCCATCACTAACAAAAATCTACTCGCACCACTTTTTGCTAAAACTTTCTTATTAGCATTTTTTTTCTTTGATTGTAGATACCATACTTTAATAGAACAAGGATTTTCTGTCTTATTGCAAAATAAGCACAGAATTTCCTTGAGCATAAACTTCTCCAAACTCAGTTAGAGGTTTATGTTCACCACATCTGTAAATCGCAATGTTTTGATTTCCATTGGTATTACAGGGCCATTCACAATATTTATGCAATTTTAAAATGTCTAATTCTTATCTGATCTTATTATAATGCCCCATTTTGAAACCTTGACCAAAGACATATTTGATTGTTTGTGTTTCAAACAAACATTTTTCTGAACGAATATCCGGCAAGGATCCTCACTGTCTATGGCACCGTATAGCAGGCGTGCAACACACGTGCTGGAAAATCTGAAGAGAATCGTAAGTTGAGTTGAAAGAAACAAATTCCATTGAAATCGGGCCCATAAAACCCGAGATAAGAACGTCCTCCTGGCGGTTGAAGGTGGAACCAAAAACTATAAGAGAATCGAAAACCAAGTTGAATGAGCCAAACACCGTTGAAATCGGGCCCATAGAAACTGAGATAAGAATGCGCCCCCTGCTGGTGGAAGTTGGAACCAACACCAATAAGAAAATAAGCTAAGGTGAATGAATCCAGTCCTGTTGAAATGGAGTCCATAGAAACTGAGAAAAGTATGCGCCGTTAATGTTCAAAAATGGTGGTAACTGAAGTCTAAATTTAAGAAAATATACTTTTAACCCTTTGCACTCAAGGCCTTTTTGGTATGTGGTAACCAACAACTCGACGGGCTTTTTTTTTTTTTTTAAGCAAACACAGAAATTTATATATTACAAGAATATATTTATTTATTTGATGGCAACAGTTTTTAAATAAATAAAATTTTGAACTTTGACCCGGCCTCCTTTTATTATTAAAACTCAGTAGCAGATATGCAAGGTATCAAATTACTAAGCTCAATGAGACGAATCGAATGAACTATAAAAATCTAAATCCGCTGCCAAGGACTCTGATACCTTTACATGTCAGTCACCTCTCGAGTTGTCGCAATACTTTGAGTGATAAGTGAGAGTCACCTCTCGAGGTGTCGAAATAAACTGAGTGGCGAGTGAGAGTCGCCTCTCGAGTGCAAAGGGTTAAATGGAAAAACCCCTGCGGCAGGCCCATAGCTAGACAATGCCTCCATGTCGGGCAAATGTTTTTCCAAGAGGGGCAAAATTACTTCGTCATTTTTTTTAGTCTTTTAAGATCTTTTAAAAAAATATATTACGTATTCAGAATAAGTTTTATAGCTCTTCCGAATGAGTTGAAAAGTTATATTCTTTCATCTCGCCGTCTATCCACAAACTAATTTTTGTAAATATGGATTTCCCCCAAAATGTGAGATGTTGTTGAGGATTGCTACAAACAGCGCCACTAACGGTCCCCCCCCCCCCCCCCACACACACACATCTCCGCAGAAAAATAGAGACTTGGATTTTTATGTTTTATTAATAATAAACTAATAATACAGCATTCCAAGAAATTCATTTACAGCAAAACCTTTAAAAATGGAATAGCAAGGGATAAAAAAAAAAAACGACAAGTTTCCATCTTAGCAAGCATAACTGCAGTGTTGTATTTAGGCACTTGTTTCCGGGAGGGTTTACTGATGCTCCCGGTGTGGTATGACAGTGTGGAGCGGGTGAGAATTGCACTTCTACAACTTTAATAAGCACAAAATTACAAAGCTTCCGGGAGTGACATTTCGATGCTCAGAGAAGAACCCTCCTCCCGGATTACCCCCTAAATTAATCAATTATTGTATGATATTCCTTTCAGCGGGACCATGAAATGCTCTCATGTAAGACAGGATTTTGTTATGGACAGGTTCCATTTACGCAGGTTTTACAGAATTTCTGGAATTCTAGATGATTTAAAATTTAATATAAAGAGGTCCCTGGTAATTATGCTAATAATGTTATTTATTTACGAATCAGGTAACTCTCTCACAAATAAATATCAATATATTTTCACGAATTTCTTACGCATGCTTCAAAACCATAATATGTGTTTATAACTAATAACAGTTTCAAACAGTTTGGACAAAAAAAAAGTTTTCTTAGCAGCGTCTTACTAGTAAATATCAATAGTTTTCCACGAATCTTGTGTACAAGCTTTGAAATCATTATATTTATGACTCATAAAAATTTTAAATAGTTTTGACAGTAAGAACTATTTTTTTTTTTTTTTAAATATTAAATGTCTGTTGAGTTAAAGAAAAAATCCGCGCCCTTTAAAATTCTAAATTCGCTATTTTTTGTTGAAATACGGAAAAATATGCAACATCCTTTAACGAGCGCACATTTTAATTTTACTTTAAAATGTCCTATTCGGTATAAATATTGCGGGGCCTCCCATTCGAGGTTCGTTTGGAAATATTTTTGTTTAAAAGTATAATTTTTTTTAAAAATCGGATTACAGATATAAACTAAAACAAATTTAAGGTTAATATCATCAGATCACAGGCGACGCCGGGCTGGTAAGCAAGTATCACACAAATAAAAACCATCATGAAAATATATGTCAACATAATTCACTATTATGGCCTCCCTTCGAACTCTCTATTCTCTAACACAATCACAAAGTCATTTTTATGCTTAAATGCCATAAAGTTGCAATTATTTTTATTCTGACCCCACGATAGCAAGTAGTGTTTTCTGTTTTCTATAAAGACAAAGGATATTTCAGAAAAAAGTGCAAAATATGTGTTAAAAGTCAATATTTGAGGCTAGGAAAGATCATCTGAGATAGAGGTCTGCACGGGGCCGGGCTTTGCCCCGGGGCCCGTACCCCGCCCAGCAAAATGAAGGTGAAATTTCAAAAAGGCCGGGCCGGCAGAATTATGATAATTTTTTCAACGGGCCGGTCCAATAAAAAAAATTAAGCGAGCCTACCGGCTCAATATAAAAATTTAGACGAAGCCTATAAAGTATGAACCATTTTCAATGAATATGACTTTCCCGAGAATAAGTATAAATGTGCGTCACGAGTCGATGCTAGTTTTGCAACATCAATACAGAAATGTAACATGTCCAGCATAGATATCGGCAGTGGATAGTTCCATTGTGTCTGAACCCGGGTTTAATTTTTTCAGAAGACTCGTGCTGGGCCGAGAACAGGCTTGCATTTTTTTTTTTCTCTACATAGTCGAGCCGGACCGGAACTGCACTTAATTGTTCTCAGGATGTGTAGAGCAGGCAATATGTTTTGTAAAAATATTAATAGCGATAATGAACTTCTGTAACGGAATCTTTGGAAATATACCTTAAGGTCGTTCTCAAATTCTCTACTCAACAATGCGAAAGTTTCTGACACATTTTCAAACTAATTTTTAACTGCAAAGGCATAAAATTGACAGGCCTGCTTATTGAAGGGATTTGGAATCGAATAGCGTTTTTCATTTTTGATAAAGAAATTACTTATCGAGATACAAGATATTCTTGTCACGTGATTGCAGGTTTTTCTCCTTTCCCGAGCTGTCGCTTCCGGAAATTCGATCCAAAACGCTAACTTTGACAATATTTTCTCACTTGACATATTGCCTGTATCAAAAAATGTATAACGTCATTCAATTACATAGTTTCTGAGTAAGAATACCTGCTAGTCTTATGCGTTTCCGAATAGAAATGAACTCAGAAATGTGTCAGATATTAGCTCCTTTGGATTTGAGAAAAGCCTTAATAAAGGACAGAGAAATATTTTCACAAATCTACTTTTCATTATACAGCTTCAAAAGTTATCAGGATTTTAATCCTCCTTTTTTCTTTTATTCTAAACTACATTAATTTTTTAATGCATCCTTATTTGAATGTTGAAACGTCTAAGACTCCGAGTAATCGTTAATGTTGCTATTGTGTATTTTCTGCCTTGCGAACACATCGTAATTTTAAAATGCTCTTGCAGTATTCTTTAAAAGAATCCCAATTGTATGTTAGGAAAAAACTGATTTTTTGTAGAAGTTGAGTCAGGCCGGATTGGGAATGATTTAATTGATATTTCTACGGGCCAGGCCTGGAAATTGCACCCCGTGCAGACTTATAATCTGAGACACAATCGTTTAAAGCTCAAGATTCCAAACATTTGTCAAAAAATGAGAAATGCTATTTGATTCTAAATTACTTCAATAATTTTGCCTGCAAATGTCATGCTTTTACATTTAAAAATAAGTCCGCGAACACATTATAAAGTTTCGCATAGCCGAGCAAACAAAAATATTTTCTACAAAAAGCCTTTAAATAAAAATGAGTATTTCATAGTTTAAAAATATTAATGTTCGTTTAGTATTTTAGTTAATTTTTCAATTTATATTTCCGTTTCACAATCCTACATTTATTTCCCCTTTTCCATACAGAAACTATGTGACTGATTTAGATGTTTATAGGAAGAAAGGAATAAAACAACTAAAAAGTAGAATAAATAACATAGTGGCGGGAAAGCACCAGAAGAAACAAACACTACTTATAAAAAAGATAAAATTAATTTCTGTAATATTCTCGTTTCTAAATTACATTTATATCATTTAATTAACATAAAATATTAAATGCAAACAGTCATAGATGCCATTTATAATGTAATTATAAAACCCCTTTGCTCTGAAAAACACATTCTAGATATTGCGATTCTGTGTGACACTGTGACACTGATTTTACAAACTTTTATAATTTACAACAGTGTCAAGAAAGCTCTCAAAAAACAATTTCCACTTTTGTTGAAAAGCCCCAAAAGCAACATAGTGAAGTTAACAATCACAAAATCACATGATTGTAACACATGATAGTTGCATATTTTGTGTAACCTGTCCTGTCAAGCCATAAATAGGTATCCAACTGCAACCTGAAATCCATGCCTTTGGTTTCCCGTACCCGATTACAATAAATTTCATGTATGACAGTTGTACAAAGAAAACGATTTTCGCGGACATCAGTTAATCAGTTTGAGGAAAGGACAAGGAGTTAAGAGGATAATCTCTAAACCCTATTATTCTCTAAAGACTGCAGTTTGACACATTGGGGAGGCAGTAAGTTAAATTTCTACAACGCAACAAAGCGAAAAATGTCCTTCAGCTCATGGAATGAAAGAAAAAGAAAACTCTTCACAAATGAATTTTTTGTTAAAATTGTTTTGTTTGAATTGAGAAGTTTTAGGAATGGGTGTCTGTTAGTTAAGGGTGTAACTGTCAGTTATATTTTGCTCTATGCTGCCCATGTTACATTTTTTAAATCACACCTGCGCATTTGCTATTGAACCAATTTCTTTAAAATTTTTTGGGGGGATTGATATAACTTATTTCTTCAACGTAATTTAATTTTATAAATGAAATATATAGCCTATTTTTTTTAATCTATTTTTAAAATTTTTTTTCTTTGGTTCCAGTAGACATCACCAGATGGCATTAGATGTCCTGTACTATGAAGGAATCGAGTACGAAGCAATATATTTTATCATTTTTGTATATTTTCTTGTAAATTATTATCATTATTTTTCTTGTAAATTTAATAAGTGATATATTTTAGACAATATTATATAAAATATCCTCCAAGAAGCCTTTTAGTTTTTTCGTAATGCTATTTTATTCTTGCATTCTTGGCATAACATGCCATAATGAGAATATTTCCCAAAAATACAGTAAACCTAGAGGCTTCGGTTTAGACCAGCTAGGAGAAGCGCTTTTTTCGACTAGAAAGACGACGATTGACCTGTTGACCTTCCTTTGAAAGGGACGGGGCATTTGTGGACATCTCTTCCTTCTATGAAATGAAATTTGTCCCTCCTTGAAAAGCGATCATTTTACTGTAGATTCTGATATTACGCAACTTTCACTGGTAAACCTCGTTTTGACAAGTTAAAACAACATTTACTCGGCTCTGATTTGTCTAAAAAATATATCCAGTATCTGTTCTTATAAAACACTAAATGTTTCATTCAATATATAACAAATATTGTTCATTCATTGTATGCAAATAAACTAATGAACAGGCAACTTCAAATCTGAAAATTTCGGGAGTATTGATTACATGAGAAGTTTGGTAACATAATTGTTAGATACCGTTCCTGCTAAAAAAAAAAAAAAAAAAAAAAAAATGGAGGAATTCTGATTTTTCAGAATTTAGTGCCGCCCCCGATGAGAAAAAATAATCTTTCTTATATTTTTTTCAAAATAGCACTCATTTTAATTACTTTTTTTTCAGTTGTTATGATAAAATGGCAACAAAAAGATATAGTAATCTACTATTTTCCTTTTTTTACAGAAATGGAGTACTTCAGTTGCCACCATTACAGAAATGTCATCAAAAACTACAAAAATATTAATATCTCAAAAATAAATTATGATGCAGTTTTCAAATAAATTGCAGTTACTTTTCTTCCCTATACAAAGTTGTAAAAATTGAAAATGTGCGATGTTTAGAATTTTAAAAAAAATGTAGTAGAGATTATCAGTATTGAACGGTACAATGATACACCTGCATCGTTTTACGGCTGACTCATATATAACGTATCTTTGTTTTTTAGGGATGACATTTTAATTGTTGCCTGCAAGGAATAGCATATTGGAGGTTTTAAAAAAAAAAGAGTTGCAAGAACATTTCCGATATCCTCGCTTGCGCACGGAATTATTATTATTATTTTGAACTAGTTCATTTTCTAACTTATAAAAATACACATAGAATACGAGATTTTATAAGAAATGTGTCAGCAAAACGTGCGCGCGCTCAAGGCATTTTTCAGTTATTTTTATTAGTTTTTTATTAATTTAAAGTTCTCAAAAAAAAAAATTCCTTTGCTGAACAACGCGAAAATTCTTGCCACATTTTCTGACTCATTTATAACCATTAAAGCTAGATACTTGTAGGGATGATTATTGAAATGATTTGTAATCGGGCAGATTTTTCATTTTCCGATGAATGAATAACTGCATCGTTAGGTATAAGCGATTGTTGTCTCAGAGTGACAGTTTTTTCTTTTCTTGCGCTTCTCTGTCACGACAAGAAATTCGGTTGACAAACTTGTCGGATTTTTTTTCTTTTTTTGCCTTTACCAAAAAAGAAAATAGTACTTCAGTTACGATTTGGAGGTTTGTTGGTTAAGTATAAAAGGGGGAAAGGGGCAAGTCCCCTCCCCTTAATTTTGATAAATGGATTTTCATGCAGAATTATCCAATTTACTTTTTTTTTTTCTATGTTCATTCTGATAAAGAGCTTTCCTGATTAGATTTGGAGATTCATTAGTTAAGCATAAAGGAGGGGGGGGGGGGTTAGACCCCCTCTTAATTTATCGATAAGGTTTTTTCATGCAGAATTATCTGACTTGCTTCAAGTTTGGTATACCGGTTTATTATGTTAAGGAGGTTCCCTGATTAGATTTGTATGTTCATTGGTTAAGTATAACTGGGGGAAACGGGGGCTAATCCTCCTTCATTTATTTTTTGAGGGCATTATTCTTTGAAATAATAGTATAATATACAATTAGTGTGAATAACCTGTGAGCTCAATGCCATCAGTTTAACTGGGCACTTTTCTTTTTATTTTTTATATTTTAATCCTTTTTTTTATGATCTTAATTCGGTACTGACAATAAAAGTAGTTCATATTTAAACTTCATTTGGCATTTCATAAAACTAAATTCAGCGCAGTAATAATCTTTTCTTTTTAAAGTGCAGCTAAAACAAAATCCTTGTTCAAAGTTTAAACTTGGCATTGTGCTAAGCGCGCTTCGAAAGGAGGTCGCGAAGTTGCAATGCCGACTTGGTCCGTGCCGCCTTTTTCCAGATAGGTTTTTAATTAACTTTCTAAGACACGGGATGCTTATTGAAAGATCCCCTCAATGCAAACTAGTCGCGAATGCCATAGTAATTTATGCGATTAATTCAGTCTGTTTTTAACAATTTGGCTTTTATTGCTTTTATACTGGTGCTGTATTGTACGGGTATGTATTAAACAAATATATAATCCAAAGTTGTTATTTAGACTTTAAAAACCGATGGTACACAGAATACGCCACCCCTCGTTCTCGGCTAATTACTGATGATTTTTTTCGAAAATCATCATCAATTCTTTTATACTTCTGCTACGATAGGTACTTCCAGCACTTCTCAATACCTTTTGCTGAATGCCCGCAAATCAAGATTTGTGTGTAACGGAAAAATCCGCTTTTCTCAAAAACTATGTGACCTAGGGTAATCGCTTATATTTTTCCTGCAAGGTTTAAATTAACGTCTACTACCTGTAATTTTTTCATAATTTTAGTTTCAGTAGATTTGGAAATAGATGGAAGGGGGCATATTTTTGCACCACTTTTTCGACGATATCTCTGAAAATATAATACCTAAAATGAAAAGAAATGTATTTTTGAGTCCAGCTTTACGAAAGCATTCACACGATATACAAAGGAAAAAAAAAAATTTTTTTTTAAGTAACTTAATTAGCCCTCTACATTTTTTCTAAATATATTTGTGAATGTATAATAATATGTAAATATGTGGGTCATAAGGTTTAAATTAACGTCTACTACCTGTAATTTTTTCATAATTTTAGTTTCAGTAGATTTGGAAATAGATGGGGGGGGGGGGGGGCATATTTTTGCACCACTTTTTCGACGATATATCTGAAAATATAATACCTAAAATCAAAAGAAATGTATTTTTGAGTCCAAAAATACATTTAAAATATAGTAAAAAAAAATATATTTTTTTAAGCAACTTAATTAGCCCTCTACATTTTTCCTAAATATATTTGTGATTGTATAATAATCTGTAAATATGTGGGTCAATAGTCTTTATTACTTCCCCCAATTTGAACTTTTCACGTTCCGTAGTTTACGAGTAAAATGGCTGTGACAGACAAACAGACAGACACAGGAGTAATCTTATAATGGTTCCGTTTTTACTTTTTAAGTATGGAACTCTAAAAATGAATTAAAAAATGTGTCAGAAACTAGCCAGTTTGAATTTGAGAACAGCATTAAGTAAATAAAATATACATGCTAAAATTTAAATTGGTAAGTCGAAACAGATATATTATGTAAATAAAATGTACACGCAAAAATATAGCATAAATTTTAAATTCTAAATACTTTTTTTTTTTCTTTTTAATTAGATTTTATTTACCATGCTTCCCTTTTTTTTTTCTTTTTCAAAATTTGGTTTGGATTGCTAGGGTTCAACTAAAATGCATGAACGGAAATATTTCCCCTCAGAATTATCCCATAAGTTGGCCTTTGGCTAGTTAAATGCATTAGCAATGTAACTGTAAATTTGTGGAAATAATAATTAACAGTTTCAATGGCGGTGGCTGGAGGGTCTAGCCACCTAATTTTAATTCCAAAACAGACAAATTGCACCAAGAATATTTTAATAAAACTTTGCTTTTGTAATGAAAGAGAAAAATAGCAAGTTTTTACTTTCCAAGAAATTCGTTTGAATATTCTGGTGTCAGTCAATTATTTCATCATTTTGCAAACAGAACTCTTCTGCCCCTAAAAGGTTTAAAAGATGTCAATATTGTTGAAATTCCGAATTTAAGTTCTTTAATTTAAAGCGTTACATAGCAAAACTATATTAAAGAAAATATTAGATTAAAAATAGTTTATTATTAGACATAAATAACACGGGAGTAATATTGCTGATCCATATTTATAAATTGGGCTGAAATTTTGAACCCGGCCTCGAATGATAATCATCTTACTCCAGGCCCAACGCAAACTACTTACATTTCCTTAGTTTAGTTCACGCCGTGGGCCGGGAAAACTGAATCTGAAGTTTGAGGAAAATTCGTGCATTAATTCTTTCGATAGAGCTATTGCGGAAATCGTGAAAAATGCAGCATAGCAGCACCACCTGTTGGGCGATTCACACCAAAATGTAAACAGCATCATCTTAAGGATTAACCGAATCTGAGGTTTGATGGAAATCCGTGCTTTAGTTCTTGAGATAGAACTATTGCGGAAATTGCGAAAAATGCAGCATAGCAGCGCCACCTGTTGAACAGTTTACACCAAAAACTAATCAGCATCAATTTATATCATCAACTAACTGAATATAAATTTTTATTAAATTCCGTGCATTAGTTTGAGATAAAGCGGCCACAAGATTTGTGTCCCATACAGACAGACATTTTGTAAAAACAAGTTTTTTGGAATGTTTGACCCCTAAAACGTGTAAATTCACCGAAAACCGGAATTCGAAAATCTTCACGAATCCAGTACTTTCTTCTTGTAAAGATAGAAAAACATTGTTGAATTCAGGGGGGTGGGGGGGGGGGGCAATGGAATGTCCGGAAGATTTGAGATTTTGTATTTTTAATGTTCAAAAAGTGCAATCCCCCCCCCCCCCCGGAATTCTATAATGTCCCCTCCCAGAGCAATAGAAATCCCTCCCGGAGAAAAGTGTCTGAATTTAACACTGTAGAAGAAAGTAAAAAAAAAAAAAAAAAAAAAGTCGCGAATCCAATATTCTTCCTATAAAGATAGATGAAAGTAAAAATTGACCAGAATCCAAAACTGACCAGCCCGATCCATGTATAAGATAAAGAATGTAGATAAAGATCAGCCGTGTCTCTTTTTCTTTCTGTGCTTTCGGCTATGTTTTTAATGTGGTGGATTTGACTTCGAACCGGGAGGCTACATTACAATCCAACAAAACTTGGAAGGGTTTGGCTGCTTGTAGTTGGCAGCTTTTGGCACTTTCGCTGGTGGAGAAAAACCAGTTTTTAGGGAGGAGAAAAGCACTGCAGCTCTTTGTATCCTATGATAGGATACTGTGTAAATGTATAGTGAAATGCTTTGGAAATAGAAAATTACTCTTATATTCCTAAAACAAATGATAAATTTTACCATTTTAAAGATAATTTATAACTCTGATTTTTTAATTCAAATAAATTATTTCATTTATATATTTTTAAATATTTTCATATTTTATTGTTTTTATTACGCATTGTTATTATTTTTACAACACCTGTAACACATTTTGCTAAAAATTTCCTAAAATGTTTTAATATTTTGTTTTGTTTACACCATTTCTTTGATTTTCTAAAATAATAAAAATCTTCAAATCGAAATGTAAAATCCGAATTTTATAAAGAAGTTTTAAAATGGGTTTGGGTGATAAAGCAGATACAATAAATAAATAAATAAAAAATAAATAAAAATAAAATAAAATGACTATTCAGTAAAAAGGTTGATTATTTAGAACTGTTGTTACAAGTCAAATTTGTCAGGAAAGATATTGTGACTTCATAAATTTAGTACTTATATCAAAAAATGAAATTTATTAATTGTGTTGTAAGAATTGCTGACATATATATATATATATATATATATATATATATATATATATATATATGTGCACTCTCAGAGGTGGTGGAAAATCAAAAAAAAATGTTGCTTTTGAATTTCAATAACAACACATAAATAATTACGTATGTATAATAAATTTTTGTTTAAGGTTTATTCTAAATTAAAATGCATAACTAAATTCCGTATTTTGTGTCATTATTAAATTTCTAATTATTGTAGCTTAACAATTTTTTAATTAATATTCGGACCCATGAATGACGGTTTTCTTGGAGAAAATAAATTTTATAGTGAAATAATTTAAACAACAATGATTAATATATTATAAGTTAATATTGAAATATCGCTACAAAATTAAAATCAACATTTGAGATAATCTGATAGAGTAGGGATAATATAACTTTTTGTAACTAGAAAACATAATTCTTGCATTTACGAAAGAAAATGATAGCCTGTTTTTTTTGCTTTATAAATGAGATTTGTAAATTCGACAACTTAAGAGACAGAAAAATAAAATATTCTAATTCTATGATGAATATATTTAATATCACTGTATTTAGAGTTTATTCTTTCATGACATAAAACTTTTAACATTTAATGAAAATGTTATTGAAGCACTGCCGTCATTACGTTTTCTGAAATATTTGTGTTTTTTAATTTACTTTTTATAATAACAGAATTCATTTTATTCAAAATATTATGATTTCTTAAAATGAAATAGCTCTAGTGATTGATCACATAAGATTACGTGAGGCAACTGGGCCATGATTTTACAATGTGACTCTGGAGATTCTGGCAATTCAGCTTCAAAAGGCTAATATTCATTTGAGTTAAAGTCTGAACTTTTGTAAATGTGTTCCGTTAGGTTCCCTCTATCAGGCAGAAATGTTCAAAATTACATTTTAATATCTTGCATATTAAATGTTGCCCCATAAAAATGAGGCAAGTGGACCAGGAGGGTCTATGTTCCACACGCGCTTGTATTTTTTTATATTGGGTATCAGGTCCTGTTTGAAAAAGTGTAAACAACTAAACAAAATTTAAACCAGGCATAGATCATGTACATTATATATCAACTAAAGGGCGTTGTAAGGGAAACCTTTACTGTCAATGTGTCGAAAAAAAGTACTAAAAGTGAAAATATTAGATTTATTTATACAAAAAACATAAATATTAAGTAAGTACTTATGTACTTTAGTATAGGTAATAAGTATAAAAGTTGTATGGGTACTTTAAGGAAAAAAATAACAAGATAAATCTACGAACAAACGGCTACGTAAGTACTTAAGTATCTCATTCTCTTTTTTATTTACCACAATGGAAATTCGATATGTCCAATAAACCTGCGGTGAATCTAACCATATTTTTTTAATATCGAATAGAACTTTTTTTTTTTATTCGTTTCGATAATTCTCTAATAATCTCACTTTGCCTTATGTACGCCTCTACATCTGTATCGTAAAATTTCGAGCTATAGCTATCACGCTTAAGAAATTTGGTTTGATACACCCAACATGCTTTTATTTTTTTTATTATGTAATTTTAATAAGGTATTATGTAATTTTCTTTATTGCAAGCAAAAATACAATGGAGAAATTAATTTCCCATAGTAAGAGAAACTCAAAAAGATATTTATAACTGTCGGGGAAACTGAATCCCATATGGTCCAGTTACCCCTGATACATGTTCCAGTTACCCCATTTTTGAAAAATTTATGGGGTAACTGAAATTCCGGCCTTACATTTGAAACATGAAGTAAATATGTATAGATACCTAATAATATTAATGTATTTATGTGTCTAATCTTTAAATAAAAAGGTTGTTTAATAAAAGTACTTGCCGTATTTTAATAAAAAGCCGAGGAAGTTCAACCAAATGGACGTTGCTTTTAAAAAAAGAAACCTAAATTTTCGGCAACCTATCATAACAAAGGCAAAGTTATGACTGAGTTGACACACGTTGTTTTAAGAAGTAGAGATTTGGGTTCAATGTTGACAAAAGCCAAAACTTAGAAAACATCAACGGTTTAAAAAAAAAAAAAAATAGTCTATGGCCCAGTTACCTCGTGGGTCCAGTTACCCCAGCTTACCTTACTCTTTTTAAACTCGTTTCACGTATGAATCTATAAATAAAAGGAATTTTTTAAAAATGTCTTTTTATTAATTAAGAATTAAAAAAAAAATGAGCTTTGAATATTCAGCAATTGAGCATTTAGCAATAATTTAAATATTGTTTTCTTATGTATCATACAGCTTAGCCGATAAATGGAGTTAAGAATAGTAATAACAACATTTATTAAAAAAATGTTTAATATTACTTTTAGATGCTATCTAAATGTTATTATTTCTTTTTAAAAACAACTTTGAAAATTCGCCAGTGTGAACATACATATTGTGGCTGTTTTTTTATTTCCACTTTACTTAATAAAAGAACAAATGTGTTTTTCTATTTAAACTAAATTAGCAAAACATTTTCTTGTAATTTTTTAACAAATCATTAATGAACATAAAAACAAATGACAGCACAGCATAAAATTTTTCTGGGTAATCATCTTGTCTTTTTTTTTTTTTTTAACATGAAATATATAGCTATAATATAGGACATATAACAGGTCTCTAGCTCTTAGATAGTGTAGACGATTTTCATAAACCTTGAAAATAACTTTTATACATTAAAATAACCTATTTCACAAGTGTTTTAATTTTTAATTAAGACATTAGCGATCATATGTTACTCGCGGAACTTAATTGTTTTAGCATATTTTTTTCCCCGAAAGTTAACCGCGTTTCTTTCTTCACATCACCCTCTTCCACGAACAATAAGATGGAATGAAACTGATCTTCCCCGGTGTAAACAAATGGGTTACTGGAGAAAGGGTAGAAAGGGAGTTTTAGCGCTCTTGGCTCATTGCGTTTTATCTCGCCAAACTCTTCAAGTTTTGTTGGATTGTAATCTCGCAACCGGGAGTGATACCTCGGAGGAAAGATAGGGGACTATCTCGGGGAACATATATGAAACGCCGGTGGTTTATGGCTTGCCAGAAAATGAAAGTATTCGCGCCCGACCTGTGAAAGTCCGCGCCATCTATTGAGAAAAGGCGTTTTTCGACTTTTGTGATGCATCCCTTTAAGTTACGGTCTATTCTGAAAAAAAAAAAAAATTTAATGAGGGAGAGAAAAATTCGGAAATTTAATGTGTCGATCAGGTTGTCTAGTCAATTCTGCTAGGACGGGCAAATATTTTTCCAGGTCGGGCACTGCCTGACCTGGCCCCCTCCTAGCTACGGCCCTGCCCTGCGGGCAAACTCTTAACACATATCTCATATCAAGGGACTCTTGCCACAGAACACACCAATAATCTTCGATTAAGTTTATAAAATGCTTTTAAATTATGTTTTTAGCATTTGGCAATGTTTAATAATTAAGTCGATTGTGTACATGTCATATAATCTCCGATCCATCGATTTTCGGAATTTACATGGCCGGAAAACGATCTCTTTTTAGTTCAGTTTTTAATGAATGCTCATTCCTGTCTAGTTTTTTCTCCGAAATTTTGTACTGTCGCCTTCAGTTTTTTGCAAAAATTAAAACCGACCGTTTTCACAAAATTTTATACGCAGGCGTAAAATATTTGTTTACATGTACTTTGAAATTTTCAAATTGATATCTTCAATAGTTTTCTTAATTTTCGCTAATTAGTGAAAATTCTTAATTATTTTCATTTCGGCTGTGACATCGGGCTCAGATGTGTGCACACTTTTGCCATTTTATGAAAAAAAATTACGTTTTTATATGTTTTTTATTAACATATCGGCTAATTATCATAAAATTAAAAATCTGAGTTTCAGTTGCATATCAGTACTGGACTACCCTCATCCAAAATTTAAGACTTGTATGTGCGGTAGATTTCGCTAGCCATCGCAGACACACAGACAGAACGAAACTTTCTGTTATTAGTGTAAGATAACATACAGTTTTCTAACTAGGCAAATTATTTCATCTCGAAACTAATCCCTAACATACGAGAATGCACTTTTCAATCGGGCTATTAAAGCATTTTTTTCCCTCCTTGACTAAGAACGATTGTATTAGCTAACGAAATCATTAATGTCTTTGAATTAAACAGAAATTAAAATAATATTAAGAACAAGTTCTCTCTTATAGTTTTTTATGGAAGAGAAAAGTACTTTTGGGAATTTTTTTTTTTTTTTTTTTTTTTTTTTTTTTTTTATCATATGTAGCGTTTACTCGCACATATTATTTTTATGTTTTATCAATGTAATTTAAAGAACTTTTTTTTTTTCAATCGTTTAACATTTTTCTATACTCTACATAATTGCACAAAATATTACATTACATAAAATACATTCATAACTTTTTGGGGTTCTGTACTTAAAAAGTGAAAACGGAACCATTATAAGATCACTCCTGTGTCTGTCTGTCTGTCTGTCACAGCCACTTTACTTGTAAACTATAGAACGTGGAAAATTCAAATTCGGGGAAGTAATAAAGACTATTGACCCACATATTTTCAGATTATTAAACATTTATAAATATATTTAGTAAAAATGTAGAGGGACCAATTATGCTACTTGAAAAAAAAAAAAATCATTTCTTTGTATATCGTGTGAAAGCTTTTGTAACGCTGAACTCAAAAATACATTCCTTTTAATTTTAGGTATTACATTTTCAAAGAAATCGTCGAAAATGTAGCGCAAAAATATGTCCCCCCCCCCCCCATCTAATTCCGAATCTATTGAAACTAAAATTGTGGAAAAATTAGAGGTAGTAGACATTAAATTAAACCTTGAGGGAAAATTATAGCGATTACCCTAGGCCACATAGTTTTTGAGAAAATCGCCTTTTTCTGTTACACACAAATTTCGATTTGCGAACATTCAGCAAAAGTTTTGAGCAGTGCCAGAGGTACCTATCATAGCAGAAGTATAAAAGCATTGTTGATAATGATTTTCGAAAAAAATCGTCAGTAATTAGCCGAGATATTAACCCTTAAAGATATGGAAAGTTTGGACATACATAATGACATGGGTGGCGTACTCTATGCCTAGTTAACAACTTTTAATGATACATATGTGCAATGTAATGTCCAGTAACAGTATAAAAGCAATAAACGTCTTGGAAAAAATGAAAAAAAAAAAAGACCATTTTCAACATTTAATGTCTTAAAATGAATATGATTTTAAAATACAATTTTTATTGAGATGAAAGATATAAGTAATGTTCTTTTATTTCATGTAGTGAAAAAAATTGCAAGATGCAGAATTAGTATTTATTGGGGGCTCGAAACTGTTAGACATTTGTTGAGCAGAAAATTGGCATTACAGCTTATGCGACGGATTACAAAATAAATATTGCAACTAAAATGAAAATTTTGGTGCTTACTTATACTTCAGATTGTAATAATTACACTGAACTTAAATAAATTTGTATTTAAAGCATTTTTATATTATTAATGCAAAGTTGTATTTAGCTAATACAAAATTTTGAAAATTTCAGCAGTATAATCACGTAAAAAAATATTTTTTTTTGAACAATAAAAAGGAAATTTTAGGTTCAGTTTATACAGTCTAACATGAAATATATGTTTGAAAATTTCATGAAAAAATATTCAGAAGTTTTTGAGGTATTCTGAGCGTTATGCCTAAAAACGTCATTTGAAGAAAAATGACTTCAAAGTTCCATAAATGCCGCTTCAGCTATTGAGCGGGTATAATTCTAAAACCCATAACTTCTGCTCTAATGGGGTTTTCAAGGAAACAGTTATATCAAAATGTTCAGAAAAAATAGCAGTTTAACATCTATTTTTTTCTTTTTTAGGGTTCCGTACTTAAAAAGTAAAAACGGAACCATTATAAGATCACTCCTGTGTCTGTCTGTCAGTCAGTCACAGCCATTTTACTCGTAAACTATGGGACGTGGAAAGTTCAAATTGGGGAAAATAATAAAGACTACTGACCCACATATTTTCAGATTATTAAACATTCACAAATATATTTAGGAAAAATGTAGAGGGGCTAATTAGTTGAAAATAAAAATCTTTTCTTTGTATATCATGTGGGGTATCCTGTGAAAGCTTTCGTAACGCTGAACTCAAAAATACATTTCCTTTTAATTTTAGGTATTATATTTTCAGAGATATTGTCGAAAATGTAGCGCAAAAATATGTTCCCCCCATCTAATTCCGAATCTACTGAAACTAAAATTATGAAAAAATTAGAGGTAGTAGACGTTAATATAAACCTTGCCGGAAAATTATAGCGATTACCCTAGGTCACATAGTTTTTGAGAAATTAGCATTTTTCTGTTATACACAAATTTCGATTTACGGGCATTCAGATAAATTGTTGAGCATCGGTGGATATACCTATCGTTGCAGAGGTATAAAAGCATTGTTGATAATGATTTTCGAAAAAAAATGATGGGTATTCGGACATTTGATTCGATTTTCGTGATATTTTCAAAATTTTCGATGTTCATGTAAAAGTATATATCTGTACATGCGCCATTCATGGCAAAAACAGCAGAGCCGCCAGTTTCGTGTGTACCCTGTAGTATTTATATTATATGCCCGCTGTCGGCCGGTCCGTCGAAAAATAGTACGAAACACAAAAAAAATTGTAATAAAAAATCGCGAAAAATAATTAAAAAAAGCTGCACGAATAACAAATAAATTTAAATGAAAAGTAAACAAAATTTACTATTTTGGGCAAGAAGATAACTAGATTCCTTTTACTAATTTGGAAAAACTGTAGCGAATGGCGAAAAATTTCTAAAAATTGCTAAAAATTCAAAAATCGCAGATGACAAAATTTATTATTATGGGCTAAAAGATTAAAACAGTATTCCTTTCACGAATGTAGAAAAATTGCCGCGGAAAGCGAAAATCTCAAAACAATGCATAAAAAGTTCGAAAAAAAAAATCAAAAATCTCTGTACAAATTTCGAATAAACTTTATTGAAAATATAACAAAATTTATTATATTGGGCTAAAAGTTTGAAACACAATTCCTTTTACGAGTATCAAAAGATAGCAGCGGAACGCTAAACATCGCATTAAAAATCGATAAAAAATTAAACATCGCACAGGAAAATAATTACTACAGCGTGTTACAAGTTTGAAACGAATTACTTTAATAAATGTGGGGGGGGGGGGGGGAAAGCACGGAACGTGTAAAAACGCTAAAAACCATGTTGAAATGCGGATTTTATTTTTCTTCAGCTGAAAGTTTGAAACAGAAAAAATAATATGAACGCTAAAAAATCGCTACGGAATGCAAAAAAACGCAAAAAAGAGCATTAAAAATTCAAAAATCGTTGGGAAGAATACTCACTATAGTGGACTAAAACATTAACCGGAATTCTTTCAAGAATTCAAAACTCTATACAGAACGTGAAATATCGCTAAAAATGAAAAACTTACGGGGAACAAAATTTACTACATTAGGCTAAAAGTTTAAAATGAAATTCCTTTTATCAATGAAAAAAGTCACTGTGGAACGCGAAAAACCGCTGAAAACTGCATTAAAAATCGTTAAAGATTCCAAAAGTAGCAAAGGCCAAAAATTACTATAGTGCTCTAAAACATTTTAACCGGAATTCTTTCACGAATGTCAAAACTCGTTGCGAAAAATCGCGAAAACTCGCAATAAAAATCGAATTAAAAATTCAAAAATTTAGGAGGACAAAATTTACTGTATAAGGTTTGTATATGTTTGAAACCAAATTCCTTTTATCAATATAAAAAATCGTTGCGAAACACGAAATAATGCTAAAATCGCATACAAAAATTTACGAAAAATTCAAAAAATCGCTGTAAGAATTCTGAATAAACTTTTTCGAAAAGAGGACAAAATGTACTGTATTATACACTGAAAGATTGAAATCGGATTTATTTTAATACGGTAAAAAAAATCGCCTCGAGCAGAAAAAAACGTTAAAATTTGCATTAAAAATGATATTGAAAAAGTCCAAAATCAGTTTTGAGGTGCATAACTAAATACATAGAGGTATACCGTCATACCAAATTTTGTAGCTCAGCGTGCAACGATTTTTTTTTTTTTTTTTTTTAGGACATAGCCGACAGACAGGCAAACTTCTTTCCTTATTGTCATAGATTAGCTGACCCGCCTGACGTTGATCGGGCCAGTGTTAATAATCGTATAAAAACCACAAATTTGTATGATTTTTACATTTAATCCGATTTTGTCCCAATTTATATTTTTAAATGAAAAAAAAAAAGAATATTGACTTTCAATGGTAAAAGCGCTCCTATGAAGTCATTTTCTGTTTTTCACGTAGGGTCGTTTCATAATTTTTTCTAAGTAGTTTTTTTTTTTTTTTTTGGTCTGACCTCTTTCAGATTTTTATCGGTTATTAATATAACCGTTTTTAAGCGCGTGTAAAAATTCCGTGAAAAAAAATATTGATATCTACTTCTAAAAGAAATATGTTTTCTTCTCCCTTTTTACGTTCCCTTTCTTATCTATGCAAGAAGGTGAAAATTTTTGAATTCCGGTTTTCGATGGATTTACGCTTTTTAGGGGTCAGAGATACCGAAAAACATGTTTTTACAAAATATCTATCTGTGAATCTGTCTGTGAGTCTGTCTGTGAGTCTGTCTGTATGTGACACAAATTTTATGGCCGCTCTATCTCAAGAACTAATGCACGGAATTTAATAAAATTTATTTAGATTCAAATGGTCCCTGATATAAATTGGTGCTGATTAATTTTTTATGTAAATCACCCTATATATCAAGAGCTCATGTACGGATTTTCATAAAACATCATCTTGTGTTAGTCCTTGATATTATTTGGTGCTGATTACATTTTGGTGTAAATTGCTCAATAGGTGGCGCTGCTATGATGCATTATTCACGATTTCCGCAATAGCTATACCAAACTTCAGATTCAGTTATACCTTGATATAATTTCGTGCTGATTACGTTTTCGTTTAAATCGACTAATACTGCTATGCTGCATTTTTCACGATTTCCGCAATAGCTCTATCTCAAGAACTAATGCACCTATTTATATCAAACTTCAGATTCTGTTAGTCCGTGATATGAGTTGGTGCTGATTACTTTTTTGTATAAATCGGCCAACAGGTAGCGCTGCGATACAGAATTTTTCACGATTTTCGTCTGCACGATTTTTCATCAAACTTTAAATTCAGTTAGACGTTGACATATGTTGTTCTTTATTACGTTTTGGTGTAAATCGCACAATAGGTGGCGCTGCTATACTGTATTTTTCACGATTTCCGAAATTGTTATATCTCAAAAACTAATGCACGGAATTTAATCAAACTTCCTATTTTGTTACACTTTCACATAAATAGATCTTTCTTTAGGCTTGGGTGTGTACAGCGCGACAGGTGTTGCTTTTATGCTCTTTGAGCCGAGAATTTTTGTTGGGATCATCCAAGAGGGTGAATGGCGAAATCCAATTGTTTGTTTCAAAGATGCGATGCTTATATCTCCTTTTAAAATGCACACAATTTAATGAACCTGTATCTTTAGAATCCTAATGGAGATAAGTATAGATTGTCATTTAATTTTGGCACTGCGATAACGAAATTTGAAGCATTAACATGTATGAGATAGAAGAAAGTTTTGGGATTGTCACACCCGACTACTTTTTCTCGTTTTCGAATCGGATTCTTTCGTCACCCGAACTGACCGAAATTTTAATTTGTTATAAATATAACTGTATCCGAGTATTCTGTAAAGTTTCATGAAAAATATGCATATTTAATAGTGAAAACGTGAGCCGAAGCCAAGTGAAACCGCGCCGAAACACCCAGTTTTTTAGCTTTTTCTCAGATTTTATTTATTTATTTATTTATTTATTTATTTATTTATTTTAAATACTTCGAACATTACGAAATTTTTGTAATAGATGTAAAATCCAGTCTGTCGAAATGCTCTAAAAAGATTGTGGGAAAAAGATAGTCTCGTCCCGGTGAAGTGCGAAGTGACCTGCCGTAGCGAATTTTTTTAAAGAATTAAAATTAGTTTTTTAGAAAACCGATTGCACCGACTACAAGAAGAAGGCCTTAGCTTTAAATACGCATTTTTTATGAATCAGTATCTCTGAAATTGAGCCCTGAGTAACCGTTGGCGAAAGGGAGAAAAAGTCGACTGAGAAATCCCTTTTTGAAAATTTTTTTAATAAGAACCATATTTTTTAAATTGATTGCGGCGTTTGAGACATAAAAGTACGAACTATAAAGAATATGTCGCCGGTTTTTCCGTATTTAAAACGGTACGGCTGATGAGCATTAAAATAAAACGAAAAAAAAAAATGTACCTACTTCTTCCTTCCTTTCCGCTCGAAAAGCAGGTTCTAAGCATGCTCGAGTGCACCTGAAAAAATTAAAAAAAAGTTATGAGTTTTTAATTAATATCTCAGTCAATTATAAAAAAAAATTAAAAAGCTGAGCCTCAAGGGCATCAGGAGCTGCATTGGACTATTCTCATATAAATTTTCATACCTCTGCGCGCAGTAGATTTTTAGAGCCATCGCCAAAAAACACACACAAACAGCGGTCTTGATTTTTATTAGTATAGATATATAGTTATGTCATATGTAGAGTAAAACCTGTCAAAACGGAACCTGTCTTAAATGAAAACTTTTTATGCTCCAGAGGGAAAGATTGCCATGCAATTTTCCTTAATTAGCCAGAAACCTGTCTTAAACGAAGTATTGTTTCTTTTACGTGCGGTTGCTTTTACAAAGGTTTTACTGTATGGATATAAGGTTAGCCTGTGTAAAAGGAACCTGCCTATAACGAAATCGTGTCTTGTGGCGAACATTTCATAACCCCAACGAAATGAACACTTTGAATTTTTATCTGCTAAGGTAAACGAAAACTTGTACAAAACGGAAAACGTCAGCGGTTATTTGTAATTTTGTCTCAGCAGGTTTTACTGTTTTTGTATTCATTACTTAGTAAATTAATTCCCTTTTCCAGTGCGTATAGACTTCCCCCCCCCTTTTTGTCTGCGATACTGGCTGAGCCCCTCCAATAATTTTGAAAACTCTACGTCTATGTTCATACCCTATGTCATCGAATGGAGTTTTCCATTTTTTGGTAAAAACAGAAGATCTTTCAGAAAATACTGTCAAAGTGGGCATTTTGAACCGAATTCCGAAGGCGACAACGGAAAAAAACTTGTCATGTGACTAGAATCATTTATGTAACTTGATATTTATTTATCAAAAAATGGAAAATTCTATTCGATTCCATACCGTTTCAATAGCCAGACATTTACGTTTAAAAATGAATCAGAAAAATGTGTCGGAAAGTTTCGCCTTCTTGAATAGGGAATTTGAGAACCGCCTAAATGAATATATCTTCACTTTCGGTTGTCCGATTCCATGACATTTTTAACTTGATTTCGTTACTTGTTTTTTGAACCGGAAGACTAACAAAATTTTATGGCTAATTGTGTGTCAAAATTATAAGTGTCCGATATGTATCCTATGGATTCTGAAATCTTTTTCTCAATTTTTTAAAATGTATCTTTAATGTATGATTCCGGCCCAAGGGGCCCGGTTCAAATCAAACAATAAGAAAGCTATTCATCATTCTCCCCCACCTCGCATCGGGAGAAAAACTAATCCTTTCTTTGAAATGGTGGATTTGCCTGGGGATGATCCATATAAGCATCCATTTTGTTGCCTGGATGGAGTGGAATTGGGTTTTTTAATTTATGTATCAGGTACACTTATGGGCACCGCACATGTTCAAGAAATATGCGCCAATTCAGCTAATGTGTTAGTACTACGTAGGCTTCTCTAATAAAAGGGGCTCATTCTGTAATCTTACTGAGAGAATTTTTTTTTTTTCTTTTCTGATACTTTTTTCTTTGTAAATAACTATATGCGTTAGCTAAGTGCTATCTATTTTCATATGGTGACAAATTTCATAAATAAATGGTACACTATCAAGTAAATCTGGCGATATTAAAGTACAGTCGAACAAAAGAAAGAAAGAAGGAAAGAGATACATTTTAATCACCCCATTGTACAATAATAAAAAAAAGGAATAGGCAGTTATGTTTTTTTTTTTTTTTTGAAATAGGCAAATATGTCTTTCTTCAATGTATGTTGTATATATATATACAGTTGAACCTCGTTAACGCGAACACTCAATGTCAAACTTTCTTTATTCGTGTTAAAAGTAGTTCGTGATATCCGAACTTAAATACATCATATACAACAGGACGGGGCAATCGGAAACAGTTCGTACTAAAAGTAATTCGCGTTAAGCGTGTTCGTGTTAACGAGGTTTGACTATATATATATATATATACTTCATTTTTTTAGTATATATATATATATATATATATATATATACTAAAAAAATGCTTAGGGGTCTTCTTCATACTGAAATTGTTTCAAATTTCAAACTCTGAAATTTTCAATACGAGCACCTTATTTTGACATTATTTAGTTTTCTCGTTAAATTTCAACTTAGGGTAACAATCTGGAAGTCAATCGTGCCAGTAGTGTACAGTTTATAGATATTTAAAATTTTGAACTCTAAAAAATGTTAAATGTATTTTAATCATTACAACGCAGATTGCAATGCGGTTAGTTCTTTAAGCATAGCTCCAGAACTATTTTTCAGAATAAGCTGTGAGTTTATAATTCACATACTTGAAGTATTTATAAATCGATTTTTTTTTTTTTAATCAAAGAACTTAGATTACAAGTCCTAATATTTTCCGAAAAAAATATTTGTAATTAATTAAATATATATATATATATATTAACTTTTTGTAAGATTAAACCATTATATATAAAAAACCATTCTAAACCATTACAAATTATCAACAAAAATTGTGAATGTATAAATAATAAAGGAATTTCTTCAAATTAAAAATGCTGTATAAACCATCATATACCAGTAAATCTATGAAACAATCCCCATAACAAGTGGAGCATGGATTTGAAATCACAGTAAACATATGAAAAATGGAAATTTGTGGAACAAAGGGATTTATATGTGAATTGCAATCTATGAATTTTTTTAACGGAAATCGATGTCTATAAGCTTGTAATATAAAGTACAAGAGTTATGCTTATATAATAATTGCAGAGCATTCCACCAAGTAGTTCTTGAGTTATGCGTAAAACAAATTACCAGCAATGCAATCTCTTGTAATGATTACAAATGAATGAATTGAAAAAATGATAACCTTCGTATTTTCATTTCCCGGTAAGTACGTCTTTAAAAAACACAAAATATACGATTTTTTTTTTCTTTTTTTCTGCAATGCCGGTGCAATCTTCTGTTAACGCTGTTCTCAACTGCTCTGCTCAACAAACGCAAAACGTTTCGACATATTTACAAATAAATTTTTTAGCGAAAAGATATAAAATAGGAAAATCTGATCATGGAAGCGATTTGGAATCGAACTATGTTTTCCATTTTTTTTATCAATAAATTACCTACTGAATTATAAGCGATTTTGATCACGTGACAAACATGTTTTTCTTGAGTGGCTATTCCACGTTCGCGCGAAAGTTCGATTCAAAACGTCCACTTTGACACTATCGCGTATTTATACATATCGTATACACATTCCGCGTAGTTGGTCACTGAAAAATATTATTTAGAAAATTTTACTTAAACGGAATGTCGGTGACGTTGTGCAGCGTTTCACCAACCAAAATTCAGGGCACTTACCAATGTTGCCTTCATATTTATACAAAGCAAAGTTAATATGATCAAAGTCTCACTAAAGTATGTTCATTATTGTTAAATTTGTGAACTAAAACGTCTAGTGAAGCACAATACATTTTTTACTAAACAAGTGAATTGTGACCTATTTCCTTTCACAAGTACACCTGAAAGTTTATTCCATTAGTTTAAAAACACTTTGTATATTCTTAAAAGTAAAAGCAAAATGTAGATAATGCTTGCCAGCGCAATTTAAACCGTTCTTTATAAACCGGCATTAGTAAAATGTAAAAATCTTGTTTAATTCTTATGATTTAAATATGTGTGTATCTATCTATTCAATTCGGTTCTTTCCTAATAAATAACTAAATAATTGTCAAATGTTAACTGTAATTTCTTCCAGTCAATTATAATAAGCTCTTTGAAAAGCTTAAAACGGATTATTTCTCAAAAATCAATGACGGTTTTAGAAAAATAAAAGTTCCCTTAGATTAAAAAAAATATATTTTTTTTTTAGAATAAAAGAAAATTTTCTTTATTTATTTTAATTCACCGACAAAAATACAAAATTTAAAGTTTTATTAATTGAACAAGATTAAGAAAGTTTTTCTCTTAAATAATAATTCAAAGTTTTTTTTTTTTTTTTTTTTTTTTTTTTTTTTAATGTATCAGAGGCTGTGCCCGTTACGAGCTAAGCCCTCAAAACCCTGTCCAAACCTCGCCGGATTATTAAACATGGTAATTTGAGTTGTTTCAAAAAATAAAATCTGATTATAGTAGATTGAAGGATATTCCACAAATGAAAATGTAGTCATATTTAAAGGAATATTGTAACACATGAAATTGGCAGGTGTTTTCATGCAGATACTATGCGATCGAGTGTTTTCCATTTTTTAATAAAAGCAAAAGATCATTCATAAAATACTGTCAAAGAAAAATCTGTCGTCACGTGGAACTCCATGTTGTCGGAGGGACATATTTCTTTTATAAAGTCCTTAAAAGGTGACATAATCATAGATTTCAGATTAGTTCGGATGATGAAACTGACACCATTTTCAAAAGAAAAGATCATTTTCATATATGGAACAAGTCATGATATGACTGTGTGATTGCGTCAGAATAATGTCATATTCAATAAACTTTAGCTTGCATTAAAGTTCCCAAAATTTATTAGCTTATTTCTAAATTTCTTTTCTTCTATCCCTTGAAATCAAAAGTAACCAATAAAACTAAAATCTGAAACTTTTAAAAATAATTGATGGAAATGATGCACTAATCTTAAACGCATAGACAATTCTGTTGGTGAAAATGACATAAATTCCTAAAAGAAAAAATGCCTTTTCATCCAAAAAAAAAAAAAAAGAAAAAAAAATTACATCAGCACAGATTGTTTAGAACAATATTTTAATTAAAATTGTATTATATAATTTTTATATTCCATTATAACGAAAGTCTTTTTAAAGAAATGTACTTGATAAAAGTTCTAAAAAAAGAAAGCAATTTAACAAATTACAACGACCATTTGGAAAATGATTTTTTTCGAAGACTAAAATTTAAGACATAAAAAATCGCACGGAGTTGATCCTACATTACGTACGCCATGAATTAAACATTAACATTCCTGGACCCATCATGAACAAATTTTAAAAGAAATTTCAGTTTTACAATTTTCAGTACTGTAAATTTTTAAACTTCTACGGAGCTGGTCATACATTACGTAGGCCATGAATTAAACATTAATAGTCTTATTACACGTAAAAATTGCAAGCGACAAAAATCGCCTGCGACTCGTCAGATTTCGTGAAACTTACGTATTATCCAAGTATTTCATTGGCTGTTCGGGAAAAGGCTTTTCCATCGTCAGATTTCCAAGAAATCTGACGACCAATTTTAAATGAAATTTCATTCTTAAACTTCTAAACATCGCACACTATTACTTTTTACACCGTCGTATAGAGAAAAAAAATGTACTTTTAAATGCAATTTGTTTGAAAGCTGTATTTCAATTTGTTTCTGAGTTATTAATTTTTTTTTTTTTTTTTTTGTAGTTTTTATTACTTTTTGTCATAGTGACAACAGAAGGATCCGTCTCTGTTGAAAGTAAAGGCAAATTATAGATTACTGTATAGACCCATCAGAAAACGAATAAAATGCGGATTCAACCAATAAAAAACTTCAGATATGCTTTTGATTTCCTACCCTGACGAGGACAATAACCATTTTTCCAAATGGTTTAAAAAAAAAAAAAACTTCGCGGATCGTAATTTTTGCAAAAACTTTGTGGCAGAGTTTAAATGAAACAGAACAAAAAGCTAAAATATGTTTTTTTTTTTTTCTTTTTCTTTTCGTAATTTCTGTAAAAACATTGTGGCAGAGTTTTAATGAAATGAAAAAAAAAGGCTAAAATATATGTTTAAAAAAGAGCGAAACATTACAGACACAGTTTTTTTACTTCAAGAACTTTTTTAAATTATTGTATTCCATTATAATGTAGTATTTTTAAAGAAATGTAGTATTTGATGAAAGTTCTCAACAAAAAAGAGAAAAAAAACCTTTTTTAAAATTCTATACTTCACCAGGCTACAAAATGGATGCCCTGATATATCCCTGCAGATTAATCGAATGCGTTAATCCAAAGAGGAAAGCTCCCCGTTCCTTCACTTGACAGCCCGACACCACCCATCTTGACCTTTGAGGAGAGAGAGCGAGCACCGTGGGTTTCCACGTTAATGTGATTAATGTATAGGGGGGAGGAGGGATGCCAAGCTAGGGGATTGGAAGTTTCTTCCAATATTTGAATGTGTTGGCGTCTTGATGAATAAGGAGCGAAATTAGACAGAATAGTAGCTTAAAATATTATATGATTTTATCTGACAGCATTCGGTTATAACTCAAAATTTAATTTATTTGAAGAAAATGAAAAACGGTGTTCGATTCCGAACCCTTCAAGTAGTAACTTCTTTAAATTCCAATCTTTTGAATCGATAAAAATGGATTTTGTTAGAGTGCAGAAAGATTCGCTATGTATGTGAAAGTGGGAGAAGAAAAGTTTCAGAACAAGTATGAATAAGTACATAGATCCTTCAGAGATTTTTCTGCTATCAGTATACTTAGTAGCTTAAGGCTGCCATTAGACATCTGGTTTGGAATTTTAGTTACCTGTCACCTGTGCGGAGGCCGGCTAACTGTGCCTATGCCGACCCTTCTTTGCCTCCCCCTGTATGAACTGCGCTCGGCGTCACCGGGAACGGATATCATTGTCACCCCCGTCTCTTATACTTATGGGCACGAAGTGAGAACATTTTTTTGTTAGAAAGGCACTTTTCTGTTGGCGTTAATTCGCTAAATGGAGGATATTCCATCTCCGTTTTGATCACGTGGTCAAGGTAAAAACTTACAGCGTAAAGAAGGGAAGGCTCCGTAGACGTGTAATGTAAGTCCCCGCTAGCCAATGAAACAGTTCATGAGGCAAAGCAGTAGTATCTTTCCTTCTTATCAGTTAGAAGTTCCTTGGGTAAATTACTGGTATCACGTGACTTTTATCAGCCTCGAACCCATATTTGGAATATCCTCCATTGGGCGCTTTATCGATAATTTAGGCTATGAATAATGTTTTTTCTTAAACTCACAAAAATTTTATATACATATATTTTCTATATGTATATAATAAAAAATGTTCTTAATAATTATTAAAGCACAGAAAAATAGACAATATAAACATGTATATCCGTTAATATAAAATGCACAAATTAAAAAAAAAAAAAAAAAAAAAAAAAAAAAAAAAGGAAATAAATAAAAGTATGATGATAAAATTCCTTATATAAATATATATTTACACAAGAAATTTAAGCATTGGAGAATTTTTTTAAACTACTTTAGAAGAGAAAATTTTATGCAGAAATAACACTTGTTACCTAATAATGCTATCCCCACCCATCCCCCCCAAAAAACAAAAAAAAAAAACATATTATTTTTCGTTTAGAAATATATTTTTAAAAATATTTGACATAGGATAATTATGTATGGAAATAAATATTGTAATTACGCTAATTAGTACTTCTTTTACTGCCCTTAGTATTATTGTTTTTACTATTATTATTATTAACTTGTTTGGAACTATGGTACTTAAATATTGATCTATTATTTTCATTTAAAACTTTTTTTTTTTTTCAAATTTTAAAATTCCAAAGCGGTTGTACGATTTTTAATAACTGAAACCTAAATATGTTTTACTGATATATTAAATATAATTTTTACTGAATATATAATTCTTATAAATTATCTTATGCACATGCTTATAAATTAATAATAATAAGATGAAGAGCATTGAATTCTCATGAATTCAAAACTGAGAATTGAGTTATCATTTCAAAAACATGCATCCAAAAGTGGATAAAGAAACTTAATTTCTTAAGTGTACCGCAACACAAAATTTTATGACACATTGTCTGATTCACTTTTATACTTCAAGGAATAAAATTAACATTTTTAATAGAATAGCGTTTTCCATTTTCAGATAAATAAATTACTTATAGAGTTATAAGCCATTCTTGTTACGTGACGACAAGTTTTTCTTCTTTTTCGCACTGCTGCGTCGTGAATTTGGTTCAAATCGCCAACTTTTACAGTATTTTCTGTAAAATCCTCTGTTTATAGCATAAAATAGAAAAGTCATTCGATTGCATAGTTCCTTAATAAGAACACCTTCTAATTTAATGTGTTTTCGAGTAAGAATGAATTCAAAAATGCGTCAGAAAATAGCTTCTTTGAATTTAAGAGTCCAAACTCATTATTTTCCAGAATTTATATTTGTTTGTACTTGTATGAGAGTGAAAGATGCTGATTTAAAAACTGTCAAATCGAACGGTTTTTCCAATTTTCATTACAGGCAAACTTTCACAAAATGCTGTTAAAAGCATTTAGCATTAGAACTGAATTTCCACAATGCGTTCTAAACTGAATTTTCAGACGTGACAGTCCGTTAAAATTTTCATCGAACAACTATCTCTTATAATTCAACATTTAATTCAGTTATCAAAAAATGAAATATTATTAGATTCTAAATCAATTCAATAGTCATGTCTGCAAGTGACATGCTTTTACGTTTAAAAATGAGTTTGTAAGTTAGAAAATTTTGAGGGAAACTCTTACAACACCCTTAAATCTTTAATATATATATATATATATATATATATATATATTTGTTTCCTTATCTATAAAGATAAAATGTCCTTTTAAATAATAGATGACTTCCTAAAAAAAAAAAAAAAAAAAAAAAAAAAAAAAAAAAAAAAATTACATTTTAAATAATAGACCATCAGAAAATCAGACGTTGACTTTATGATTTTGATCCTAAAAAAATATTTTTTAATTAAATTTTTGCTGACTTTTAAAAGCCAATTTTTCAAGTAGAACTGATGGATTAGTTATTTGATATCTGAAAGAGAATATAAATGCATGAATGGATTAAAATTATGTTGTGTTAGAAAAATTTAACATATTAATGATTTTTAAAATAATCCTAAATTAGAAACTTCTCCATTCTGCTTCATTTAAAAAATAATAATAATACAACTTATAATAATAATCTTGTTAATTTAAACATACTACTGACAGATTTGGTATTATTTGAGGAAAAAAAGTTTTGAAAAACAATGAACTTTGAATATAAAATATTAAAAATCGTGACAAATAGTATATTAGAGTATCAGCTCTATTTGTTGCCTAATGACTAATTTCATAAACCATTAGCTTTAGAAGTATTCAATAGCAAACATGTTTTAAAGTTGTTCTTCATCCTATTAAATCCATTTATATAAAAAAAAGTGTTACTTTTAAAAGTTACAAAAATTTATTTTTTTTTACGGGATTGAAGTATTATATTTAGTAAAACTTTCTTCGTTTGCTAATAAGTAAAACAATAAAAGTTTCATTTTTGTACAAATAAAACTTACCGAGTTATAATAACTTGAATTTTATGAATTTTCAGCATTTTTCGCCATTAAAAACGGAAAAACGCTTTTTATCCAAATGTTAAAAATCAGAATAAAAATTTTCTTAACAATGGTGCTGTTAAAAAAAAAAATTAACATTAGATATTTCTTGGAATACATAGAAAGAGCTAACAAAGTTTGGGGCCGCAGTTTGCATCGGGCCCATTTAAATCGGAAGTCCCCCTTCTTTTGTAGTAAATATTAGTAAGGATTCTCTACTTCAGGAATTATAGTTCCTTTTAATATTTTATTTGTATTTATTACGTTGAATATCTTATAAGATGCAATGCAATACTAGATGAATGCAGATCACGTGCTAAGTATTGTGATTATTGCCACCAAGATTTACCATGGCTGGATTTGCATCCAGAAGACTTTTTGGGAAGAAAAAAAACTCTTTAAGGCAACCCTCAATACAATGATGGATCGCTTATCTCACCCCTTCGAGCGCAGTTCATACAGAAGGGGAGGAAACTGTAGGCGCAATTCATGATCTCCTCCTACCGTAGGCGCAATTGATGTACACCCACCTGTGCCACGGTTGTTAACACCGTACATCTTGAATGATCGTTTTGTTAATGGCTGCTTCCGAGAAACAAGTAGGTTAAGAATAAGAATGAACAGGAAAAAAGAATAACGACTGATCAAGAGGGCGCTTTTTGCCATGAAAAATAGCATTATCAGTTAAAAGTAAAGTATTTTGAACTTTAATGTTGTGAAAAGCCTTTCACTCATGTAAAATGGAAGTCTCAACTTATATTGAATAACAAATGTAAACGGATATTTTAAGCATTATTGTACATATCCTTACATTTTGATATACAGTATGTCCACGTATAACCTGACCAACCCTTATTTTCGCAACCGTTGGTCCTAGATGCATACTTCCAATTACAAAAATGGTTTAAATAGGGTAAAAAATTATTTTTAAAGCAATTTGGGTCAAGAAAAATTTTATTAAAAAATTACGAAATTTAAATTTTTATACGGTCCCCCCGGTCCTATAAGTGATATTTAGTAAAACTTTACTGTGACACTAACAAGTAAGACAAAAAAAGTCCCATTTATCTAACATTAAAATTGACCGAGTTATGAAACTTTGTAATGCACGACTTAAACCACTTTTATGCATCTCAAAACAGATGATTTCTGCCATGCTTTCAGGGATCGTATTTAAAGTACTTAAACTTATTTCAAGGTATCTGCGCTTTGAAAGAAATCGTACACATATTACGATTAAGTTTTATTTGTTAAGTTTCAGATTAGTTAAAATAATTGTATTTTAACATATGTTTTTTTTTTTTTTTTTTTTTTTTTTTTTGTAAGGATTTGAAGCTATGATTTCTTTTAACTAAAATTGAGTTATTTTCATAATGTTTTATTTAACTTGCAATGATTGTCTTTCCAGTTTAAAATTTGTACTAGAACTTTAACTTACTTTCAAATGTCCGATCGAAATTAAATTTTACATACTGACTTAAATCCGATGACAATGCAATATTATTATGATTTTCGACTCTTACCATCTTATACATACTTATATTAGAGGATAACACAAAAAAATTCGGTTAGTTTACCGTCAAGAAGTTTAAGATTAAATAACATAAACCTGCGATGGTTGTGGTTTTTAAATTTTATAATTACATTTTATGTATTTTTTAACGCTGAATAAAAAAAAATTACCTTAACTTTTAACCATCATGTCAGGATCTTTCGCAAATCGTAAATTTCAAGGTTAAAAAATAGTGAAAAATCTGATACTATAAAATAGATGTAAGACTTTTTTATTCGGTTTAATTTTATTTAATTCAATAATTTATTAGATTTTTTGGCTTATACTGGGTTTCTTACAGCTAAACAACTCGGGGGTCCGATAAGGTTGGGAGGGGAGGGGGTATCAATTTTAACTTTTAGTTTTTTAACTTTGAAATTTGCGATTTGAGAAAATTCCTGACGTGATGGTTTAAAATGAAGGTCATTTTCGGGTTCAGTGCTAAAAATTACATAAGAATCAATTTTCAAAGGCTAAAAAACATGCCACAACCCAAAATTTCAAAGACAGTGTAATCTAACAGCATTTTAAAATATGTATCATTTTGTAAAGAATTGAGGCTGTTGTTTTTCATCCTTTTATTTAACAAAAAATCTGTTATTTTTATCGTCTTATGATGTTCAGTACAAATTGTGCATTTTGCAGTAATATGTCAGAATGATTAAAGATTTCAAATTCATATTGCAATGCTAATTTTACTCTCAACCATTTCTTTAATATATCTGACGAAATTATGTTTCTACTAAATTTGTGAATGACCCCTAATATGCAGCAAAAAGTATACTCCAACTTTAAACAGCTATTACTCGGTCAATTTTAATCGTAGAATAACGGGCTTTTTTTGCCCTACTTGCCAATGTCACAGGGAAATTTTACTAAGTATAACTTATAGGACCAGGGGACCGTATACAAATTTAGATTCTGTAATTCTTCACTAAATTGTTTTTCGCTTCAAACTTTTTCTTATCTTAACTCTGTACCTAATTTTGACCATTTTTGTAATTGGAAGTATGCATCTAGAACCAACGGTTGCGAAAATAAAGGTCGGTCAGGTTATACGTGGACACACTGTATATATTTTTAAATATTATTTCAATCAGTAAAACAAAAGAACGGGAAATAGGTAAGTTTAATTTTTAAATTTATAAATTTACCCTGGAGTATTTTGCATTCTTATTTTTTATTATGTGAACTAATAATATTTTCATTGATCTTGCTGCGCTCCTAAAATATCAACCATAACATAAAATATTTATAGTTAAAACATTAACTTATCCTCAAGATTATTTTATTAAATTATTTATTTTCAAAATTAGCAAATCTATATTTTTTCATCCTTTTCTTCCTAAAAGCATTTTTAACATTTCATAACATAGCTTCAAAAAGTGTAATTAACTTCAATTTATCTATCTGACTGTATGTATTCTAACTTGAATAAAAATAAAAATGGCTTTATGATAATTCAATGAGATGCACGCTAGATCTTTTATTTTCAAACTTTATTCCTACTTAATGTATATTTTAATTAGAACAAAATACTAAAGTACATTATCCTATTACATTCTACTGTAGATGGGTTTTCTTCTTAGTAGGCACACAACCCTAATTGTTTTGTATTTCTTTCTCTAGATTACGAATTTTTTTTGTCAGTTTAAGAATTTCGTTATACTAAGTTCCGTTATAAACATATTACGTTACAGATAAGTTATTTTAAGGTCAGTGCAAAATGAAAAAAGAGTCCCCTCTCCAACATAAGCAATAAAAATGTCAACTGACCTTTCTTTATCAACTGTTCTGTGATTATCAAGAAAAACAGATCTCAGCAATGGAAAGAGGCAGAAACGGATTCGTCGGAAAGATTTTGGATCCGATTCTGATCCTACGAAGGTAATAAAGCATGAAAAGCACTGCTTAACAAAGACAGCGCCATTTGTAAGTTGCGTCTATTGCGACCTTTAAGATCCAAACTGACAGTGGAAGCTTTTAAGTGGTCAGGCAGTGCTTTTCATGTGTTAAATTATTAAATTAGATTTTCCTAAGATGTAGTAGGATCCGGAAATCGGTCCGACAAATCCCTCTCCATCTCTTTCCATTATTGAGACTCCCCTTTATTTTGTTGACTGCAGAACAGTTGGAAAAGAAAGGTCAGTTGATATTTTTATGGCTTTTGTAAGAGGGGTTTGAAAAAAAGCAAATAAACACTGCTTATAAAGATATTTGCTTTAGCAGGCTTCCTTGTATTTAGTTTACATAAGACATATGGATTGTTAAAAGATGTTAGCCCAGCCCCACAAGAAATTTTCAAAGACCCCCCTGGCATTACTAGCTGGTTACGGCCCTGACCCAGGGCCGAAACTAGCCTTTTTTGCACCTGAAGCAAACATGGATTTTGGCGCCGCCTCCCCTCCTCCGCAAAGAATATTTACAAAGAGAATTTCACTAATTTTCTAATAGCCGACTTATTTTAAAATTTAAAATATGTAATAATAAAATATATAATACTGAACTACGTAATCTGCTTTGTAAAATATTGATTCATTAAAAACTTGAAAACGGAATCGACAAGAATCGAAAAGAAATTCCGCTTTATATAGGATCCTTATGCCATATCCTCTTTAGGTCCTTCTATGCTTTGGCATACCCCAGACAGGATGATTTTAACAAAATTTTGCTAAACAAAGACGTAAGAAAAATCGACAAACAAAATCTTCATTTGGCACCCCTTCGTTCTGGCACACGGGACATATACCCCCTCTGCCCCTACTTAGTTTTGGCCCTGGGCCCTTCACTCAGTGTGAAACTTGGCAAAGCAATTTCGGTCATTGTTAAGACAAAGTGACACTTCGCATTTTTGATGGTGAATAAACAAATACACATTTCAACCACTATGAAAAAATACAACCTGTCAATGCATGGTGTGGCATATGTGGCACGTACCGATTTTTACGTACTACATACGCTAGCATTTCTACACTGTGTTACCATCATGATATATTATTCACAAGATACTTGCAAACACAGCTGTATTTATTTCAGCCCAGTCTTCTTCTTTTTTCCCCACACAAAAACAACAAAAATATTCACTATCGAGCAACACAAAGTAACAACTATAAATTCTCACCGTTCTCCTCTTATTTGGTGCCAAAATCCTCTCGAAAGGAGGCAGCACCTGTTGGCATAACATGCCTCATCCACTGGCGTATTAAACAAAGAAGAATGGAACTTCTGAGATTAAAAACAACTGCAGAACTACAGTAACTTTCTTCTACGATAATATTTGGCAGAGTTAGTAAGGGGTGTTTACTTTTTTTTTTCCACGACTGTACGTAGGCCGTATTTTTACTTTTTCGATTTTCGTTGCAAGTTTTTTAATGGGTATGCTTTTGCTTTCGAAACCGGTTCCAAAAGTAAAACTATCCTAATTAAAAAAAACCTTGAAAACAAAATCGAAAAAGTAAAAAAGAGCCTATGTAAAAATCGATCTCAACTAGCCAATGTAAAAAAAAAAAAAAAAAAAAAAAAAAAAAAAAAAATCGTTTAAAAAATATTGAAATGCAACCAATATATCTTAAACAAATCCTTCCGTATGATTAACATTAGTGAGCGGGTGTGTCTGCATGAATGAAAATACACTTCTTAAAAAAATGCATTCAAAACTTAGAAGACGAAAATGGCGTCTTGTATCATATAGATACACATGTACGACATAAGTACGATACAAAATGCTTCAAAATATAAGCTTTTTTTTTTTAAGTAAAATAAAAAGGATGATATAATGATTTTTCAAAATGCTCCATGCGCAATCTAAATTATTTGAAATCGGTGATTTTTAAAATATAACTTCATTTTACATTAATAAACAAATAAATCTCCATTTAATAATGCAGACGAAGGCAGCGGAGACCCATTCCAGAGGTTTATTTTGAAAGGAAAACGTTTGAATGGAGATTTTCAAGGGTTAGAGACAGTGTTGCCAGTGGGCTACATTTTTTTAATTCGGATTTCTTGATTGGCACCACTTTTTTGAAACGGTGAAATTCCCTTTCTTTTCGCCTTAATTAATATGACATTAAATAAGGCGCATTGTACCATTTCAAAAAAGTGGTGCCAATCAAGAATCTCATTTTTAAAAAAGTAGCCCATCTGGCAACACTGGTTAGAGATAGTGATGGGCAATTCTGGAAAAATCGACATCACATAAAATAGCATCGATCATAATAAAAATCGGTTTCTAAATTCTAGTATCGGATGTTCTGGAATCGATACTTCGATACAGTGTCTTTCATTCGAGAAGTTTCCTAAATTCGACATACTCTGAAACTCACCAATGCTACAAATGTTATTCAAATTGTTACAAATATTATATTACTAAATTTTCTCGATTTTGATTGACGACTTTAATTTGTTGGACAAACTGAGGAATTGTGATCATGTGGTTGAAACTGATCTATTGTATGAAAAATTAATTTGTTATGAAAGATATTTTTATGAAATACTTTTTAATATACGTATATATATATATATATATATATAAGTTAATAATTTAAAAAGAAATTAGAATTTTGGAATGGAATTAATTCAATATAAAATTTAGGCCCCCTGTTTTCTCAATTTCGAGCCCCCTTCAAAATTTTCTAAGGGAAGTACGTGCTTCTCGTGCCTATTAGGTAATGAGGGCCTGTCGAGAATTGGGAAATGTACGGTGAAATTCTCGTGCAGTTTTGTTAGCATTACGATTGCATAAACTGTACAGTATTAGCATTTCAAAAAGTTCTTCGTCGCTGTATTGTGACATACTGTCTGTACGGGCTAATTAAAAAAAATCAAAATGTAGCAGAAATGTGAAATACTTGAGATTAGCTTAGACTGTCCGGCTGCGCGCGTTACAGTACGCTTATATAAGCGACTAGTGTAAATGCCCGTCCTAGGACGGTGGGTAATTGTGTTTTTCACGTAAAACTTGAAAAACTGCTAAAAAAAATAATTGACAATATGGAAGCGTTTAGATGAGCAAAGTTCGGTTAGTTTATGTTCTAATAAACACACAATTAGCATTTACAATATTTCTGGGTAAACCAGGTTTTCCGGCTAATATACTATAACAAAATTAAGATTTTTTAATAAAACAAAAATTTAATAAATATGCAATAAAAATGCGTAATTAAAACAGTCTGCTGCAACTATTGAAATAATACTATTTTTTTAATAACACTTTGAAATTGTATTTTATCGTTTACCCCCCCCCCTTCCTCCCCCCCTCCAAAATTTTTTAAATATGTATATTGATTAATAAATAAATATCTCGGGTTGAATCCCAACCGTCTAATCCCCTAAGCTTCTGTCCTCCTGATGCAAAGCTATAAATCAAAAATTATTAATTTTACTTTTCGTATAAATATTAATTTTTTACTTTTAAAATATTAAATATGTTTTTTTTTTAAGTTTAAATTTACATACACCTGTATATAGAAAAGGAAAATATAAGTAATGTGTAATTTAAATATAAGTTACAAAATAATAAGCCTAAAATATTTAAATTGATTACTTTTTTAAAAGAAAGTCAGTTTTATCAATTTTTTGCAGGGAAAAAAAAGTATATTTTTAAAAATACCATATCATTGTTTTCCGTCAATCACTTTATATGAGAAATAAATTAAAATTCCTTACATGTCGCAAACAAAATTTAATATGATTGCAACTTAATACTTGAAATAATCTCACGTGACACTTGGCGATTTATTTTGGTGGTATAATGCGATGTGCCTTGCACTGATTTGTTAAGAAGAAGTGTCTACTACTGCTCAATTATCAGGACTTGTAACCTTGAGAAGTAATCGCGGGTTTCTTGTTTCTTGTTAACCAATGGCAGAATGGATCCTTTTCCCTTAAGTCTCTTCCTGGGAAACTGGTAAGATTGATGGATTCGCCCCGCCCAGCGTTACACTGGCTTTTATTATATAGAGATGCTATTGAGCAATGGCAGGCAGAGCACAAACAACTGTCCCACGTTAATGACGCGCCTGTTGCAATTATGTAACGCCCCGATATTTGCATATGCAGACTTTTCTAAGCTGTTTTAATATTTATTGATTGCGCCATTTCCAAGTTTTATTCTATAATTCACCACTGTAAAAATTTAAGGTATTTTTCAGGAAACATAGTTTGGGAATTTATAAATAAAACTAAAAATAAAAGTCATATTTTATTTGCTTATGATGCATTTCTGCGTCGCGTCATCTGTACTCTAGCTATAAACATTTACATTTTAATTTATGATTAACCCCTCACGAACTTTGTTTAACCATAACTCTGCGACTTTTTTATTATAAAATGCTGAAATTTTGTACACGACCTTATTAGTGTATGATGCACATTTTACTCACTGGGAAATTTTTTGTACGGAGCCCGTGTAAAAATTAAAATTTTGTATTTCTTCAAATTTAATACCCTGAACTTTTTAATGGATTTCATAAAATTCTGTACATTTTTTTACGTAACTTTGTAATTTATGACATATGTCTATGATCAATATTTAGCCCCTTCAAGGGCGGTGGTTCATTTTTGGACCGCTTAATTTTAATTCTTAAATGCCACATTGGCACCAGAATATTGGAATGAAAATTTTCCTTTTATTAAGTAAGTGAACAAAACCATTTTCGTATTTCGAAATAAATTTGTTTGTAAATTCTGGTGCCATTCACGGATTTCAACATTTTACTTATAGAAGTACCTTGCCCCTGAAAGGGTTAAGGAATAACAGACGAGGTCAATGTTTTTGGGACACCCTGTATATTACATAAAATTTTAGTATTTATAAAAGGAGAAATGTTATATGGATATTTGCGTATCAGTACAATATTAAAATAGCATATTTGAAAATAAAAATAGTACGAGAAAACTTTTACAAGTTAACATTTGCATCATTTCAGTTTCATTTTATTACTTCTGCTCATTTAAAGGGATAGGGGAGATGGGGGCACATGTGAACATAGCAATTTTTCAATAGTTATTATAAGTTTTTTTATTTGAAAAAAATTACTAAAGATGATAGCACCTGTAGACATATGGCAAAGAATTTTTTGAAGCTCTTTGACATTTTGTTTTTGTCCTCTGTAGCCAAAACACTGTTTATAGATCTCAAAAGTAAAATCTTTGTTCCAAGTTGATAAGCGAATAACTTTATTTATTCATTTATTTGAATTTGAGTGTTTTAACATATACTATGAATACTAATAAATATTTTTGATAAAGTTCTTTTTCTAAATTGAGAAATGTTAATGATCTATCAGTTTAACTCTAGCAGCCATGTGGGGCACTAGTGAACAGACTATTTGGGGGCAGATATGAACAGTTAATAAGTGCCCCAATAATCATTCTGTGATTTTGTTCCTTTCAGTTAACTTCATGAGAAATAATGTCAGTTCCATTATCTATAATTTTCCTGAAATAGAAGATACTTTCCTCGCACAAAGTTGATTTTGTATTGAAACTTCCACAAACACACCTTTCAGCAAGTACATAAAGAGCAAGAAGCTCGTTTACGATCAATTATACTTTAAATAAATTTAATAATTTCTAAAATGCAATAAGTATTATGTATTATTTTACTAAACGGTTTACAACAATATTTTTTATGCATTGTTAGTACAAAAGGATTACCTTAAACAACTTTGCGAATTTTTCTATTACATTTGTTCTAAACTTGCAATGATGGCTTACTTCCATCTCTAAAACAGTTACGTATGGGATGCTTTGAATTGAGATAGATATCAGTAATATTTTAAGAAAGTAAAATTTTTAAACTGATAACTACCGTAAAATCCAGATTGTAACCCCTCTTTCAAAAGCAAAAGAAGTTAATTTTGGAGGAGGGGGAGTTATAGTCCAGACTTTTTTTTTAAAATCATTAAAAAACGCTTCCTTATATATAATTTACAAGTAAATAAGGCACAGGAGTGAGAATCTTTCGTATTTCGGCAGATTTCCGATAAATAGTATCTAAATCCCCTCCCTAAAATTTCCCTCAAACAAAAGCCCCTAAGCAAAATTTAAAAGTTTTAATTTCTTTTTTAAAAGTACTTCTTTATTTTTTTTTATTTTATTGCAACAATACTTAATGAATCATCTAAGCCCCACCCCCAAATCTACTTGTTTTCATTTTACAATCTCTTTTTCTTAAACATATCACCCAGAATCTATAAGTCCATAATTAAACGACCCTACTTTAAAGTTGTCTAAATACGAAACTAATGGTCAAAAAGTTGTGAAATTTTGTGTCGTACATAATGAAGAACTGGGAATTTGTTTGAGCGAAAAAAAAATCTAGTTCAAAATTTCGCCACCAGAGAGCGTTTTTTAAATAAATTACACATTTAGCCACCGCCTACTGAATACTAGGCCTGAGCTCTGTGAAAAAAATGGCGGCTGTTGTAGGCGGAATTGGTCCGTTCAATTCGAACAACAATAATTTTTAAAAAGTTTGTACGCTTTATTTTTTTCAGGGAGCAATCTGTATATTTGTCTTATTTAATCTGAGAAAAATAAAGCGTAAAAACTTTTAAAAACGTTTAATTCATTAAAAAAAACCCCTGGTGGTGAAATTTTGAACTTTTTTTTTTTCGTTCAAACAAATTTTCATTCCTTCATCATGTCCGTCACAAAATTTCACAATTTTCTGACCAATAGTTTCGTCTGTAGACAAGTTTAAAGTAGGGTCGTTTAATTATGGACACCCTCTATATATTTCTTTCTTTATGGCAAATTTAATAGGTAATATAACTAATGATTATGATGGCAAATGAATAAAAAAATAAAAAGCATGTCAAAGGATATTTTTTCCTTGTGCTCACATGTGCCCCACGTGTGTTCACAACTACCCCGCTGATGGGGCACATGTGAACAATTTTTTGAATTTATAAAACTATTAATAAAATATGAAGAACTATGCAGGTGATTAAAAAAAATTACCAAGTGTAAAAGAAAGTTCTGTTTACTATATTGAGTAGTTTTTGTTTATAGAAATTAATTCAGTTATGAGAAAAAGATATATTTATGCGAACTGTTCACATGTGCCCCCATCTCCCCTACCTATTAAGAGTAATACATAGAATAATTATTCATAATAGATAAGAGATAGTTCGATTTTATTACAATCAAAATAGCTTAATAGTTTTAGCTGGATAATATATTGGTTCTTAGCGAATTGAGAAAACTACTTTGGTAATCTTTTTTGTTTGTATCGATATGTCATCAGAAAGTGTAAACTATTACTTAAAAAGTTGTATTTAAATGCATTAGATGCATTTAAATAATTTTCTCAGAGTATTATGCTAAGCAATTAAAAATTTTCGCCTACTAATTCACGACTCAAATATACTTAAATTTCCGAAAATTAAAAAATAAATAAATAAACAAAATATCAAGCACCATGAATTCCCATGAAAATAATGTTCATTTTTTTTTTTTTTTTTTTTTTTTTTTTAATGATTGTTAAACCGTTAATAACATTACATTTAGTTATGCGAATTGACTTTTTCAATTATATCACATTTTCAAATGACAGCTTACGTCCTACGTATTTTGTATAAAATGTATGCTTACATTATATGTATGTAATTTATTCAATCTATTGTGCAAATATAGTTTCAAAGGGAATTTTCTTGTCAAATTGCTTTGTTGAAATTTTGAATGTCATTACTATCGATATTATATATCATCTTCGTCAATGAACATCAGTAACTAGAGACAGTTCAGCGGTTCAGCCCATTCTGCTAATATAGCATAGATAATAAAACGATATTACTAATGGTGGAACGGGACGTGTATTTGCTTCAATTGTTATCTTTTAACAGCAGGCTATTACTAACTAACGATATATTGATCGCAAATTATTTGCAGCATCTCTGGGCTTACGTTTTGCCATGTGGTAGGAAAGGATAGGAGAGGTGACTAATTGCCATTGTGTAGAAACAACAAGCCTGTAAGATGTAACATATACAAAAAAACAGCGAAAGGTTTCAGACATCAGAAAATGTAAAATATTAGTTTAAAAGTTAGATTTAAATATATTGTATTTAAATGATTTTCTCGTCGTATTAGGTAAAGGAATGGAACATTTTTGTCAAGTGATTCGTGGTTTCTTCAAACATAGTTGTATTTCTAAAAATCCCAGGAAAATAAATGTAACATCAAGAACTATGAATTCCCATGAAAATATTTTTCAAGAAAATAATGAATTGTTGATGAATGTTAAACCGTTGATAACAGCATTTCAGTTGTGCGGAATTGATTTCTTAGATAATACAACAGATTTAAATGAAAACTTGTGTCCTATACTTTTAGTATTTTGTATGAAAATCTGTGCATACATTATATGCATGTTGAGAATAATGAGTACAGTTTATTCCATCTGTCATGCGAATACGGATTCAAATATAATTTTCTTTTCAAATCGCTTAGTTGAAATTTTGAATGTGAGTTTGTTCTTTTCATTAGTATATAAAAGAAAATCTATCTGGAGACTGCTGCTGCACATTTTTAATGTTCATAGAAAAATAAATCCAAATACAACAATCTTGAAGAGAACACATATTTCGTTAGTTATAGCTATCATCTTTGGTAGTTTGGTGATGAGTTATGCGTTTGTCTATTTGAGTAGAATGGATAGCATTAAAACTTACTTTAAAAGTGTATTTTCAGATTTGCCTTCAGAAAACATGTCGACATATAGTTTATGTGTTCTGGCTATCATTGATTTTCTTACATTTTTAATTTTAGCATCTTCGTCAATGTATTTTGATTTATTATATTCAGTAATTTGTCGAATACTCAGAGGACTTATAAAAGAATATATACGTAAATTTAAATCTGATGCATTTGAAACACTTTGTGATAACCACACAGTAATTTTTGAAGCTATATCTTACGCTGATCGTTGCCTCTCCTTTCCTTTGTTTATTAATCTTTTTCTTCACGTGGATTTGTTGTACTTTTTGTGCGTATGGTTTATGAAAAATTACAACGGTGATTCAGTTATGCTCAAAGTAAGCAGATTTAATATTTTCTACCAACTAAAAAATATTCGAATAAGCGTTACATCCTTCAGATGATGTAAAATATTTCCTTAGAAAGTATCTTAAAGGAGAAATTCTGCTTCTTTAGATCAAAATTTTCGATTTTTTTTTTTTTTTTTGCACTTTTTGCATCCCTCTAGTAAGTAGATTGTTGTCTTAAAGCGGTTTCGTAATATTCCAATGCCTTACAATCTTTTTTGTTCGTTGAACGCAACAGTACTGTAAAATTTTAAACTTGTTTTCCTTGAAACAATAAATTTCAAACTGTGCGACCATTTTTCTCGAGAACTATTCGACCGATTTATTTTATTTTATTTTTTCTTTTTAAATTAATTAATTAGTTTTTTTACCTTTCGGTAATTATTTTTGCTGGAGCTTATGCTACCGAAAAGTATCATTTTAAATTCAACTACGCGAATTTTTATTCACATTGCCAACAAGGCGTAAAACCAACAGAGGGAAAAAGTATCCAGACCAGGGTTCGAACCTGGGTCTTTGGTTCCCTGTAGAAATGAACCCTGGCCTGGATACTTTTTCATTCTATTAATTTTACGTCTTGTTAGCAATGTGAATAAAAAATCACGTAATTAAATTTAGATTTATCGGGCGTAAGTCATCGTTGAAAAAATTATTAAAAGTATAATTTTCATTCATTGTTTTTTCGAGCTCGCAGAAGGTAAAGAAAAAAGAAAGGATCTTTTTTGTTCAAAAGACCGCTATTTTGTCAAAATCAAGTTTTTAAACTAAATGTTGGTATAAGCTCCAGAGAATTCAATGCTTTTTCATAATTTGGCAAAAAAATTTGTTTTAGATGTTTGTGGCCGGAGAAAAACAGTCTTCCGTTTGGAAGTTTACGGCGCGCATCTGCAGGTACTCCCCGTCTTTGTATACGTAAAAATTTAAATATGTAAGTGAAATGTTAATAAATATAATGCAAAAAGTTCAAGGGGGGCATCTATATATATATATATATATATATATATATATATATATATATATTTGTAGCCGAAGAAAAATCGTAAACATCGCGAGACCAAAGAAGTATAACATTCCTTTAAGGCTGCTAGTCACTCAGCTTCCGAATTCCCATCACTAATGCTAAGTCTATGGGCGTAGTATGCACTCCAATATTTAAAATATCTCCTCAGGAAATTAATGTTTTTAATTGCTTTTTTTTTGTTCTCTTCTTAAAAGATGTTTATTTTTTTCTTAGTTCTCAAAATACTTCTAAAATCTATGCTTAATTTAATATTTTATGTTTCAAAAGCTTGCGAACTGTGCGTAAGATTTTAACACTTCATATTTTAGAAGTATTTTGGGAACTAAAAAAAAAAAGAGACATCCTTTAAGAAGAACACACAGAAAAAATGAGTTAAAAATATTAATTTCCCGAGGAGATATTTTAAATATACGAATGCATCAAACGCCCATAGACTTAACATTAATGAGGGAAATTCGAAGCTGAGTGACTAAGCAGCCGTAATACTGCAATGCACTTATAAGTATAAAGGTACTAGAGTCCTTGGACGGCAATTTAGATTTTTAGAGCTCATTCCATTCGTCTCATTGAGCTTATAATTTGATACCTCGCATATTTGCTATTGAGTTTTAACCTTTATAACTGATGTTACCGGTCTCACAGACCGCTGCTTTTTTCAATTTTTATAGTTTAACTTGTAACTTTCAGTTTATCTACAAACACTACCGAACTTTTGTTTCGTTTGGAACTTTAGTACTATCACCAGAGACTTTTGAATAGTTGAATTTTAATTGTAACAGTCCTGTACAAAAAGTTTAGTACAAACAAACCATTCTATGAGTTAATTCTCGCCTTTTAATCATCTTTCAATGGAGCGGTCTCGCAGACCACAGTAGTTATGTGACATTTTCTATCACATCAGTTAAAGGTTAATAAGGGCAGGGGGCCGGGTCAAAGATCTAAATTTTGTTTATTGAAAAACAGTTGCCGTCAAAGAAATAAGTATAATTTAAGATTACTTATGGTTGTTACACTGCCATACATTGATGATAATCAATTTTTGACACATAGTTCTTTCCGAAGAAGTGAGTAAAGCAAAAATATTTCTTGCTGTAAGTACAACGAGCAAATGCTTCTTATTCAGCTGACGGGAAGACGCACTCAAAACAGGTTGATGCCTGTTTATCTGCAGTTGCAATATCTTATAATAACCGTAATAATACAGGGTAATGCAAAATGAATGGGATTGTCCATTCATTTTGCATCACCCTGTATAATCATATGGTAGTTACCAAGTTACCATGTATGGCAGTGTCCCACATAACATTTTTAGTTTGCAGAAAATTTGCAGAAGTCTTGCTTTGAAAACCTGCAAAGTTGCAGAAAGCTCAGCAAGATAACGCAAACGCCGCAGTCACCACACTTTGATCTTGCAGATAACTTGTCGTGCAAGTTAAATTCATGCTGTATGAAATTTGTTGCAAATTAACGGCAAACATGTAATCAAAAATACTGCAAACTTACTGCAAAGTAGTAATCTTTCCATGCCACATTAACTGTTTACAACTGTTACACTATCATTTTAACCTCTTCGAAGGGGTCCATAGATCTGATCAGGTCTGTCGGGTTTCCTCTAAGTCCACACAACTTTGAAGAAATCCTTTACTATTTATATGCTGCCACCACCGATATGATTACGTGATATCGGTCACGCTATGAGAGGATTGATGAAAAGAAAACCAACTCTTTCAATTAAACTTAATTAACAGTTTATTTACACACTATTTACAAATCACACTGGCGCAGCGAAAGGGGTGTTTTGGGGGTTAAAACCCCTCCCAGAGCTAAAATAATTAGTATGATTGCCGCTTATATGAGTCAAAAAGAGCAAATTAACCGCTTTAATGAATCAAAACCAAAGTTAATATTAAAACTCTTCGGCTTATTCAGAATCCACGGCTTTGTTGAATAAAATGCTATTTATTGGTGATTTTGTTCCGAATTTTCCGAAAATTAAAAAAAATTGGTTATCAATCCGAAAATTCGAACATAAAAATATCGCGAATTTTGACAAATGGTGTCGAAAAAAATAAACTTTGTCAATCGTTTGCAGAAAAATCGCGAATTTCGTCAAAGGATAGCGGGAGAAAAGGAAATTTCGTCAAAGAATCGCGACAAAAAACGAAAATTTCATCAAAAGTTCGCGAAAATACCACAAATTTCGTCAAAAGATCGCAAAAAACAGCAAATTTCTTCAAAAGATCGCGAAAAATCCCGCAAATTTCTTCAAAAGATCGCGAAAAATCCCGCAAATTTCTTCAAAAGATCGCGGAAAATCACAAATTTTGACAAAAAAAAACGCGAAAAACCTCAAATTTCGTCAAAGGATAGCGGGAGAAACGCAAATTTTGTCAAAGAATAGCGGAAAAAACAAAATTTTCGTCAAAGAAACGCGGATAAAGAGAAAATTTTGTCCAAGAATCGCGAAAAACCCCCCACAAATTTCATCAAAAAATCGCGAAAAAACCACAAATTTCGTCAAAAGATCGCTAAAAACCCGCAAATTTCGTCAAAAGATCGCAAAAAACTACAAATTTCGTCAAAAGATCGCGAAAACCCACAAATTTCGTCAAAAAATCGCGAAAAAAGCAGCAAATTTCGTCAAAAGATCGCGAAAAAACAGAAAATTTCGTCAAAAGATCGCGAAAAAATTGCTAATTTCGTCAGGGGATCGTGAAAAAACCGTAAATTTCGTCAAGGGATCACGAAAGAAAGCAAATTTCTTCAAGAGATAGCGAAAAAACGCGAATTTCGACAAAAAGCCGTGGAAAAACGCATAGTTAGTGCCGGGCGTAGATTTCTCCCTTCTCTCCTGTAACTTTTCAGAAAATTTTCCCTGAATTTCAGATTTTTTTTTTTTTACTCAGAATCACCCCTGATTCTACGCAACAAAAGTGATTCAAGTAAACGGCGAATATTTTATTTATAACTGTGAAAACGCACAGTACATGCATCAGTTTTCTGAAAACTGGTCATTTGTTTTGAAAAAGGGCAGCTCTCACATTTTCGAGGCGTCTTGGGCTAAAAGAGTGGTCATTCTCTGCCGCACAGAAACTTTGAGTTTGAGTATTATACACTGGACAACAGAATTTTAATTGCATTTCTGTTTATGTTCCACGTTCGAAACGATAATGGAGTATCTGGAATTTAAATTCCAGAGAAAAACGTAAAAGACATGCTTTCTAGATTTCTCAGAGTTTCAAACGCCCTTTTTGCGTTTTTGCTCTCAGTTATCTCTAACACCAAGTTATGTGCATAATAACTTCCAAAAAGTAAGAAATACAAATACAGTACTATAAAGATATTAACATAAAAAGCTGTTTCTGATCGTGATTGAACAGATTATAGCAATCAGTGTGTCTTTTGAACCATTTGTTTCAGGGTTCGGGTACATAAGTTTAATGATCGTAGTTGGTAATGTAACTTGAAATTTTTCAGAGGAGGTCTTGCTCTCGGGGAAATACTGTAGGAAAGAATCACTGATTGCAATTGTATTGACGTATAGTTATATGACTGTGAGCAGGATTTTCTAAAGACAGACATTAAATGTGAAACCTTTTCTTAGAATTAATAAAAATTACTATCTATATCTTACACACAAACTTAATCCATTTATCCAGTGAAAAAAGTAAGGTACTAGCAAAACCCTCGGTTTTGCTCGCGTAATAATTGAAATATGCCTAACTAGTGGTATTTGTGGGCGTATTTTTATTACACGAAATTATACTGCTATAATTCAAAAGTTACTAACTAAGCCACAGTTTGACTAAACTTCATTATTACACAACATTAGGTGAAAATGGGACTTAGTTTAATGAGATGAATTAAAACTAATTCTAAACAAATGATAATTTAGAATGTAATTTGAAGCTTTTACGCTCATTTCAATTTTCATTTGAAGTTTTGACTTTTTTAAAAACCATTCTTAACAAGCATTTACATCTTAAAAGAAACCATCATGATACATATTCCAAGTTTCCAGTCTAACGGTTTACCACCCCCAACATAAAATGTATCTTATGTTGGAACAGGAACTGTCACCCTCAATATGCCAATATAATTCTTGAAATCGGTTTTGTATTTCCTGAGATCCCATAAAAATCGTAATTTAGACAGTTTTTAGAATGCTTTCGCTCAATTTAGCCTTTTACATGTTGAATATTTTAGAAACTGTTTTTAGAGAGCATTTACATGTTATAAATATCTACCATGCCAAATTTTAACTTTCTATCTTTAACAAATCCATAGAAATCGATATTCGGATTGTTTTTCGCTCATTTCGCTCTTTTAAATTTCGATTTTCTTAAAAAATATTCTTACAGAGCATTTACATCTTATAAGTAACTGCCGTGCCAAATTTATAGTTTCTAGCTCCTTTAGTATCGCAAAATCGCAATTTTAGAGCATTTTTTGCTCCTACAACCTCCTGGTGGCACTGATTCCGACATAAAATATAGCCTATATTCGAGCTGGGACTGTTACCATCAATTTGCAATACGTTTGAAATCGGTTTGATATTTCCTGAGATTTCATACAAATCGTAATTTAGAATATTTTTAGAACGTTTTTTACTCATTTCACCCTTTTAAACTGGTAATTTTAGAAACTGGCCGTAAAAGACCATTTACAACTTATCCGTACCTACCACGCCAAATTTCAAGTTTCTATCATTAACAATTCCATAGAAATCGAAATTTAGAAAGCTTTTAGAACACTTTTCGCGCATTTTAAACCCTTTTAAATTTCGATTTTTTTTACAAACAGTTCTTAGAGAGCATTTACATCTTATATGTAACTACCATGCCAAATTTCAAGTTTTTACGACCTTCAGTAACACACATATCGCATTTTAGAACTTGACTTGTCTCTGCTACCCCTTGGGGTTAGTGGCATTGGCATTGTCTATAGCCTATGGTGAAACAAGGACTATCACCATCAATTTGCCACCATTACGTTTGAAATTAGTTCGATAGTTCCAGAAATTACTCCCTACAAACGCACAAACTAACAAACAAACGTTGCTTCTTTTTAATATTAGTATAGATAAGACTTCAAGTGGAACCCAGATATTTTTTTAGATCTGTAACGATACAGAAAATATTTTAACGAAATTTTCAATAAATTTACATTGCTTTCCCCTTATGCGAAATTCGATGTCACTTAAAGTGCTGGTATTGCACAGTAATTCAGTCAACTATACCGCTCTTAATATGTTAACTACATTCCAAAATATAGAATACCTAATTCAGCACTGTTTGCACATGGATAATTATAAAGTCCTGCAATTCTCGCGATTTTATTACATTGACACAAAGCAAGGCAAGTCTGTTGAAAATTTTGCTGAAATTGCTTCATTATTACCCCTTTCAGGGGCGAAGCATTTTCATTCCTAAAATGTTGAAATAAATGAATGACACCGGAATTTATAAACAAATTTATTTTGAAATAAGAAAGATCTATATTTCACATATATAATAAACCTGAAATTTTTTCATTAAAATTCTGGTGCCATTGAGGCGTTTGAGAATTAAAATTGTGTGGTTTTATAAACATACCACCGCCCCTCAAAGGGTTTAACAAGAATTTGGAATTGTCTTGGAGTGAAACCCTGTGTATTTTTGGCTGAAAAATTGGATTTGAACCACCCGATGATTTTCCATACAAAACATGTTTGTTGTACTGTCTTATTTCATCTTTTAAAATTTGTCTATGATTTTTCTAAACATAAATCTAACATAGTTTTGTGTTATTTCATTCATGCATTTTAAGTTTTGTATCTCTAATATTGTAAACGCTGATTAAATGAATCATAACCAGCGCATCTGCTGATTCTAATATCCGAGAAAAAAAGCGTCATGATTTCATTCAAAAAATAGACTGATTCGATTAGACAGTGATCCAATTAACCGGCGACCACAGTTATCAACAACTCAACCCCCCCCCCCGCCTTAGGCCAAATTCTGGCTGCGCCACTGCAAATCAAAAGACACTATTTACACTTAAAAACTAGGATATAGGTGATCCCGCTCAACATTAAATTAAATACAGTAAATACTTGCTGTGTACCGTTAAACTACTTTATATTCCTCTCACCCTACGCTAGTTAAATTAGATTTATCGGAGATCACTATTAATCTCTCAACACATTGGCTCTATACTCTAAGAGCTTCACTGCCTAATCAAGCTCTATCCACGAGCTACTCTGGAACGAACTCACACATTGAGTTCCAGGCATCAACTCTGCTCTGCGAGAAAGCGACCACACACTTTCAGCTATACGCCTTAACTGATCTCCATATCACTCCTCTCCCAAAAACATAAATGGGGTTTTTCCTCTGACACCAGAGTCCACTCCCCTTCATCCAACCTCAAATGTGACCTTCCCGTGACGTCCATTATCTCCCTATATGGTGAAACCCTTTTGTCTGCCATATCTCGAGTATGCATTTGAATAGCAGGGAAAGCCCATTCTGTTGATAAACTACATTCCTTCAACTAATCTATCAAACTCACTTGCTCGGATCAAATTTCAGATAATGAAAGAGTGTTACTTTAAAATTCCCAATACACTGACAATATACAAGCAAGAAAATAAAATATAACCATAGTTCTAATAGTATATGTTCCTCAGAACCTGCCCCCCCCTCCCTTAGCGGAAAATATGCCATTTAGAGGTTAATTTTCCCCGAACATATAGTAATATCAAAGAAGCGTTGAACAGTTTCCTTTGCTGGTTTCTTTGTTATTATTATTACATACATATTTCAAGGTGTCTGAACATTATCTACTGACATCTCTAATGAACCGTATACTAATATGATTATTAAAGAAAAATTACATGTGCTAATACACTTTTATAAATACAAGATTCAAATAAAATTACACATACACAAAAAGAAATTAAAACGTGATGATACACATTTAACGTTTGTAAATTATTTAGTCATTGATGCCGATGGATTAGCTACTGGCTGTTCTTCCCAGCTCTTTCTATGTAGTCTAGAAATTGCGTCAGCATTTAAATGTTGTGCTCCTGGACGATTTGAAATACTTAGGTTCCAGCGTTGCAAGGCAAGAGCCCATCTGGTGAGTTTGGGGGACCTTTGGGTTGTTTCAGTGAGAAATTTTAATGGGTTATGATCAGTGATGATCTCAATTTTAGATCCATATGTCCATTTTTCAAACTTTCGCAACCCGAAGAGAACGCTCCAAGCCTCTTTTTCTATACTCGGCCAAGCATGCTGAGCCCCTGATAATTTCTGTCTGGCAAAAGCTATCGGCTTAAATTGACCCTTTTCATCTTTTTGAGTAAGACAACATCCATACAGGTCTGAAGCATCGGCGTGAAGCTGATATTCCAAGCCTACCGTAGGTGTAGCCAAACGCGTCACATTACATAACTCATTTTTAAAGGTATTAAATGCTTCTTCTGCCCTTTCATCCCATGGTACAGTATTTTTAACCTTTCCTTTAGTTTATTCACTTAAAGGTATGGCAATTTCAGCATAATTTGGAATATAAGATCGGTAAAATCCCATTAATCCCAAAACAGATCTAACTTCCTTTTTAGTTTTTGGTCTCTTTAAATCCCTTATTGCTCCTATTTTCTCCTCATCCGGTGCATGTGTTCCACCCCCTCAATTACATGACCTGAAAACTTAGCCAACTTCTCTCCAAATTTACATTTATCCAGCCTAATCGTAAAATTTCGCTTTTTAAGTTCTTCTATGACTGCTCTAACATGCTCACAATGCTCTTCCCAAGTGTCGGAGAAAATGATGACATCATCAATATATGCTTGTGCATACCTCCGATGAGCTTGAAGAACCTCATTCATATCCTTTTGGAAAGTAGCAGCCGGCCCTGATAAACCAAACGGCATAGTACGCCGCTGATAAGTCCCATTATGAGTTGTAGATGCATTCAAGTGTTTACAATAGCCATTTTAATCTGTCAGTAACCCCTCAATAAATCGATCGAAGGCAAATATTTAGCTGCCCCGCAGTATACATGATTTCCTGCGAATCTTTCATATGAAAGGTTGGAACCTGCGTTACTGAATTTAAAGCCGTATAATCTATACAAAGTCTAAGAGTTGCGTCTTTTTTCGCCACGCAAACAATTGGATGACTATTTCTGCATTTGATACTTCGATTAGATTTAATTCTAATAACTCCTGGACCTGCCTATCTACTTCTTCTTTATAAGCAACAGGTTCACTATATAATTTTGGCTTTTTCCTTACCACACCGGTTTCAAATCAATACGGTGCTCCCCTACTTCCGCTGGTCGCACAGGACCCATAAATACCTCTTTATTTTCCCTCAAAATGAACTTTATGTCCCTGACTTGACTATCAGGTAACCTTTTTATTTCAAACCTTTCTATGTTCCGTCCTATCTCTTGTTCCCGGTTTAAAATAGGAATTCCCCCAACTTCTCCAAATTCTTCATCACCTTCAAAAACAATATTAACTATATTACACCTAACACTAAATTCCCCTTTATTTTGATATACATACTTTTTACTACCATCCGCCAACTCAACTAAGACTCTATCACTCACTTTCACTTTTCTAGATAATTGACATTCTAGACATGTTTTACAGAATTTTTTAGCTTCTTTAGCCATACCTTCCCAATAAAAAGATTGCCTAATCCTCTCTAAGGTTTTCTTTGCCGCGTGATGCTCTCCCCCATTAGAAGCATACACTGACTTTAAGATTCCTTCTCTTTTGACTGTAGGCACTACTAATTGAGATTTAGTTTCTCCTCCCAATTTCTCTTTATGATACAATAATCCCATTTACATATTTTAGCTAATTCCCAAACTATCTCTAAATCTTTACATTCCAATTGAGAATTTTTAAACATATCAGAATTAATAATTGTGATTTTACTGTTCTCATTTTCCTCTACTTCCGTCTTTTCTCCGTCCTGACTTTGTAAATTTCCCGATCTCGTTTCTATTGCGTAAATATTACAATTATCGCTACTCATACTTTCCTTTTCACTCGAGTTATCAATACTAATTTCCTTACTTTCTAATTCTTGGGATTCTAACGATGGCTCCTCGCGATTGACCCTGACCTGACAACTCATTAATCACTTCGGTATGTAAAATTATTTGCTCATTAATATTATCCGTTACCGCGCAAAGTACTTCCTGATGAATTACATTAGTTTGTCTGAATTGCGGAATAGCTAATGGTAATTTAACTGCTTCACCAAATAGTCCTTGTAAATAAATACTACCCGCTCTTTTTAAATTCTCTTCCGGTACCAAATCTTTATTAACGACACTTATTTCACATCCAGAATCAACCAACCCTTTCGCTTTCTGCCGTTTACACTAACTTCAATTTTCTGGAGTTTATTCAATTTCTCACCAATAACATTAGTTCTCTGTTCAGCCTTTGCCGATATCCTTGCCACAATAGCTCCTTTAGGTAACTCTTTGTTTCCTTTCACGAGAATCACCCGCTTTCTGTTCTCGACATTCGCTGTTATTATTATTATTTCCCTTATTACTTACTTTATTACAAAAACGTTGGTAATGATCTCTTACACCACATTTGAAGCATATAGGACTATATCTCTTAAACTCAGTTTTTCTATCCGAAAAAGAATTAACCTCACTACTCCCTTTTTGCCTCCAATTACCACTAAATTTACTATCCTAAACTTGGTCTCACCTTTCACTGTTTACATATCTATCTTTGACCTTAAAACTTTTATACGTAACCACATAAGATTTGTGCTTAGCGTCAAAATAATTGTCACATTCTTTAGTAATTTTAGAAACATCTAACCAATTACTCTGCTGAGTTAACCCAATATATGATGCGGTTTCCTCATCTAACGTATTTAACAACTTATCAGTAACTATTAACTGATTAACCTTTTCATATGAGTCCGCACCCCTAATCTTACAGTAATTTTTCCACGTTGCTATTAAACGCGATACAAATAATACATGAGTTTCATTTTGGTTTCTTCTAGCCTTCTTAAAATTTTCCAAACACGCCTTCGGTGTCGGCTCGTGTTATCTTAGAACCAATTCCTTTAATTCCTCATAACTCTCAATTTGTTCCCTAGTGGTATAAATTAACAAATTATCCGCCTTATCTCCTAACATATTTAATAGAATTTCAGCTTGCTGGTTTTCCGGTACACTTTTAGTTTTGAATACCCTTTCTAAACTGTTAAAAAACAAATTCCATCCCTCAGTCCCTTCCGGTACTTTGATAGACAGGGTTTTAACACTTTTGATCAATTTTTCTATGCTACTTTCACTATTAGGTTCCCTAGTCTCATTAGAGTTATTTGCAGGAACCTTGAATTTTTGGCCTCTCCATTTCTAATTCATGTTCCATCCTCAGTTTTTCAGCCCTCTCTTCTCTTTCTAACTTTTCGGCTTCTATCTTTTCCTGTTTTTCTAAATCACGCTTTTTCCGTTCTAAACGTTCCGTAACAATAGTGTTAGCTAATTCCGTAATGACCCCCTCCTCATAGTCATTGCTCTCCATTATCTTTTTCCTAAGCTGAATTCTGGTATCACCTTCCGTGAATTCAACTCCTAATTCTTCGGATATCGTCTGAAGATCCACCTTTTTTAATTTTAGTAAGAAAGCCATACTTTCTACCGATTATTATTACCACTCTACAATAATATTTAAACTTATTAACTCAATATTTCCCCAATTTCTACCTTAGTACAGTTACCTCCACTTATTATACTAATTAATACATTTCAAATAATCGACATATTATTTCTAATTTAACATACTGTACAACCTAATTTTCCTCAAACATCGATATCACATAATTTACTTCCAATAATAATAATAATAAAAAATGACTTCAATTTGATTACTATGCAATACAGATTTCAATTTTCACAATTGAATAATACATACAGTTTACATAACAGTACTGATATGTTGCAAATTGAATAAAAGTACTGATGCCACTCACTAAATAGGGATATCCGCATAAAAAAAAATTGCATAAAATACACATATAAATTCCTAAGATTATCCTCAATAAAATATTTCCAAATTCAATGCTGGTTCTCACACTTAAAACAAATAAACTCACGAGTCACGACCCTCTTTTTTATTTCCTCTCTGTGGGTCTTTTTTTTTTTTTTCGAAATATATTTTCAGCCTATAAAAATTCTAAGCAAATGTGCCTTGCTCCTTTGTTATCAACTCTTCAAACTTAAAACAGTATTGCTTAATTTAATTATTACTTTAAAAATAATTTAAATTTAAGTAAATTCAATTACTCCTTCCAACTATTAACACAATGCATTAATTTTATTCACTATCATTATCAGTTTAAAAAAAATAGAAAATGAATTTTAGCACAAAGATATTATAACCTTTTCTTAAAACAATAGTAAATATGGCTGTTAATGTCTCATACCTATCTCAACACAATTATTTGATTGCACATAAATTATCAAAATTTACCTATAATGTATCTTAAATCACCAAATTACCATCAATTACACACAAGAAACCACATTTGGTTCGAGAATGTCAGCAGAAAAGAATGATCAAAATATCTTACCTTATACTTTATCTGCTGGGGTACTCCGCTGCTTACAAGTAGTTCCACGATGAACTAAATATTTCGCACTTTGGAGTCACTTTGATGAAATAAATATTCAACACTCGGGCTGTGACACACTGTAATTTGATTCACTATAAACGACGATAGGGCACAAACACTAGTTCGGTTCACTGTAATGACGATAGGGCACAAACACTAGTTCGGTTCACTGTAACGACGATAGGGCGCAAACATTTTAGTTCGGTTCACTCTAACGACGATAGGGCACACACACTCTGTACTTCCACTCGACGCTCGGTTGTTAGCTCTCTAAAATTCCGCTCGACGATCCGGCATTACCACGCAAAAATTCCACTGGATGCTCCGGCACTAACGCACTGTAACACGGCTCGCTGGTCACTGGTCTCAGACGATTTGATCCCGTCGCTGCCAACAATTTGTCGGGTTTCCTCTAAGTCCACACAACTTTGAAGAAATCCTTTACTATTTATATGCTGCCACCACCGATATGATTACGTGATATCGGTCACGCTATGAGAGGATTGTTGAAAAGAAAACCAACTCTTTCAATTAAACTTAATTAACAGTTTATTTACACACTATTTACAAATCACAAAACACTATTTACACTTAAGAACTCGGATATAGGTGATCCGGTTTAACATTAAATTAAATACAGTAAATACTTGCTGTGTACCGTTAAACTACTTTATATTCCTCTCACCCTACGCTAGTTAAATTAGATTTATCGGAGATCACTATTAACCTCCCAACACATTAGCTCTATACTCTAAGAGCTTCACTGCCTAATCAAGCTCTATCCATGAGCTACTCTGGAACGAACTCACACATTGAGTTCCAGGCATCAACTCTGCTCTGTGAGAAAGCGACCACACACTTTCAGCTATACGCCTTAACTGATCTTCCTCAGCTATATCACTCTCTCCCAAAAACATAAACGGGGGTTTTCCTCTGACACCAAGTTCCATTCCCCTTCATCCAACCTTAAATTTCACCTTCCCGTGACGTCCATTATCTCCCTGTATGGCGAAACCCTTTTGTCTGCCATATCTCAGGTATGCATTTGAATAGCAGGGAAAGCCCACTCTATTGATAAACTATATTCCTTCAACCAATCTATCAAACTCACTAGCTCGGATCAGATTTCAGATAAGAAAATAGCGTTACTTTAAAATTCCCAGTACACAGACAATATACAAACAAGAAAATAATATATAACCATATTTCTAATAGCATATGTTCCTCAGAACCTGACAAGGTCTATTAATGCATACACACCGTTAAGGTGCAAGGATCGTTTTTACCCCCATTAACAAGATAAGGTAATATTTGTATACTTTTCAATTCGAGCCTATTTTGGTATTTCATAAGTATAGCGTTTAAAAAGCGGTGCCAGCCGAATAAAATTTCGTCGTATCTGCTGATTGTCTATTCTCTCAACAGAGGGATTTTTTGTTTTCGCCACTTTCGTGAATTAAAGACAGTCTTGCTTGCCATCAGTTTCGCAACAAACTACTAATGCAAGTGGGTGATGGTACACATTGCGGGAGATTTGCTGCGAATTTCTCAATTCAAATTTGTCAAGGCAAGATAATATCAGAAAAAATCAAACTTGCTGCTAATGTTCATGCTATCTGGGGTAAGAACCATAAGTAGGCTTAAATCATACATATTTCTTTAACGGAAACTGTTTTTCAATTGACTTTGACCCGACCCTCTGTCATTATTAAAACTCAATAGCAGATATGCGAGGTATCAAATTATGAAACTCAAAGAGATGAATCGAATGAGCTATAAAAATCTAAATTCGCCCCCAAGGACTCTGGTACCTTTACTTGCTAGTTTCGAAATTTGATTTAGATTCTAATCTTACCTAATCTCACAGTCACAAATATATTTTACAGTAGAACTTATAGTTGTTATTTGAATCCTGTTTTGGTTGAAAGATTTCGCATACGTTTAACTAGTTCTTAAATATTTTTTCTTTCTTTTTTTAGTAACGTTGATTTGATATTATTTTAAAACGTATATTTTCTGAAAAATAACAAGGATTGTTTCATAATACTTAAAGTAAGCATCGTTCTAGTGATTTCAATTAGAAACTTTAAATAAAAGCAAGATGGATTTTAATGAGAAAGTCTAAGATCTTTTTAAGCGACTTAAAATAGAGATAGTATTTTAATTGGATTTTTCTTGCATAATCTTAGCATGGATTGAATTGACTACAAATTTTTTATTTGCTAAAAAGTACTCTTTCCAGATGTTCCCATATATTTTCTGTACGAATTCAGCCAGCCACACGCACACACAAATGAAAAAAATTGCAAATTTATTCACATAAACGGTTAATTACTATTTGAATAACAAACAAAATTAGGAGTCGGGATTTTTTAAGCCTTTATAGAGGTTATTTGTGTTTAACTGTTATGCGAATAACCCAAACTCATATAGATCGCATATACAGTAAATGCCCCTAAAACATCGGTAAGCTATCGATATTGTTGAAAAACAATTAACACAGTTGATTACTTCAGCAAATGATAAGAAAAACTGATTAAACCAAAGAGAAATATAATCGATGGTACTATTAACATTTTGTCGGCGAGCAAAATTATAAATAGCGGTTTTCTTTTTCTTCTTCTTCTTCTTTTTTTTTTTGAGACATTGATTATTGAACATTCGTTATAAAAAGTTACTAAGATAGCATTTGAGACGATCTTGAAATTTTCTTTACTGGGAATATTTACTAAAAAGGGTGTTGAGTTTTGGTGTTGCTCGCGCCTAGCATTGAGACCTGGTACATTTTAACACTAGAACGGCGGGAAATTTTGCTCAAGTTTTATAAAAATATTTCACATCAGAATTTTTATTTAGAACTATTTGACTTATTTATTTAAGTTATTTTTGTGCAGCATATATTAATCTTATAATATAAAAAAAAATTCTGGTTCGAATCGAAACGTATTCATTCGGCAAGGGTCAAAATGACCCCTCGCCGCCGTTCTAGTGTTAAAGCCCTATATTACGAAGTTTGAGAATCGATAAAATTTTTCTGTTAAAATAATATTTCTTGATTTTACAGCAGCATAACTTTCTGAAAATGCAATTTTCGAGACCACTTATCGGAGTATTGACATTATAGTTTTTTTAAAGAAAGCATTTAAAAATAAAAATTAGTTAATAATAAGTATAAAATATTAAAAAAAGTTTTAAAATTCTGTCAAGAACCCACGAATTTGATTTTGAAAAATTGCAACATTATGTTCACATTTTTGGCGGGGAAACAATTGACGTTTATTTTTCAAAAGTAGAGCTTTCCGGCAACCCTAGCCATATGTCATAGTTGTTTGTCTTGTGTGAGAAGTGGTTTGGACTTTAGTAGAAATTGTACTGTCCGACCTAATTAGCCACAATAAGTTTTCTAAATTGTGTAAAAATATTAATTTACTTTATAATTACTTTTTACCAAAGGACCATTTAATACAGCAACATATTTCCTTTTAAACATTCGAAACTTTATTCCATTCAATTTGAAAAGAAAATAGTTTGCTTATTTTGTATTTCACTAAAAAATAGTTTTCAGTGATCTTGGAAGCTTTTATAGAATTATATTTACTATTTGTATATTTATCGTCTGCGTAGAAAAGAAAAGAAAAACCTAATATTTGTTTCTTATGCTATCAATTATATTTAAAAAAAAATCACAATCTGATATAATTCTAGTAATATGTACTGTACATTTACTCTTTGGATAAAGCGGGCGGAAAAATTGTAACGCCATATTTGGCGACTTAATTCACTTTTGGCGTGAAATAAACAAATAAAAATGTAATAATAAAAAATTAAAAGTATAAAAAAGTATATAAAATAAAATATGATTTTAACAGAGAAATTTTATCGGTTCTCTAACTTTTATGTATAGGGCTACAAAATGCACCAGGTCTCGTTGCTAGGTGCGAGCAACACCAAAAGTGGTTTCCTTGTAAGTAAAATGTACATGAATGTTCACGTCTAAGGAACCTTTTTCATCGAATAGCAAAAGATTAATATTAATGTTTATAATAAATAATATATGGATGAGAGTATAAATAATGTCATCCATAAGCTTATCATTAATTTATTCGAAGAGTTATTCATCTTCTTTGTGGATCAGCACTCGGGTACAATCGTGATAGTCCCCCCCCCCCCCCCCCGAATACATACGCACGTTAATTTTGTCACAAATCATGATATAAAAATGGCACTAACTAGGGAAGGTACCAACTGCCAGATCGGGATTTTGTCGAGAGTGGTGTCATTGGAAAGCCCTTGGGGATTAAGGAAATGTATACAACTATCCGTCCGAATGCAACTGGTGAAGAGTTAAAGGCCGATATATTTCTGCCATTTATTGATTTCTCCAGGTCGCTAGCTATGCAGGAAAGACACGCTGTGTGGTACAAAAGAGAGTTGACAGAGAAGACAGTTTATGCTTGGTGGAAAAAGTAACTTCACGGATGGTAGCGCGTTTCTGAATAGAAATGGCTGAAGCACGAGTGTTTCCTACACCAGGTACACACAATGAAAGGGGGTGTTTCGCAGTTTTCAGAGATGTTATTAGTTATGTTAAAGCATGCCTGTTTAACTGATCGAAGGACGGGATCCGTGTCTCTAATTAAAGCCTTTTGGAAGTCATATCGGCGCATGTCATCGAAGGTGGGTGAGGAGAATTGGTTATAGACCAACTTATGCAATTTTATTATGCGTTCTCTAGTGGTCATGTCGACATCTTCACAACTCTGTCGACTCTAATCCGTCGACTCTAATGAGTTTTTGAATATTCCACTATTCTCTTTATTAAGTACTTGTATTGTTGAAAGAAATAAACGTCTAACTGCTGAAGAAATTTTGTCGTGTCCGGTGGGAGAAAAACGGGCTTCACATTGAATCCAAATTTCTCAATGCATAAATGTAGATCCGTTTGGCCACTTCAACTATCCAGCACCATGATTGATTCCTGATCACCAATCGATTCTTTTAGTTTATCGAAGTTATTTGTTTTGAGCTCTTTCCTGACTTGGAGCATGTAATGAGCAAATTTGAGGACGATATTCGTTGCACATTTTCCATAGCTTTGGGACAAAATTCTCCCTGACATTCCTGTGTTACAAGTAGTAAAGGTCCCATAAATTTTCCAGCAGCGTTAATAGACATTTGCGCGGTATGGGAAGGAGTCGTTTCGTTTTTACTGACTACCGATGCACCCACGTCTTTAGATCCCTTCATACCGAGAGTTCTGTTTGATACAATCTTGTATTGAAAGCCCTTTGATCGGGATTCAGGACGTTGGACACTTTCGCTACTCAATCATTTTTTTTTTTCACGTTTTCCTGGAATTCGTCGATCACAGGTTGCAAAGACATCTCCGGAAACAAATCTATTTTTGCTACAATTTGTGTTACATTTCGATTTGTTATTTTATGTGCCTGTTTGAAATTCTTGATGAAGTGTGAGCTTGCTGTGAATCCGGGAATTCCAAGCTCCAATGATTTGTCAATGGCCAGCATTTTGAAGTCCCTGCCATGAACGGTGGCTTTCAACTGTCTGCGATGATGATAAAATTGCGACCACACATGTGTGGAAATTAATTTCATTTTGCTGTGCATGTTCCCACCTTTCCCTACATATTGTGCCCACCGTTGAATCATCTTGTGGTCTTTTACCTGCTTACATATACAGGGTATATCTAAAAAGGGGGACAAAACTTTACGGGGTGATAGAACGCAGCTATACGAGCAAATTTCGTCATAGAATGTATGGTCGTAACGCAAGTGGTGAGAAGTTAAAAGGTACTTTTCCATTGTCGCAGTTAAAGAATTAACACAAGAATGAGAGGAGATACTTCAGAAAACATTTTATTCACAAGAATGTAATTAATGTACATGCTGAAAGAAATTGTTCAAAAGATCTTCCGCCAGCTGTAATGCACGCTTCACACCTGCGGGATAGGGGCTGACGCACATTTGTGAGGACACCAGGCATTTCCCGAATATCGCCAGCAAAAACGGCAATCCTGGCGACTAGATCCATATCGGTTTCAATGGGGCACTCGCAGATTAGGCTTTTCATATGGCCACACAGGGAAAAAGTCCAAACACGAGAGATCCAGCGATCTTGGTGGCCAAACTATAGGATCACTTCGACCAATCCATTGCCCTGAGACAATAGAAAAATACCTTTTAACTTTTCACCACTTGCATTCCGACCATATATTCTATAACTAAAGTTGCTGGTATAGCTGCGTTCTATCACCCCGTAAAGCTTTGCCCACTTTTTCAGATACACCCTGTATGTTGCACAGCCTTTAGTTTATTTTTCTTTGCCTACTTATACGTTTCTCCTGCTTTCGCCGATATTTCTACGGATGCTCATTCCCTTCCTGTCCTCTTTTTTTCGTAGGTTCTTCATATTTGAAAGTGGGGTCCGTATTTATTTCCAAATTACTTGTTAGTTCATTTTCGTCAATGCTGCTCTCATACAAAATATCAAGCGACCGGGAAAATTCGTTTTCGACCATCCCTTTCACTGTCTTGAATAGTTGCTGACTAATGACCTTCTCTTCAGTCGTTGGCTCCTTTTCCTCGGATTCCCCAAAACATTCTAACAGTTGCAAACTAAGGAGTTTCTCTAAGGATCTTCGCTTTGTCGGCCATAGCATTACAGCACGAAGACTCGTCGACGACATCTGCAGAACTTGACCCGACTTCACATGTCACAGAGGTGCAGGCAACCTCCCTGAACAAGCGCACCTGGAACGCGAACCCCAGGTACTTATAAAATTCTCCATGGTTGCGCGCCTCGGGAACAGCCCTCATAGGCCCTACCTGTGCCCTCTTTTCATTCTGTAGGATCAGGCGAGGAGTTAATTCTTGATGTTCTTTAAAGCATACTCCAAGTCAGCGCAGTCCAATTAGTTATATATGATTGTGAAAATGTGAACACAATCTTCTGTTTCTTACTAGAGGGAACATGGAACCTTCACCAACTTCACACTTGAAACAACAGGTTACATAACTGTAGTGCAAACTGTCTTTTCTACCACACAGTGTGTCTTTCCTGCATAGCTAGCAACCTAGAGAAATCAATAAATGACATAAATACATCGGCCTATAACTCTTCACCAGTTGCGTTCGGACGAGTAGTTATATACATTTGCTTGATCCCTATGGTAAAAACTTTCTAACGACACCACTTTCGACAAATCCCGATGTGGAAGTTGGGGATTTTCCCTAGTAAGACGTGTAGTGAGATGTGAAAGCAGGCAGACGTGTAGGAAGACGGGTAGCATTACAGGTAGCGAGACAGACAGACGGGTATAGATACACATATGTGTAGAGAGACAGGTAGAGATACAGACAGACGGACAGGCAGGGAGACAGGTAGAGGAACAGACACACAGCCAGAGCGACAGACGGACGGTTAAAGAGACAGATAGACGGGTAGAGAGACAGACAGATAGATAGAAAGTCAGATAAACAGACAAAAAATGTCTGGGTTTGGTACACAAAGGGCGCAGGGGGCAGAGCCACCAAGTTAATACATAAAATACATTGTTGAAAAATTCTAGCTAAGTTTTTGGTATTGTAGTACCTGCAACCAATTAGACTGTTAAAATTTTGTACCATGATTTGGTACTATACATTAAGTTTGAAATGGTGGAATATTGAACCATAATTTTGGTTTAGGTTAAACTATTAACTTTTAAAACGTTGAACCAAGCATTAAAATTTCGAAAAATAAACTGATAAAATATTGAACTATAAAGTGGCAAGGGATACACATATGTGTAGAGAGACAGGTAGAGATACAGACAGACGGACAGGCAGGGAGACAGGTAGAGGAACAGACACACAGCCAGAGCGACAGACGGACGGTTAAAGAGACAGATAGACGGGTAGAGAGACAGACAGATAGATAGAAAGTCAGATAAACAGACAAAAAATGTCTGGGTTTGGTACACAAAGGGCGCAGGGGGCAGAGCCACCAAGTTAATACATAAAATACATTGTTGAAAAATTCTAGCTAAGTTTTTGGTATTGTAGTACCTGCAACCAATTAGACTGTTAAAATTTTGTACCATGATTTGGTACTATACATTAAGTTTGAAATGGTGGAATATTGAACCATAATTTTGGTTTAGGTTAAACTATTAACTTTTAAAACGTTGAACCAAGCATTAAAATTTCGAAAAATAAACTGATAAAATATTGAACTATAAAGTGGCAAGGGTTAGACTTTGTAAACCACAGCTTATCAGACCGAGACCTCTGTTTAACCCTTTGTGGTCGAAGTACTCCTCCCAGGCATACAGCTCATATTCAAAATATTAGAATAATTACTATTTTTTACAAATTGAAAATATCGTTTGGTAATTTAATGTCTTATAATGCGAATATGCAAACGACATTTTTATTAAGAACTTACTGTTGATTAAACTTATTTATTATCTTAAAATTAATATCATTTTTGAAAAAATTAATGGAAAAAAATATTTTGAAAAGTCAAAGTATTAGGATATTTATTCAAATGGTTCAAAATATTAGAATATTTCACATTAATTCTCTTTTAATTATCACCAATTCATAACTGGTGGCATCATTGATTAAATTCAGACAATTTTATTTAAAATCAGTATTCTTTTTGCAGTTTGTTTGCTTTTTCGTCTTAAAATTGGTCGTGTGAGTGATATTCCTGAGTCTGTTAAACTTCGTATGGTTGATTTGTATCGGCACAGTAAAAATCAATGTTATATAGCGAATTATTTACATTGTTCGCAATCAAGCATTAGTAAAATACTAACACAATATTCAAAAAATGGAAAATTTCAAAATAATCGCCGAAATGGTGGCCGAAAACCAAAAACATTTGCTGGAGATGACAGGAAACTGAAGCGTATAGTTTAAAAAAAAAAAAAACTATTTTAAAAGTGTGCGATTTTTGCACCGAAAATGGAAAGAAGAAGGAGTTGAAGTTTCTACATCGACAACGTTAAGACGTCTCCATAAATTTAAGTTTGAATCTCGTGTACCAAATACAAAACCTCTCATGACTGCAAAACAAAAGTGTATAAGATTGAATTGGTGTAAATCAAGACGTTTATGGAGCGAAGAAGATTGGAAAAATATATTATTTAATGATGAAACTATGTTTTTTGTTTCATATGGTAATCAAGGTATTCGAATTTGGAGAATGAAGCAAGAAGCATTCGATAAAGAATGCCTTAAACGTTCCGTAAAATTTGCTGCTAGTGTCATGGTTTGGGGTTGCATGAGTGCAGAAGGACCTCGAAAGTTATGCATCATCTACGAAAAGGTTAACTCTCAGATATATCAAGAAATTTTGGAATATTACATGATTCCATCATCGGAAGATTTATTTGGAGATGATTTCATCAGATTCAAGAAGATTCAGCGTCACCGCATACCTCGGTGTCAACTAAGAATCGGTTCCGCTAACGCAACATTAAGGTAAGTACTTCCTTGGCACAAAACTCACCAGACCTTAATCTCATCGAAAACTTATGGTGTATAACAAGAAAAAAAAAACTCCAAGAAAATTCTCCTTCAAGTAAAACTGAGTTAGTGGCACGTATACAGTCTATTTGGGCTAATATTGATAGAAATGTTTGTAAACACCTTGTATATAGTATGCAAGATCGATTGTACGCTGTTATGAAAGCTGAAGGGTATGCTGCAAAATATTAACTACCATTTACTTCATATTCATAAGGTAATATTGTTGTGTAAAATAAAATATTCTAATATTTTGAACCAATCTAAATTTTATTCTAATATTTTGAACCAATCTAAATTTTATTCTAATATTTTGATGTGTTTCAGAAAGCTGTATACCTAATTTATTGTACTGTATTTTATATTTTGTAAATGTTAAAATCTTATCTAAACATTCCAGATTTAATTTATAAGAAATTTAATTGTATTTACTTAGTATCAGAAATAAATAAATGAAAAATATTTTTTTCTTATTACCTTTTCCTCAATCATTCTAATATTTTGAATATGAGCTGTAGGTATCTCTTACACCAATTTATTCGGTTGGTACCACTTTTTGTTTAAGAAATATTTTTACTTCCACATTGGCAACATATGCAATAGAAATTTACTAAAACATGTACTTTAAAAATATGCTGCTGCGAATAGAATATAAAAATAGAATCATGTATATAAAGGTTGGGCGGCTATTTGCCGACACTTGACCGCAAAGGGTTAAAGGGAAAACATTATAAAGATCCAAGCCTGAACCAGAATTCGAAACTGACACTTCTTGATGTGTAGACAGCGTTCTAACGAATAGACAAACAGGGGATATCTCCGAGCTTTAAAACAGCATATTGAGAGTACATATCGCTCACCCGCAAAAAAAGTGACACATCTCGACAAAAGTAAATTTCACAGAAGAGGCAAAAGGGGAAAATTTACATGGTTTTTCTGTGACATGAAATTACAGCACTTAGCTATGCATGCAAGGTATAAAAACGTGCATAAAAGTATAAAACCCCTATGAATGAAGGCATATGAAGGCAGGTTTGGAGGGTTGGATAATTTTACCTCCCCACACAATCCACACCTCTTCTGTGATCACGAATGGACAAATAGCGTAATAAAGTAATTTTTCGTATAACTATACTTATGAAATTTTTTTGTGTAGGAAGACACACATATGACAGACCTATTTGTGGAATAAAACGCAAAATGAATTTTTGCGAGATGTGTCCGCGATATATAAGTATTTGTTATGATTGACTGTTGAATAGATCCAATTTTTAATGAAAGTTGAAATTATTTTCGAGATAGAACCATGAAGAAAAATTTCGAAACTTAGGTAGAAAAATATTCTGCTTCATTTAATTACTTTGCACTTCTGAATAATTAAATGTGAACTAAAATGTTTAATAGTGTAGTTGTTTTGTTTGTTTAGCGAGTAAAAAGCATTTTATTTAGACTGATAGTTTTATATCAAAGTAAATGTTGAAACAAATAAAATTATAATTTAGTAAAAAATGAGTAACCAAAAAATTAACTTTTAAATTATAATAGCGACGCAATACTGAAGGAACGATATATATATTTTAAAACTCAAATTGTACTCTTTATTAAAATCTTACTTTCTTATTTAAATTTTATCCTGTAACATACGTGATTTTAATTTCTTTCAGATATACATGACAAATCAACTGATTATTAATTTTATCTCATTTCTGGCTATTACATTATCAGCTACTCAAGTTCATGATGAAATGCAAAAACTAAAAGATATGACTCGCAGTTGGAGATCTGGAAATCAAAGACATCTAACAATTAACCAGAGAATAGCACTAATGCTGAAGATTGACGACGTCAGTTTGACTGTCTGGCGAGCTTTCAATATTACTAAAAATTTTATTATCTCTGCTTTTGGAGCTATATTAACATACAGCGTTCTAATATCATCTTTGACTGATTAAGCAAATTTAAACCTTTAATTACAGGCAAATACTTCTCCCATTTGGCAACATCCAATTGAAAAATCATTTAAATATTAATTTTTATTCCTATGACTTGAAAAGATTAGCAATTGTAACTGAAAAATGACTGATTTTCTAAAATAGGAATTATTCTTTAGTCGAGAATGAGGAACTACACAGAAAATTATGGCAAGAACGAAAAATCATGCGTCCAGCATAGATTATGTAGCACTTTCAACACATTCAGAATACTGTAACAAAACTTCACAGTTTATTAAAGTGTAAGATGATGTCTAAATAAACAATTTGAAAAACGCATAACGCATTTGAAAACTCAATTTTTGCTATTACCATCAATAGGCGGAAAAATAATCGATTTTTTTTAGCCCTGTATACTATCTATAGATATGTATGTATACTACATAATATACTAAAAGATAGTTCAGTTAAACGAATAGCACAGTTGAAAATTTCCATTTAGCAATTTCTGCGAATAAACGGAAATGTACTTGATAACTTTTGCGCAGTCCTGTATATGATCTATAGAATTTATACACACCAAGTAATTAAAAAAAGAATAGTTCAATTTAAAAACGCATAACGCATTTGCAAACCTAATTTCTGCTATTACCATCAATAATCGGAAATATATACAATTTTTTTGTGTAGCCCTGTATATGATCTATAGATTTGTGTGTATACTACATAGTATGCTAAAAGTTAGTTCAGTTAAACGAATAGCACAGATGAAAATTTCCATTCCTCAATTTCCGTGAATAAACGGATTTGTACTTTTGAAAAATTTTGTGCAGCCCTGTATATCATCTATAAAATTTATACACATCAAGTAATATTGAAAAAAATAGTGTATTTAAAAACGCGTACCACAACTGAAGACGCACTTCCAGCAATTATTGTTCATAGGCTTCACTAGTTCACTTATTGTTCAATTTTTTCGGTGGCCAAATTATTTTGTGTGTCCCTGTAAATGAACAGTAAATTCTATGCATACCCTACATTAAGCGCCGTGTAGTACACCTCAGTGATTTATTTATATATATATAAATTTCAGTATGTTTAAAATAGTATTATATCATTAAAATACACTATAAAAGATTTTCCCCCATAGACCATGATGTAACGGAATTATTTTGAGTGTCTCTGTAAATGAACTGTAAATGCTACACATAACATCTATGAACTTCATGGCAATCGGACTATATTTACGCGAGTTAGAGCACGGAAAGACAGACAAATCGAATTCATAAACACTTTTCAACTTTGTTGGAAAGTGTTAAAAATTATGTTTTTTTGCCATGTTTCACATTGTACGTACTTAAAATGTTTCCACTGTTAAAAGAACGTGAGCTATATTACTATTATTATTACTATTATTATTAAGACATGCACTTGCTCTAATATGTTAAACTTTCATGTTTCCAATTGCATTAGCCTGTTAGCTTGTACTGAGCAGAAAAAGACATTACATTTATGCTGTTTTCCAGTGTACCATTAAATACAGATGAAAATATAAATTTAAAGATTTTTTTCAATTTCCATTTTTATTTAAATTTAGAAATTTTCAACTGTAATATATGTGCTTACATTTAAAAATAAATTTTTCACAATGCTTTACTTTTGCCTATTATTTAATCTACTCATCATTGTATTAAATTTTTGAATCCAGTGTACAAAAAATAAATAAATGTGGCTAATGTTCCCAAACAAAAACACCACAAACATCATATATCTACAGAGGGTGTTCGTACTTTTTTGTAATGATTTTGACGACTTTCTCTATTATTTAAATTTAAATGGAAAAAAAAAAAAAACCTATATGGCTTCAATTCGGAATAGGGTTTCACTATCGTCTGTGTAATTAAAAATATTATTTGCTTTAAAATGTTGCAGGAAAATAAACAATGGATCGAAGGCTATGTATTTGCGTTTTCCGAAGGGAAATACTCTTATTCGATTATTTAAAAAAGTGTGAAAAGCATGGTTTTAATATTTCTAAACATAAAATAAGCGACATAATAGATAAGAAAAGAAACGTGAAACTTTACATTTGACTGGAAAAAGGGTAAAAAATGCATACCCAACAAAGGTACGTTCAGAGGAGAAAAAGACCTAAAATGTTGGTTCGGAGGAAACAAGGAAAGTTTCGCTAAAGGTTTTGTGGTTATTGCTGGATTGTCTTATAATTGGAGATGGGAAATAGTTACTTTTGGTTAACAGGTTACATCGTTCCACAATTAAATAGGCAACAGAATTTTTTGTGAATGTGGAAGTGGGCAGTACATACTTCATACATATCGTATGTATGCATACATTTTATCCCCGGTACTGCTCACATCTGCATACAGAGTATCACAAAAAGAGAGTCACAACTCTTTAAAAAAAATACTAGTAGGATAATAGTAGAAATAAACGGTCAAGTGCGAGTATTACTCGCACTCAGAGGGTTCCGTACAATAAACATATGAATTATTAACGGTATTATTAAAGAAATCGTTGCTAAAAAAATAATAAGACTTTGTAAAAAAACTATACAACGTAGGGTTGGGTATAGCTGTATATACTAGAAAGTATGAATGGGTATACCATAAAAGTTTAAAGAGATGTGAAGCCTAAATAATATCAAATATTACTATTCTGTATAACTCTTTTTTTTTTAAATCTTATCCTAATCTGTTTATAATGAACTTTATTCGGTACTGAGAATAAAAGTAGTGCATATTTAAACTTCATTTGGCATTTCATAAAACTAAATGCAGCGTAGTAATAATATTTACTGTACCTAAAACCTTGTTCAAAGTTTAAACATGGCATTGTGCAAAGCGCGCTTCGAAAGGAGGTCGCAAAGTTGCAATGCCACCTTGGTCCGTGCCGCATTTTTTCTAGATGGAATTTTAAATAGCTTTTAAAGACACGGGATGCGTATTGAGAGATTCACTCAATGCAAACTAGTCGCGAATCCCGTAGTATTTATGTGATTAATTTTAATTAAATAAGTTTGTTTTTAACAATTTGACGTTTACTGCTTTTATACTGCTACTGGGCATTGCATTACACAAATATATCATTAAAAGTTGTTACGTGGGCTTTAAAAGCCGATGATACATAGAGTACGCCGAACACGTCATTATGTATGTCCAAACCGTCCGTGTCTTTAAGGGTTAATATCTCGGCTAATTACCGACATTTTTTTTCGAAAATCATTATCAACAATCCTTTTATACTTCTGCGACCATACGTACCTCCAGCGCTCCTCAACTACTTTGTTGAACGCTCACAAATCGAAATTTGTGCGTAACGGGAAAATGCGATTTTCTCAAAACGTATGTGACCTAGTGTAATCGTTTAAATTTACTTCTACAACTTTTAATTTCTCATAATTTTAGTTTCAGTAGATTTGGAAATAGAGGGGGGGGGGGGGGGGAGATATTTTTGCATTACATTTTCGACCATATCCCTGAAAATATAATACCTAAAATTAAAAGAAACGTATTTTTGAGTTCGGCGTTACGGAAGCTTTCACACGATATACAAAGAAAAAATATATTTTTTTTCAAGTAACTTAATTAGCCCCTCTACATTTTTCTTAAATATGTTTGTGAATGGTTAATAAATATGTGGGTCAATAGCCTTTATTACCTCAGACAATTTGAACTTTCCACTTTCCATAGTTTACGAGTAAAATAGCTGTGACAGATGGACAGACAGACACAGAAGTGATCTTTATAATGGTTTTGTTTTTACTCTCTAAGTACGGAACCCTAGAAATTATTACAAAATTAATTTAACCAGTCTCATTTTTGCGGTATTTTAGTGACTAAAAAATATTTTTCTTATTGAAAATTTAAATTTTATGATTTTCCTAAACTTGAAAGTGTTCAAATATTACAAAATTTATATAATAATATTTTGTATAGTTTTGGACTGTTTATACTGAAAGCTTGCGTTTCACAAAAACTACGGGTGAAACTGATTTTGCAAAAAAATGCTCAGTCGCGCGTGCCTGACGATGGAAACTGTTTAAATGTAAATGTTTGAAAAACTTACTATTAAAAAGCATATATATTAGAAAACAAATGAGAAGTAAACATACACAACTAATTCTGAAGCAATTTTCGTAATTTAAATTAAAACATACCTTCATATACACAATAAAATGGTAATGTTTTTTTTTCTCTAAATCGCATAATCGCAGGTGGGAAAAATAATTTTTTGTTAGCAGAAAACTTACATCACAAACAATACTAAAATCGATAATATTTCAATCTATTGGGAAAAGAATAAAAGGAAAATATTCCTCTCGTGGCTGAACACACGTAGATGTTACCATAGTTACAATTATCGTGTTCAGATTTTAACAATTTCTCATTTTATTAAAATATATGTTTACTTTAAGAAAAAATATCCAATTTGAAAAAGTGAAAAGTAATTAGAGTGTAAAAAATAGGTAAGCTGGATTGCACGTTGCATGTAACCAAGAACGCCATTTCAAAACTTTCTTAACAAGAGGGGGAGTTTTCTTTGAGGGGGGAGAGGATCTTGGAGCACAACTGAAGAGCAATTGATTCAGTTTTATTCTCACATATGTTTTTAAAATTAACCAATGTACTCGTTAATGTTAAATGAGTCTTACGTTATATTAATGCAAAAATGTTTCTATTTAATCAAATCTGACAAGTTATTTTAGTTTTTGTGCAATTTCTAAATTTTTTTCAAATCTGATCAATGATGACTGATACACTTTAAAATATGAAATTCCTTGGGCGGGGAAACTGTCTCCCCCAAGCTTCTCCCAAATGGCGCTGGCGCTCCTGCATATAATCAACTTTGTGGTATTTTTTTATTTGCTTTTAGAAGCAAATGTTTCATAAAATTTTGCTTTAAGACTTAAGAAAAACATTTGTAATTTTTTTAATTAAATTATTTAAGCTTTAAAGTAATGTATACTAAATTTGAGGACCATGACTCAGACTCCGTTGGCTCATACTGTAATCAGGTTCTGAGGATTATCTAGCTTCGTGCGACTTTCTTTTATCACTATAGAATCCATGTCTTTACATTTTGCTGCTCCCGTCGTCGTGAAAATAAAATATGCAAAACAGATAAAAGTGAACTTAATCTGAACCGTCGACCTCGAGCTAAGAGTAAGTTTCCTGAGTTTGAGTTATTTCATTCGCTGTTACCATACCATGACTTTAGTGTTACTCTTCAGTATCTTTCTCATATTAATAATACAAATTTCCCAGAAAAATCACACAATATTTAAATTCCCATAACACTTTTATATGTCGTTACTATGACTGCAAAAAAATACAGAATTTTCATTTGTCAGTGAAATGCAAATTTTGTTTTGTTATGCAGTATGAAAAAAAGAGTATACTTAACCGTATTCTAATTTCGAGTAGTCTTGATGAAGTCTGAATTTCAAACCGACTTTATCTCTGGTGCTGCAGCTGTAGCTGTAACAATAATGCCGAATTGCAGGTGAACCGAACAACAATTTGAGTTCTTGGGTTAGTTAGAAGATTTTCGTTTAATATATCCCTTTTTTTTTTTTAACCTCAAATAACATAATTCTATCATCTAACAGTCTAAATTCCAACCGTCTGGAACATTCAAGATATTACTAGCGTTTCTAAGGAAATTCCTTCTTCTGATACGGTTTACAAGAAGAATATGTAGATATTCTTCTGAACCAGCTCACACATTTAATTTATTATGCATATAAAAATTCTCATATTATCGTAGTATTTATGTAAATTGTACAAGTAAAACTCCGTAAGTTGCTAAAGTACCAACGATTGTTAAAAAAAATCCTCTTTTAATGGGAAACATACCCCAAGCAGTAATTTGCAAGGTATCTTGAAATGCGACAAATTTCATGATATTAAGCAATTCTCTGGAATACGTCGCGTTTTCTTCAGGGAGCTCTATGAATGATCTCGCCAGTGATTTATGAATTTCCTCTACATACGATGCTCTAAATATTATAAATATAACATAAAATCCAGTACTTAAGAAAGCACATAATACAATTACAAGCGATGAAAGAGAGGCTTTATTTCTCACAATACTGACCGAATTACTCATAAGTGCAAATAGTTCGCACAGCAAAAATGCCATGGCAAAAAACATGGGCATAGAAACTGCCTTCTCCAAATCGCGTACGACCTTCTTTACTTTTCTGTATTTTGTAACAAAAGTCCCAGTTAACAAACTTCTTTTATGAACATCACTAATCAACTGACTTCTGGATTCTTTAATGTAACAACTCACATTATAACACAACACTGAAAGCAACAAACAAGAAATTTGAGAGGAAATGAAGCAGATGCTTAAATCATATGAACGAAGTAGAAATAGTATAATATATTTGTGATAGAAACCTACATTCAATTTGAAGCCAAACGCTAAAAAAGACAAATAATTATCAATGTTTTCCAATTTTATTTTTGAAATAAGCATTGAAATGGCTCCAGAAAACATAGGAAGCATTATTGTGAGCAGACAAAGACATTTGATTTGGTAAGCTTTTCTTTTAAAATATTTTACATATTCTTCGGTTTTCATTTGGAAATCGTAAAATGAGTCTTTTAAGTCAATGATTCTTTGTTTCTTAAAATTGATTGATATCCACAAACAAACAGAACAAATAAAAGCTAATAGTTCAGTAATGATCATAGTTCCACTATTATAAGCTACAAAAGCACACATTCTAACACTAAATGAATATATTATCCCTAAAATATACACCATGCTTATAATTCTCCGTAAAACTAGTTCACAAGCTGATTTAATTTTATTCAAAGGAAAATTAATTCCTGTGTACCACAAAACTTCTAACACAAGGTCTAGAGTCTCTACTTCATATAATTTAACAGCTATGTTTGTTCTGACTCTAGGCCGACAGTTCATACAAACGTCTTTGTCAACTTTCTCGTTTGCTTTTGGCAAAGAATCTTTGGTAATTTTAAAGGAACAGCGTATGCAGGTCATTGTTAATTTTTCCCTGTATTCTTTAGAAAATTGGTACTCTTCACGAACATTGGTCTAAGTCATTTTCTTCTCAAAAACTTGGCGTACTTTTACATATTACATGTTTTAAATAATTTGTAATGCTACAATAAACTAGTTCTAAAATCATTAATTCAGTGAAATTTGATTTCGATAAAATTCTTATGGTTATCAGTAATACAATGCAAACATCGAAGAAAGAAAATTATACATGCATTCTGCTTCAAATGACTTCTGTCTAAAACACAAAATACTTATCTGAAAGTACATAACAAATGTCCCAATATTCACTACACAAATTACAGGTTACAGATACAAAATGCAAAAGTCAATAAACATAACACGTACGACAGCAGTAAAATTCAATTTTTCAATATGACAAACATATTGACAGTTGTATACCCAGTACTTAAGTTAATAGAGATTCGAAGTAAAAACAATCCATTTAGTTGAAGTAATAATGACCTATTTCGCACCACCTGTGTTTTGTCGAAGTGTCCATGCATATTAAATGAGGTTGTATAAGAATGTACACAAAATGCTTCATTAATATTCAAAAGAATATAGGTATTTGATTGTCATCTAAAGAAAATTGTAGATATTTAACCCTTAAATGCGCGATTTTTTATTTTGCTTCGAAAAAATTATATATGATTCTCTAAAAGGTTTATTACAAAGGGAAAATAATGAAAAAAATCAAAGATACATTTTTCATATACTACGTCAATCTTTTCTTCTGTTGCACATCGGTAATGCAAGTAAAAACTACTGTCGTGTGGCTGTTTTACACTAAATTATTGCAAATTAGTAAATATTTTAATAAGTATGTTTCCAAATACCTTATTTTGTATAATTATTTATTTTATAAAACTTAACTTTTAACCCTTTAATGCTCATGATAGAATACGTTCTAGAAATTACGTAAATCAGAGTATCACCAGAAAGTTTCAATGGTTATTGTCGCTTTATTTAAATACGGAATGTCTATTACTAATTAAAACAAAAGTGGTATAGAAAAGAGAGTTCGATTATGGCGGAGGATTGAGGATTGAGGAGGGAGGAGGAAATCGTACTATAGTACGAGAGGGTTTGAAAAGAGTGTTAGGAGAGGAGATAAGATCGGATAGTGAGAAAAGATAATCTGATAGTGAGATAAAATAATCTGATAGTGAGATAAGAGTAAAGTGTGGAAAGATCATGCTATAGTAGGAGAGTATTAGTTTAGGAAGAGAATTATAGAAAGTGTGAGAGGGGATGTTTTTCAAAGTCGGTTACCTACCCCCCCCCCCCTTTGTCGAGATTTTAAAAACCGGGAATTTATCTTTCTCAATTTGATGCGATTGAATATTAACATATCACGTAATAAAATTACATGTTGTAATGAAGGAGATTTATCAGAATCCAAGTCATGCGGGAAGTTTCGGTGGTGTCAATGCTTTACATTCTGCTGCCAAAGGAAAAGTTACGAAAAAGACCATACCGAAATGGTTAAGCGGGATCGACTCGTATACGCTGCACAAACCTGTGTGAAGAAAGTTTCCGACCAATCGTGTGATCGTGCAAAATTTAACCAAAAATAGTAATTTCAAATATATCAGTCACCACTTATATAAACTGTTTATTATGTATATATATGTTTAAAGACTTAAACTAAAACTAATGGCATTAGTAATTTTTAAAATGTTTAACTGTATCCAACATCGATTTTTAACATATATTAGGAGATATGCTGATTGCGAATATTCAGTTATGAATTGATTTTTATTCTAACATCATCTAATGCTGCCTTTATTTTTTGAATATGGGTTCTATAGTAAATATGTTAAAAAAATCTTGTGATAAAGTGGCTACTACTTCAAAGTATCAACGTTTAGAAGAACCTAATGAATCTACTTATGTAAGTGATTAAATATATCAAGATTGGAAGTTCCTAATATACTGAACACTGATAACATAACAGTATCATGTGATTTATCTACTACTGATTACTCACCGAATGTGAAATCTGAAGTCGATGTAAATTTTTCTATCCCTACCTTTGGTGATGACACAACATCTTTCGAGAATACATGCCAAGAGTCAATTTCTGCTAAAGACTATTTGAATATATTTTTCAAAGACATGAATTTTGAATCTGCCTTAACCTCGACCCCAGTTAGTAACTTAACTTCCCAAGACGAATCCTTCAAGAACCTACTATTAGGCGAGAGATGTCTGACCTACAAGCAAGCAACCTTTGTCAAGCAAGTGATGAATTACAAAATGCCACCCCACCCACGAATATCATTTCACAATCTAAAAATATCAAATCCAGTAATCCTATTATATTTCGAGAAGAACTCACTGACTGTATCTTTTTAATTTTAAAATTTCATAATAGACAATTTCATATTCATATTAGAGAGTTTAAACGCAGCGGGCTTACTAGTGAAGAAATTTTAACGAAAAGTGGAGTTATTATGGATGTTAATAGCTGGTATGAATTCTGCAATAAAAGTTTTTCATTTAATTTGAAGTATAAAAGTTCCTCATTTGTTGCCAACAACATAATATTAGTGTTAAATTTTAATAATTCTATCATGCCAATTAAGAATTTAAAGAATTATTCTCATATTGACTTAAATGAGTATCAATTAGTGAAATTAAAAGAAAAAGCACATGATTTGAATAAGGAACTTCTTCTGCATATATATGAAAAGCATATACCAAGCTTAATTAGACAGAAATGTATCATTAGTCATATATCTCTGGAAAATGAACTCATGTTACAGTCTAAACTTATAACATGTATTGAGAATAATGTATTGACTATACTAAACCATATTTTAAAATGTGGTGGATGTATTTTTAATCAGAAATCTCCAGGCCTTCATTCCTGCTATATATTAAATAATCGACAAAATTTGAAGAACTAGGAGAGATGTTATTAACACTTATAGATCTCGATTTTGTGATTTCCTCGTTTTTAAACGGGGTGGATTGTGTTAGTGAAAACTTTTTATCTAACATTCATGTAGAAACAATTCAAAACGAATTGTTTAAAATAATAAAATAAAATGTATTGCTATCCTTTCTAATATGTGTGTTTATTTTTCCAAAGTGTATGTTTACTTTGTTATGCCTTTTAGAACTTTTAATAGAGTGTTAGAGTATAATTTGCATATGCATCACTTAAGAAATCAGCAATTCTTTAATAATTAAAAAATATAACAGAAGTTTAAAATATTAAAACTAATAATCTTAATACTTTTAAAAATAAGAAACTTAAAAAAAGTTTTCAAAATTAAAAAAAATTAAAACGTTTACAAAATTAAAAAAATTAAAACTTTAAAAAAGTTTAAAAAAATTAAGTTATCAAAATTAAAGAAATATTTAAGTTTGCAAAAGCAAGTTTACCTGGCTGTACATGTATATGACTTTCATTATGTTACAGTTTAATAATATGTATCCTCTTTTTATTATATAAAAGCATTAAATTAATATATATATATACTTAATAAAAATATTTATAAGTAAAAAGAAAAAAATAACTTTATAAAATTCAAAAATTAAAACTTTGAAAAAAATTAAAAAAAAAATTAAAAAAAAAATTAAATATAAAAAAAAGAAAAAAAAAGTTTACAAAATTAAAAAATTAAAACTTTGAAAAAAATTAAAAAAAAAAAAAGTTATCAAAATTAAAAAAAATATTTAAGAAATTTTTTTAAAAAATATATATATATATATAAAATAAAATAAAATAAAATAAAATAAAATAAAATAAAAAGTTTACAAAATCAAAAACCTAAAACTTTGAAAAAAATTTAAAAAAATACTTAAGAAAACTTCATACATTAAGTTTGCAAAAGTGAGTTTACCTGCCTATACATGTAAATGACTTTCACTCGACTTTGAGTTTATACATCATCATATCAAAATGCATAAATGAAAATTTTGTCTAAACATATAAATTTATTTGAATATCCACACCTTTTTAAAATTATTTGCCTTTATATAACTATTGAAAATGATTAATAAATAGTATGTAAGTGAAACATCTTTTTTATTTTTGCTCTAACAACATTTCAAATTTTATGAAAGAAATTATATTCAATTAAGTAAATAGTTACTAAGTATTCAGCTAATATTATACTAAAATGAAAAAAATATAACATATTTCGAATTTTGTTTAAGTAATTGCATTCAATTAAATAATATTTACTTAAGTATTCATATAACTAAAACTAAACTAAACTCTGTGGGTATACAATCCATGAAGGATCTGGGCTGACAGTGCCCATCTCTGTTTTCTTGACCCTGGGCCCCGAGGTGCTATACAGCATGCGTCCCGGCCAGGTGGTCAGCCTAACGCGAGGCCCTCGGTGTTTAGTTCCCAAGCAAGCTTGGAACTCATTTTATCGACCCCAAAGGGATGAAGGGCTGAGTGAACCTTGCCCAGTCGGGAGTCGAACTCTCGACCTGTGGTGCAGCAGTCAGATGCCCTGACCACTACACTACTGGGCTTCGTATTCATAAAACATTCTACTAAAAATTGTATTCAATTAAGTAAACAATTACTAAGTATTCATGTCAAGCATAAGAAAGCACATAATAGCACGTTAAGGTGCACATAATAGCACCTCTCCATGCTTTGGAAGTGCTTAAACAGCAAATAAGCGTAAAATGCTTGTATATAGCTTGTCATGCTATGCTGTGTAAGCTAGCTATATAGCATTTGATGTTGGCCAGCATTATAAAGCATATAATATCATGAAAATCTAGCAGATAAAGCAATACATAGCAATAACTAGCCTTTTTTTTTTTTTTTTTTTTTTTTTTTTGTACTAGCATGAATTTTGACCTGGCAAGTAAAGTGTCAAACATTGGTTTGCTTCGTGTCAGTTATTGTTTTTTCAAAATGGGGTTTGTGTTAGTTACGCGGGTTATTCACCATATTTATGAAAAAAAAATATTTTTTAATAATACAATATATAATTTCTGACAATTTCGTCAACAGTAATTTTTAAATGTATCTCTACTGTACTTTCAAAAAGAAAAATAAGTATAAAATGGATTTCAAATTTTTCAATAGTGATTTGAACAAGAAAGAATCTTTAAGGTGTCCGTTACTGGGGGTTTCACCCTACATCAAGTTATTAAAAAAATTAAACAGATTAGAAATAGAACATAAATTTTAATTATTTTAATTCGTTTTTTGTGTTTTTAATTCTTTTTCCCATTTTAAAATTTTAAATTATATATTTATATATAATCAAAATTTATTTTCTTTATTGGAAAAAAAAGTTGTTATTGGGCCAAAAAATTGGCCGAATATTCGGTATTCGGCTAAATCACTATTCGTCGCATCCCTAATGTGTATGATTTATTGTTGTTGTAAGTGTATATATTTGATTAAGACTTTTTAATAGAAGTTTGTTAGCTTTATTATTATATGTATTGTATCCAGTTGTGATAAATTATACAGGGCTATTACAAATGATGTACCCGATTTAAAAAAATCATATTTTCGAAACTACTGCACATATTACAATAAGTGATACATGAATTTAAAGAAAAATATACTAAGTTTTTTTTCAGTTACAAATGGTAGATGTGTGACCCTTTTGTCACACGGCATACGTCCAATTTGTAATCGAGTTCGTTCCAAACATTTTGTAGCATCACTCTGTCAATGGTTCTGAAAGCTTCACAAATGCATTCTTTAAGTTCTGAACACTTTGTTTTAGGCATTGGTGGTACAGAAACAATGTCTTTGACACTGTCAGAATTTAAAGAACGCATTTGTTCAGAATTCAGAACCATTGACAGAGTGATGCTACAAAATGTTTGGGACGAACTGGATTACAGATTGAACGTTTGCCATTTAACAAGAGGGTCACACATCGAACATTTGTAACTGAAAAAACTTGGTATATTTCTCTTTAAATTCATGCGTCACTTATTGTAATATGTACAGTAGTTTCGAAAATATGATATTTTTTTTATCGAGTCCATCATTTGTAATAGCGCGGTATATAGTGAGCATGTATATGTGTATGTATGTGTACTTATATATTATATGTGTATATTAAAAAAAAACATAGGGTATCATGCATTTAACATCATATTTTTCACATATTGGTACATAATACAAGGCCATATTTTACTATCTCAAAATAATCCTCATTGTTTTTTAAATGTTATTTATATACTCATTTTTTATTTTATAATATTCATTTTTAAACTAGTTAATTTAATAAATGCCCTTATATTTACTTATCTTTATATACTTATTTATTTTATTTTATATTTACTCAGTACTTCAGTTAAGTTTATTCCTATTTTTTCACTCTACTTTAAATAAATGTTAATCTTAATTCATTTCTTAATTTCTTCAATTAATTTCATTTCTGTTTTGTGGGTATAGATGGCAGCATTAAACATTTTTTAAAAATCTAATTACAATATAGTTTTCCTTTTTCACACCAGCTGGCAGAAATGTTCTGGTTCTCAACAACTTCTGCCAACATGTTCTAATAGTCCTAAATCTGTTCGCATCCTCACATGTTTTAACATTGTGAGTCAACTTTATGATGTTTTGAATCCTTGTATGTAATTGAAGTATTGTGCTCTTATAATTTTTAATATCCTGTGTGAGGTGTATCTTTCTTTAGATCTCTTGGTATTTTATTTTATTTTCTTTTATGATGCGCTATTAGGTGCTACATTTTGTCATTTTAGGCTTAATGCCAACAAAATTGGATGAAATAACGCATCTTCACTATGAATTAACCAGCAAGCACCTCTGATGATTCTGTTGGTTATTCATAGTTTCTTATTTTACATACTGATTTCCTATGTTCATATCTTGTTCATCTTTAGAATTTTACCATTTGTTCATGTATTTGCGATTTCATCCTTATTATTTCAGCATTCTAATAGCATTGCTGCAATTGCGCATGTTATTAAATATGTTATTTTCAGTTTAGTCTTACAACCTTATTATTCTGGCTTTTTTAATGGTACTCTCTTTATCAAGTAAAAGGTAAATTTAGCTTGGTAATTAATATAGCTTAGTTTTAGCTTTCAATGTCACTTTGTTCATTTTAATTCTCTTAATACATGTATTCATAGCTGCATTAGCGCATTCTTCATGTATTATTGCCATAAGCATGGATAAAACTTTGTGCGAATTTTAATAAAAAAGCAAAAATTATTAACAACGATTTTGCGCACAAATAACGTACAGACACGACAAAAAAATCCCATACGATCGTTTCGAGGATTCCTGGATCGCCTTCCTCAGTGAGAAAAAAAAAATTAAAATGTGTTCGAGGAACCCCTCGGTTATAGCCCCGAGTACTGGCTTATGGACTGATTGAAAAAGACGAAAACAAGAGTTTATATATCTTAAAGAAATGACGTAATGGACCAGAACCAACTGAAAAAGAGTCACTGCGCAGAATCCCTCCACGCTGGCGAAAGAAAAGGGGTTCTGGTTATATCATTCACTAAGGAGGAAGTATGTTTATGAATATAGTGAGCTTCGTAAAAGTCTAGATCAAAAACTGAGTTACATTTTTGAATAATTTTAGCCTCTGGATAATTAAACTGGTGGTCGGAATTCCAACAATGTTTCTCTATTGTAGATTTCTCAAATTCCTGCTTTCTAACGTAATTCTGGTGTTCTTTCAGCCTAATTCTAAGTGCATGCTTCGTCTGCCCAATGTAAGAGAGGCCGCACTCACAAAAAATTCTGTAAATGCCCCAGAGTATTATGGTCGTCAATAGGATCTTTAAGATGGGAGAAAAAAATTTTATTGGTTGGAGAGAAAACAACTTTAAAACTAAATCTATTGAGAATGCGAGAAATTTGTGTACTGATTTTAGAAAAATAACGTAAGTCTGGTCATTTTTAGCTCACAGGCTATCAAAGCCTGAGAGCTAATGTGCCCGCCCGCTCTCTATGTATGTATGTATGTATGTACGTACGTACGTATGCATGTACGTAACGCGATAACTCTTGATAGAAACATCCGATTTGCTTCAAAATTTTTTTCCTAGGTTCATTGTGATAAGGCGCTTCCCTGATTAGTTTTGGGAGTTCATTGATTAAGGATAAAGGGGGAAAAACGGGGTTAGTCCAACCCCTTAATTCAGATAAATGGGTTTTTCATGCAGAATGATTAGATTTTCTCGGAATTTGGTATACCGGTTTATTATGTTAAGGAACTTCCCTGATTAGTTTTGGAGGTTCATTGGTTAAGGATAAAGGGGGGTTAGTCCACCCCCTTAATTCAGATAATTGGGTTTTTCATGCAGAATCATTCGATTTGCCCCGAATTTGGTATACCGGTTTATTATGTTAAGGAACTTCCATGATTAGTTTTGGGAGTTCATTGGTTAAGGATAAAGGGGGAAAAGCGGGGTTAGTCCACCCCCCTTAATTCAGATAAGTGGGTTTTTCATGCAGAATCATTCGATTTGCTCCGTATTTGGTATACCGGTTTATTATGTTAAGGAACTTCCCTGATTAGTTTTGGGGGTTCATTGGTTAAGGATAAAGGGGGAAAAGGGGGGTTAGTCCAGCCCTTTTTATTCAGATAAATGGGTTTTTCATGCAGAATGATTCGATTTTCTCCGAATTTGGTATACCGGTTTATTATGTTAAGGAACTTCCCTGATTAGTTTTGGAGGTTCATTGGTTAAGGATATAGTCCACCCCCTTAATTCAGATAATTGGGTTTTTCATGCAGAATCATTCGATTTGCCCCGAATTTGGTATACCGGTTTACTATGTTAAGGAACTTCCCTGATTAGTTTTGGGAGTTCATTGGTTAAGGATAAAGGGGGAAAAACGGGGTTAGTCCACCCCCCTTAATTCAGATAAATGGGTTTTTCATGCAGAATCATTCGATTTGCTCCGTATTTGGTATACCGGTTTATTATGTTAAGGAACTTCCTTGATTAGTTTTGGGGGTTCATTGGTTAAGGAAAAAGGGGGAAAAGGGGGGTTAGTCCACCCCTTTTTATTCAGATAAATGGGTTTTTCATGCAGAATGATACGATTTGCTCCGAATTTGGTATACCGGTTAATTAGGTTAAGGAACTTCCCTGATTAGTTTTGGGGGTTCATTGGTTAAGAATAAAGGGGGGAAAGGGGGTTAGTCCACCTCCTTAATTCAGATAAATGGATTTTTCATGCAGAATGATTCGATTTTCTCCGAATTTGGTATACCGGTTTATTATGTTAAGGAACTTCCCTGATTAGTTTTGGAGGTTCATTGGTTAAGGATAAAGGGGGAAAAGGGGGGTTACCCCACCCCTTAATTCAGATAATTTTGTTTTTCATGCAGAATCATTCGATTTGCCCCGAATTTGGTATATCAGTTTATTATTTTAAGGAACTTCCCTGATTAGTTTTGGGAGTTCATTGGTTAAGGATAAAGGGGGGAAAACGGGGTTAGTCCACCCCCCTTAATTCAGATAAATGGGTTTTTCATGCAGAATCATTCGATTTGTTCCGTATTTGGTATACCGGTTTATTATGTTAAGGAACTTCCCTGATTAGTTTTGGGGGTTCATTGGTTAAGAATAAAGGGGGGCTAGTCCACCCCCTTAATTCAGATAAATGGGTTTTTCATGCAGAATGATTCGATTTGCTCCGAATTTGGTATACCGGTTTATTAGGTTAAGGAACTTCCCTGATTAGTTTTTGGAGTTCATTGGTTAAGGATAAAGGGGTAAAAGGGAGGTTAGCCCGCCCCTCTTAAATTAGATAAATGGGTTTTTCATGCAGAATGATTCGATTTGCTCCGAAGTTGGTATACCGGTTTATTATGTTAAGGAACTTCCCTGATTAGCTTTGTGTGTTCATTGGTTAAGGATAAAGGGGGGGGGGGGCTAGTCCACCCCCTTAATTTAGATAAATGGGTTTTCTTTGCAGGATTATTCGATTTGCTCCAAATTTGGTATACCGGTTTATTATGATAAGGAGCTTCCCTGATTAGATTTGGAGGTTCACTGGTTAAGTATAAAGGGTGAAACGGGGGCTAATTCCCCTTCACTTATTTTTTTTTTGAGGGGCATTATTCTTTAAAATAAGAGTATGATATACAATTAGTGTGAATAGCCTGTGAGCTCAATGCCACCAGTTTAGATGGGCATTTTTCTTTTTTATTAATTTCTTTATTTGCTGGAACAGAATCAGTAATTATCAGAGGTTTAGATAAAATACAGTTAATGATATTCAAACTAAATCCACGATCGATGGCAACTGCTTTTATATAGTTAATTTCACTATTAAATAACTCAGAATTTGAGCAAATTTTACGTGCACGGAAAATAAGAGTTTTGAAAACTGCAAGTTTTTTCATCCCCCACATCAATTTTTAAACTAGTTAATTTAATTAATGCCCTTCTGTTTACTTATTTTTATATACTTATTTATTTTATTTTATATTTACTCAGTACTTATTAAGTTAATTCCTATTTTTTCATTCTACTTTAAATAAATGTTAATCGTAATTCATTTCTTAATTTCTTCAATTAATTTCATTTCTGTTTTATGGGTATAGATGGCAGCACTAAACATTTTTTTAAAACCTAATTACAATATAGTTTTCCTTTTTCACAGCAGCTGGCAGCAATGTTCTGGTTCTAGGCAACTTCTGCCCACATGTTCTAATAGTCCTAAATCTGTTCGCATCCTCACATGTTTTAACATTGTAAGTCAACTTTATGATGTTTTGGATCCTTGTATGTAATTGAGGTATTGTGCTCTTATAATTTTTAATATCCTGTGTGAGGCGTATCTTTCTTTAGATCTCCTGGTATTTTATTTTATTTTATTTTATGATGCGCTATTAAATGCTAAATTTTGTCATTTTAGGCTTAATGCCGACAAAATTGGATGAAATAACGCATCTTCACTATGAATTAACCAACAAGCACCTCTGATGATTCCGTGGGTTATTCATAGTTTCTTATTTTACATACTGGTTTCCTATGTTCATATTTTGTTCATCTTTAGAATTTTACCATTTGTTCATATATTTGCGATTTCATCCTTATTACACACACACACACACACACACATATATATATATATTGGATTTACAAATTAGTTCGGTCCGTTCTCAAATATTGGCGCCGGCTGTTCTGAATGTTTTATAGTGATAGCTGATTTCGGTGGTTTCAGAGAGGTTAGACATCTGTCAATAATATACAGTTATATCGCTTTGAGCTTCATACAAAACCTTATTTTTTACTGTGCTGAATATGTCAAATTTTGTGTTCACTAAGCAGCATTTGTAGCAAGTTTTAGTTTTCTGCTTTAGTTAGAAGAAAAGCAGCTGAATCCCATCGAATGCTTGTGGAAGTTTATGGTGACGCTTCTCCAACTAATAAATAGTGTAGGCAATTGTTTCGACGTTTCAAGAATGATGATTTCAGCTTCTAAGACAAAGCCTCGCTCTGGACAGCCAAACAAATTCGAAGACAAATATTTAGAGGCATTACTAGATGAAGATCCGAGTCAAAGGCAAGAGGGTCTTGCAGAATCATTGGGAGTGAGTCAACAAACCGGTTCCGTACAATTGAAATCCATGGCAATGATTCAAAAGAAGGAAACTGGGTGCCTTATGAACTGAAACCGAGAGATGTTGAACAATTTTCCGCAAAAGTCCTAAAAAAATATTTGGAAACGCTCAAGTGGGATGTTTTACTTACCGCACCTGCCGTGTTCTCCTTCTTCTGATTACTGGTTGTTCCAACGGATGCAGTACGATTTAGCAGGTAACCGGTTCACTTCTTTCGCAGAAATCGAAAATTGACTCCAAACTTTGATCGCCTCAAAAGACGAGTTTTTGTTTTCGAGATGGAATTCGAAAATTGCCTGAGAGGTGGCAAAAAGTAGTAGCCTGCGATGGATAATACTTTGATTTTGTTTTGAAATAAATGCATATTTGAACACAAAAAAAGGACCGAACTAATTTGTACTCCCATTAATATATATATTAATAAATAAATAAGTAAATATAATACCATATATATTGTAATAGGATACCATATATATTATCAATAGGATTTATACCGAAAACGTACATTAACCCTTTAGTGCGCAGCTTTGCATGTATGCAAAGAACAGTGTTTTGAATTTAATAGATTTTTTTTATTCGTATATACCTAATTCACACCAGAAAATTAAAATAGCAATATTTGTTAGTAGTATAGAAAAGAGAGTTCGATTATGGCGGAGGATTGAGGAGGGAGGAGGAAATCGTACTATAGTACGAGAGGGTTTGAGAAGAGTGTTAGGAGAGGAGATAAGATAGGATAGTGAGATAAGATAATCTGATAGTGAGCTAAAATAATCTGATAGTGAGATAAGAGTAAAGTGTGGAAAGATCATGCTATAGTAGGAGAGTATTAGTTTAGGAAGAGAATTATAGAAAGTGTGAGAGGGGATGTTTTTCAAAGTCGGTTACCTACCCCCCCCCCCCCCTTTGTCGAGATTTTAAAAACCGGGAATTTATCTTTCTCAATTTGATGCGATTGAATATTAACATATCACGTAATAAAATTTCATGCTGTAATGAAGGAGATTTAATCAGAATCCAAGTCACGCGGGAAGTTTCGGTGGTGTCAATGCTTTACATTCTGCTGCCAAAGGAAAAGTTACGAAAAAGACCATACCGAAATGGTTACGCGGGATCGACTCATATACGCTGCACAAACCTGTGTGAAGAAAGTTTCCAAACAAAGCGTGTGATAGTGCAAAATTTAACAAAAAATAGTAATTTCAAATATATCAGTCACCACTTATATAAACTGTTTATATATGCATATATATGTTTAAAGACTTAAACTAAAACTAATGGCATTAGTAATTTTTAAAATGTTTAACTGTATCCGACATCGATTTTTAACATATATTAGGAGATATGCTGATTGCGAATATTCAGTTATGAATTGATTTTTATTCTAACTTCATCTAATGCTGCCTTTATTTTTTGAATATGGGTTCTATAGTAAATATGTTAAAAAGATCTTGTGATAAAGTGGCTACTACTTCAAGGTATCAACTTTTAGAAGAACCTAATGAATCTACTTATGTAAGTGAATTAAATATAATAAAGTGAGGACAGATGCCGCAGGTTTTCTTTTCTTCTTGTAAAATGTACAATAAAGCAAAAAACTACTAACTAAGTACCAGAAATCATTGATCAAACCCTTTAGAATCTAATTTCTATGTTAAACAAGTTAAAGCCCTCTTAATAAAGCAGGCATAATTATTTTCCCAAACGTCCTTTTTTAACATAATTTTTTAAGTGCTGGGTAAGATGCCGCATAGGGTGTGGTACAGATGCCGCATGGGGTGTGGTACAGATGCCGCTTGGAGAAAAAAGCTCTGTTGTTTATTTTTTTTTCAAATAAATCACATTTTTATTTCCTCAAACTACTTAAAATGAAAATAAATAACACTAAACTTACATAAATTATATATATCACTAAATTGTGAAAAGTTTAACGAAATTGCAAAAGTGTAAGCTCGAAAAATAAAACTTATGACAAAAAATGAAAATGAAACGAAAAAAATTTGAATTTACTTGAATGGATAGCATAATTACTGGAAACAATAGACAGCATAATTACAAAAAGATATAAATCACTGGTTTACATCCAGGCGAACATTGCAGTTTGCTCTTAATGTAAGCATTAGTTATATTCTATTTAGGCCCTAGTCTAATTTTTTTGGCCTTTCCTCTCATTCTTTAATTTTGTATTTCCATTCGCCCACAATCACATCACACTTCCCGTTGCAAAATTAAAGTGAGCCTTTGTCATGCAGCTATCGATTGAATTTGATGCACTGAACCCTGCTCGCTTTAGACTTTGTTTCTTGATAAGACTTCAGACAGACACAATCAGTACATTCTGAGTCATCAAATTCCAATCCAATACATACTGCCATCAAAATCTATAAAAGAACAATTTCGCCATTATCGGAAGATGACTCATATTTTGGTTTCTTCCTCAAGTAAAGTGTGTTCAAGTTGATATTTCCTTTCCGTTTTTTAAACATTTTACTTCCACCAAGCTGTCGTTCTTTGATACCTTCTAGTTTCTTTTGCTTTTTATTTCATTCTTCTTTTTTATTTTTTATAAACTCTCTGCTTGTAATATTTGCATCCTTTTGATTTCTCTTACTTTGAAGGCTTCTCTTTGAAGGCTGTATCTTCTCTTTGAAGGTTGTATGGGCCTTTTGACCATTGGGATAAGAGATATTTTGTTTAACAGTTTAAATGGTGAGACTTGTAAAGGGCCCATGTTTTCCTGATTCACACATGGAGAACCAGCATTGTTGCTGAGAATATTTTGATAAGTAGCAGAATGCGCTAATATACCTTCATTTAAATGTTAGTTATACTTAAATCGCAGTGATGAATTTATTTACCGAAAAACAAAAATATATTTTGCGGCATCTGTCCCTCAACCTCTGTGCGGCATCTGTCCCATAGTAGAGGGTAAGATGCCGTGCCGCCATTTTGTGTCATGTGAGCGTCGCGTGAGAAAGGCAAGCACATGTCTGTATTCTACGAAGTTCTATTCTACAGTTGCAATTGGTTTTGGGATGAAATCTCTGTTTATTTGGCTTAAAATATACAATAAAACTTTATTAGAATAATTTTAGCAACTTTCCACGCATGTTTTAAGCATAAAAGCAGGCAGAAATATTTGAATACTAATAGTTAAGCAGCGGAAACGCATACAACAAAACAGACAGCACTTAGGCACACAACGAAATTCTTAATTTGGCCTAGGGAGCGCTAGTGTCGCCAATACAATCTCTGCGGCATCTGTCCGACCGCGGCGTCTGTCCTCACTTTACTATATATCAAGATTGGAAGTTCCTAATATACTGAACACTGATAACATAACAGTATCATGTGATTTATCTACTACTGATTACTCACCGAATGTGAAATCTGAAGTCGATGTAAATTTTTCTATCCCTACCTTTGGTGATGATACAACATCTTTCGAGAATACATGCCAAGAGTCAATTTCTGCTAAAGACTATTTGAATATATTTTTCAAAGACATGAATTTTGTATCTGCCTTAACCTCGACCCCAGTTAGTAACTTAACTTCCCAAGACGAATCCCTTCAAGAACCTACTATTAGGCGAGAGATGTCTGACTTACAAGCAAGCAACCTTTGTCAAGCAAGTGATGAATTACAAAATGCCACCCCACCCACGAATATCATTTCACAATCTAAAAATATCAAATCCAGTAATCCTATTATATTTCGAGAAGAACTCACTGACTGTATCTTTTTAATTTTAAAATTTCATAATAGACAATTTCATATTCATATTAGAGAGTTTAAACGCAGCGGGCTTACTAGTGAAGAAATTTTAACGAAAAGCGGAGTTATTATGGATGTTAATAGCTGGTATGAATTCTGCAATAAAAGTTTTTCATTTAATTGGAAGTATAAAAGTTCCTCATTTGTTGCCAACAACATAATATTAGTGTTAAATTTTAATAATTCTATCATGCGAATTAAGAATTTAAAGAATTATTCTCATATTGACTTAAATGAGTATCAATTAGTGAAATTAAAAGAAAAAGCACATGAGTTGAATAAGGAACTTCTTCAGCATATATATGAAAAGCATATACCAAGCTTAATTAGACAGAAATGTATCATTAGTCATATATCTCTGGAAAATGAACTCATGTTACAGTCTAAACTTATAAAACATGTATTGAGAATAATGCTAAACCATATTTTTAAATGTGATGGATGTATTTTTAATCAGAAATCTCAAGGCCTTCATTCCTGCTATATATTAAATAATCGACAAAAATTTGAAGAACTAGGAGAGATGTTATTAACACTTATAGATCTCGATTTTGTGATTTCCTCGATTTTAAACGGGGTGGATTGTGTTAGTGAAAACTTTTTATCTAACATTCATGTAGAAACAATTCAAAACGAATTGTTTAAAATAATAAAATAAAATATATTGCTATCCTTTCTAATATGTGTGTTTATTTTTCCAAAGTGTATGCTTACTTTGTTATGCCTTTTAGAACTTTTAATAGTGTTAGAGTATAATTTGCATATGTATAACTTAAGAAATCAGCAATTCTTTAATAATTAAAAAATATAACAGAAGTTTAAAATATTAAAACTAATAATCTTAATACTTTTAAAAATAAGAAACTTAAAAAAAGTTTTCAAAATTAAAAAAATTAAAACGTTTACAAAATTAAAAAAATAAAAACTATTTATACTAGAATATATACTAGTATACTAGTATATACATAGTATAAATTATATAAGTATATAAAACTTGGTTAATATTCAAACTTGAAATCTATGAATGATGCAATAAAAGCTTCCGCTTTTATATTTAATATTAATAATATTAATAATAATATTAATAACGGTTAAGTAATCAATCAAATATTATCAATGATTATACTTTAATACTATGAAAATCAATCTTTGTTCACAATGGTGAGAAAGTTTTTAATAGGATTTTTGTTTGCAAATACGTGATATCCTGGCACTTAAGATTTCACAAAATAAGACTGAAGAAAATATTCAACCTACATATTCAAGAACTAAATTGAAAATGGCTGACGTCGTGTTAACAACTCATATCAGTTAGACCTCGTGACTTGATAACATAGTCTGATTGTACATTGAACATTCCAGAAGGCATGATGGAAGCACTTGATATCTTATCGATTACGTCATGATCTGCAATCTGATAAACTGAGTATTTCTTTTCTGACATTAAGTACGGTAAGTCCCACTATTTTTCGATATGTACATATCGAATAATATGTTGTATGAATATATAATTTGTTGCTTTTTATATGAATGTTGAAGTATAGTTGTTTTTTAAAGTTTTGCAATGTTGGTATAGCGTATTATAATATATAAAACTTGGTTAATACTCATACTTGAATTCTATGAATGATGTAATAAAAAGCTTCGCTTTTATAGGAAATTTAAGTTACTTCTAAATATATTATTATCCAGTTAGACAATGAATGATCATACTTTAGCAGTATAAAAATCAATCTTTGTTCACTGAAGTAAGAAAGTCATTTAATAGGATTTTGTTTATTCATAAGGTATGAAGGGGGAGGCACGTAATGTCGATTACGTCACTATGTGCAATGCGACAAGTTAAACGTTTCTTTTCTCAGTTCAGACATGGTAAATTTATTATTTTCTGGCATGCATATATCAAATTTTTACTATCTTATAGTATTTTTGAATACTTTATTAAGTTAATTTTTTAAAATATTTTTAATTTTTTAAACTGAGGAACTTATTAATATATCGCTTTTAACATTTCGAAGTGTATAATTATAGGCTATAATGAGGGTAGGATAATAGCATAAAGATTTATAATTATTTAACTAAAGCATAGTGAAAGTTGCAATACATATATACTAAACGAAAACATAATGAAAGTTTTAAAGTCTTATATATAGATACATACGCAAACTCACTTTTGATAAATTGTAATTTTTTCTGCTAACTTGTAATACTTGAATTGACTTGAATTTGAATTAATATGATTGATTGATTACTTGTATTTGAAATCTTGATTGGTTGATTGATTGATTGATATGATTGAATACTTTTATTTTAAATCTAATTGAACTTTTTAAAAACATTTTTGAAAATTTTTTTTTAATTTTTTTAAAACTGAATTTTTATTTTTTAAATTTTGGAAAACTTCTTTATTTATTTTTTAATTTTAATTATTATAACTTCTTTTTTTCTTTTTACTTAAAAATATTTTTATTAAGTATATATATGTATGTGTGTGTGTGTGTATATATATATATATTAATCTATTGCTTCTGTACGATAAAAAAGAAGATATATATTAAACTATAACATGTTGAAAGTCATGTACATGTACAGGCAGGTAAACTCGCTTTTGCAAATTTAATTTATGAAATTTTTAAATATTATTTTAATTTTGATAACTTAATTTTTTAAACTTTTTCAAAGTTTTAATTTTTTTTATTTTGTAAACTCTATAATTTTTTCAAAGTTTTAATTTTAAATTTTATAAAGTTTTTTTTTCAAAGTTTTAATTTTTTAAATTTTATAAAGATTTAATTTCAAATTTTATAAAGTTTTTTTTTTCAAAGTTTTAATTTTTAAATTTTATAAAAGTTTTTTTTTCAAAGTTTTAATTTTTAAGTTTTATAAAGTTTTTTTTTCAAAGTTTTAATTTTTAAATTTTATAAAAGTTTTTTTTTTCTTTCAAAGTTTTAATTTTTAAATTTTATAAAGTTTTTTTAAACTTTTTAATTTTAAAAAGTATAAATTATAATATTAAGATTATTAGTTTAATGTTTTAAACTTATGTTATATTTTTTATTTATTAAAGAATTGTTGTTTTCTTAAGTTATACATATGCAAATTATACTCTAACACTCTATTAAAAGTTCTAAAAGGTATAGCAAAATAAACATACATATTAGTAATGATATGATTGATTGATTGATTGATATGACTGATTAATTGATTGATATGATATATATTATGTTAATGGTTTTATTCTTTTTCGAAGAATAGTATTAACTTTTTCGAAGAATAGTATTAACTTTTAATTTTTGAAAAGTATGAATCATAGTATTAAGATTTTTAGTGGGATGTTTTAAATTATTATAGGATTGTTTATTTCTTTAGTTATACATGTACAAATTATAACATTCCATTAAAAGTTGCAATAGGGGTACCATACTCGAACACTTTGAAAAATAAACACACAGGTTAAAGAGGATAGGAATACATTTTGTTTTAAACAATTCATTTTGAATGATGGTTTTATCCTTTTTGAAGAATTGTATGGTAACAGTTTTTATATACAGGGTGAATGATAAGTAAATATTATTTAATTGAATAGCATTAATTAGACAAAATTTGAAATATTATGTATTTTTCTTTTCAGTATAGTATTATATGAATACTTAGTAATTGTCTACTTAATTGAATACAATTTTTAGTAGAATGTTATATGAATACTTAGTAAATATTATTTAATTGGATACAATTACTTAAACAAAGTTTGAAATATGTTATATTTTTTTCTTTTTAGTATAATATTATATGGATACTTAGTAATTGTTTACTTAATTGAATACAATTTTTAGTAAAATGTTATATGAATACTTAGTAAATATTATTTAATTGAACACTATTACTTAGACAAAATTTGAAATATTATATATATTTTTTCTTTTAGTATAATATTATGTGAATACTCAGTAAATATTATTTAATTGTGCACAATTACTTAGAGGAAATTTGAAATATTATATATTTTTCTTTTTTTAGTATAGTATTATATGAATACTTAGTAAATGTTTACTTAATTGAATACAATTTTTAGTAAAATGTTATATGAATACTTACTAAATATGATTTAATTGGATATAATTACTTAGATAAAATTTGAAATATTATACATTATTTTTCTTTTTAGTATAATATCATATGAATACTTAATGAATATTTACTTAATTGAATACAATTTCTTAGACAAAATTTGAAATACTAGCCATCCTTGGCGACCAGTTTGGTCTCCCTTAAAATTTATGTTTGGGAAAACATTTTGTATCATGTTACTTTTATTCATAATTTAATCTGTTTGGACTCTCTTAAATATAATTAATATAATCCCTTAAGCAAATATTAGTTTTTGTTGCCTTAAGATATCTCAATTTGCTGATTTTCTGTAAGCAAGTAATCCCTATTGGTTCGCAATGAATGTCTACAGGAATTTGGCGGAATATTAGAGATATCGCCAAGTTGGCGTCCCTTTCGGCGACTAATTTTGCTCGCACCCTCTTTATAGTATGGATATGTATAAAATGTTTTTAATAACCAATGAGTATTTTCTTTTTAGTAAAATATTATATGAATACATAGCAACTAATTTTTTAATTGAATACAATTTCTTAAACAAAATTTGAAATATGAAAATATTATTTAATTGAACACAATTACTTAGATAAAATTTGAAATATTATATATTTTTTTCTTTTTAGTATAATATTATATGAGTACTTAGTAAATATTTACTTAATTGAATACAAATTCTTAGACAAAATTTGAAATATTATATTTTCTTTTTTCTTTTTTAGTAGAATATTAGTTGAATACTTAGTAATTATTTACTTAATTGAACAAAATTAGTTCGACAAAATTTGAAATATTATACATTTTTTTTCTTTTTAGTACAATATTAGTTGAATACTTAGACAATATTAGTTGAATACTTAGTAACTATTATTTAATTGCTTATAATTATTTATACAAAATTTGAAATATGATATTTATTTTTCTTTTTAGTAAGATATTATATGAATACTTAGTAGATATTATACAGTAATTATTATTAAATGTTTTAAAATATTTTGTAATAACTTAAACAAAGTTTGAAATATGATATTTATTTTTTCTTTTTAGTATAGTATTAGTTGAATACTTAGTAACTATTTACCTAATTGAATACAATTGCTTAGACAAAATTTGAAATATTATGTATTTTTCTTTTTCAGTATAGTATTATATGAATAGCATAATATGCTACGCAGCCAGCTTAGGGAGAAATAGCATGACAAGCTATGTACAAGCATTTTATGCTTATTTGCTCTTCAAGCTTCTTCCAAAGCATGGAGAGGTAGGTAAGTAAATTTTATATACGTCATTTAAAACTAGACTTTATTTCCAATCGTTTGGTATCAGTAACTTTCGTCTACGATAATTTGTTGAGGAGTTAGTAGGGGGTGTTTACTTTTTTTCCCACGACTGTACAAGCATTTTATGCTTATTTGCTGTTGAAGCTTCTGCCAAAGCATGGAGAGGTAGGTACTTTAACATGCTATTATATGCTTTTTTATGCTTGCCAGCATAATATGTTATGCAACCAGCTTAGGTAGAAAACAGCATGACGTACTGTGTGCCAGTAAGATGTGCTAATTTGCTACACAAGTCTCTTCCAGTAATGATGAGGTAGGTACCTCAATGAACAATTGTGTGCTTGTTAATGCTTGCCAGCATGAAATGTTTATTTATTTATTTAGTTACTCGAAAAGCATAAATTTGACTATGTTTTTGAAAATACAAGAAAAGAAAGTTTTAATTATAAATTAAATTTTCAAATTCGGGGAGAGACAATAGCTCTCTTCCACCTCCGTCCCCCTAACAGAAAATTCTTATTTCCTCTTTTATTTTAAGCTAGGAGAAAATATTAAGTTTCAATTTCTCTTTCAAAATCGGAGAAAAAAAAAGTTAAATTTCAAAATCGAGGGAGGCTTAATGGATCACCTAAGCCCTCTTCCCTTAACGGAATATTCAGGAGTTTGCGTTATGGAGGTTTCACTGTATATTGCAATTTTGCAAGATGTAAAATATAACTTCTATTTTTTTAATTAACTTCCATAGGGGTGAGGTTAAATTCTGTGAGGGATTTAACTTCTATGAGAGTCTTCTAGGGGAGCCCTCCCCTCCCACACCTATAAATGAATTTTTTTTCTTCTTTTTCTTAGAATTTAAATATTTTAACTTACTCGAAAAAAAAAAATTCAGTATGTCTTTAAAAAACGGAGAAAAAGAAAATGTTGTTCATTAAAATTTAAAATCCGCAAAGGAGGCACTGGCCGCCACCTAAATTCAAGACTGTCTTAAAACACCCATTTGAGATTAGTTTTTAACACCTAAACATCAAAAGAAACAGAACTAAAGATTAATTTCCATAGCGGATATAGTAGAGTAACACCCCCCTCCCCAAACAGAAAATTTTAAACTGATCTTCCTCTTACTGTTAAATTATTTTAACTTACTTGAAAATTATAAATTTTCTATATCTTTAAAAATGGGAGAAAAATAACATTTTGTTTATTAAATTTCAAAAGCTGGGAAGAAAGAGAGCTGTGTCACCGCCATCTGAATTAAACACTGCCCCTTGCACACGTTTGAGATATTTTTTTAACACATAAACTTAAAAAAAATTAACAATTAATTTTCATGGTAGATTTAAAGGGAAAAATCCCACCCTCTCTCCCCGAAATGGAAGAAAATTCATAGCTGCACGTTCTCTTCGTATTTAATTCTTTTAAGTTTCTCGAAAAGATTAAATTTACTGTGTTTATTAAAATCAGAGAAAAATATTAGTTTGTTAAATTTCAAAATCCAGGGGCGGTAGATTTCCTTTTCCGGTTACTACAACGTAAATTCAACACTGCCTTCGTCCACCCGTTTTAGATAAAATTTTAACACACAAATCTAAAAAAAACTGAAAATTAATTTCCACGAAGGATTTTTGGAAAAAAGCGCCCCTCCCCCCGTTTTAGATAAAATTTTAACGCATAAATCTAAGAAAACTGAAAATTAATTTCCATGAAGGATTTTTGGGAAAAAGTGCCCCCCCCCCTCCCCCATCGTAAAATTCTTAGCTGTTCATTCTCTTAGTGTTTAATTATTTTAGTTATACAAAAAAAGGGTAATTTTAAAAGAGGAATTTAGTCAGTTAAATTTCAAAATTCAAGGAGCACTGCTTCATTTAAGAAATATGTTCATAACAATCGAATTAAAAATATGTACAATTGATCCCCCCCCCCCCTTTAATAAGCACTAAAGTTTTAAAATCTTAACCCTCACTTGAAATTGATAAATTCTATCCTAAATACACTTCAAAATTGTTTATTTATCTGCAACAAATAATTCGGACCATATTCAAACCATTCATTAAGAAAAGAAAATTCCAGTAATGAATTATATTAATAAAGCCATATTCTAATTATCCATTAACCATAGAAAAACCCTAACAATAAATTAACCTTATTAATTGAATTCACCCTTTATCTTATAAAAATATCAATACACAGCAGAATCAGTTTCATCACCCATTACCCGCATTTAAAATCGTTTATGAACGCGACCTCAGTAGCAAGGTAAGTAGAGCGTTCAGTTCCTAAACCGCAGGTAGCGCGTTCTGTCCTCCTCGGAAGGAAAAAAAAACGACACAAATTTCCACTACTAAAACATGTCGGTACTTTAGAAGAAATTCTCCAAAGATGGCGTCACCAGCATCTTTTTTTTTCACTTTTTATGCACAATTCAATCAAGTGATGCTAGAAAAGTAGTAAAAATTATAAACAAGTGATGCTAGAAAAGCAAAAATTAAAAGCAATTGATGGTAGAAATGTAATGCTAGAATAGCAACAACAACAAAAAAAAGTATCTGTTGCTTGTGAATTACTGCTAGAATAGCAGAAATTACAAGCAAGTGGTGGTCTTGATTGCTGCTAGGCCAGCAACATATTCGCAACATATTCAAGCAACACAAGCTGGATTATGCATGCTGGCCAAGCAGTAAAGTGGGCTAATACACACCATGTCTTGCTGGTAATTCTGGTGGAACCAGTAAATGTGTTATGGTAGTTTATGCTATTTTACTTGCTGGGATACAGCATTTAATGCTTGTCTAGTAAGCAAATACCAGCATAAATTTCGACCTGGGATAAAAAAAAAGACAGTTTTAATAAAAAAGTTATTTTTTATTTCAAGGAATTTATGCTTTAAAAATACTTTAATTTGCTTTAATTTTAATCTTTATTATAAAAACAATTTACTTGAGCCTTATCTATATATGATATCATACTACAGATGCATGTGTCTCTTTTTTTCATGTTTTAAATTATTAGTAATGCAAATATCCAATAACTGACATGTATGAACTTGTAATTGGCAAATGATGTCAGGCCCTGGTAGAATAACTTAAATTTTAATTACGTTGGCTACAAGATAAATTTAATTTATAATGTTTAAACAGTTTAAATAATAGGTTTCAACTTTTTTTAATATTACCAACAATTAACTCCTCTGTTGGAGACGTGTGAAATGAAATTACTGATCCCAATAACTGGCATCCCCCAAACTCTTTAGCGGGCGGTGTCCACAAAAAAGGACACCTAATTTTAATTCCAAAACCGACAAATGGCACTAAGAATATTTAATTAAATTTTTTCTTTTATAAAGTGCGGAAAAATAAGCAAGTTTTTATTGTCTAATGAATTCGTCTGTAAATTCTGCGTCAGTCCATCATTTCATCATTTTACAAACAGATTTACTCCGCGCCGGAAAGGGTTAAGCTAAATTAAATAACTATAAACTAGAAATCATGATCCTAATGTATCATAGACATCTTTTAACTGTTTTCTACAAGTATAACTTTAAGAAAAAGTTTAGGATTACAAATAGATTTAAAAAAAAACGAACTACCGTAATTTCCGGCGTATAATCCACGGATCAAACAATTCTGTTTGGACCCAGAAATCTTATTTAGTAATTGAAGCGAAATATTTACCGTGATCCAAAAAGTTACATTTTATTTTAAGAAATTTCTGGGTCGAAAAATGATTGTTTGATCCGCAGATTATACGCCGAAAATTACAGTACCTTAATTTTAGAAATAAAATGAATGATTCAAAATCATACTTTTTGTGTTCTCAAAAGTTTCTTCCTCATTAACCCCTTGCGCTCTGGCGCTGTTAGCAGATGCAGTGTTGCCAGTGGGCTACTTTTTTAAAATTCAGGTTTCTTGATTGACACCACTTGTTTGAAGTAATAAAATTCGCCTTATTTAATGATATATTAATTAAGGCGAAAACAAGAGGAATTTTACCATTTCAGAAAAAAGGTTCAAATCAAGATATTTGAATTTAAAAATGTAGCCCACTGGCAACACTGAGCGGATGTATGTCAGCAGCCACCAGTGTTGCCGCATCTGGCAGATTTTTTTTTTTTTTTTTTTTTTTTTTTTTTTTTTTTTTTTTTTTTTTGAAATTTTGAATTCACACCAGACACCACAAAAATTTAACTGGTAATTTTCTTTTACTTTATTTATGGAAAATCAATCATCTTGTAAAGCAAAAATAAGAGTTAAAACTTTCTGGTGAGAATTCGGAATGTCTAATTAAAAGATCAGCCAGATATCATGACGTACGCTGCGTAAGTCATTGTCGGCAGTGACCAAAATAGCACGACGTACGCTGCGTACGTTGCAGAGCGCAAGAGGTTAAATACGTTTTTGGCCTACTAGTTGTAAATAAAATGTCTCCAAAATAAAAATAAGTGTCTAAGATACCACTAGATGAATTTACTTTGCAGAATTTTACAAGAAAATGCTTACTTGAGTCATGCAATTAAGAATTTAAATGACTTCATGAATGTGTCAGAAAGTAACCCGTGTGGATTAGGGGAAAAATTGCAAATAATGGAAAACAATTCTTATCCTGAATTTATTTGGCAAGATATCTTGCAATAGTCGGCGAGATATCTAACAAGCCTTCAAGATTCGGCCCACCGAATATCCGGCAAAAGGGCCAAATACCGAATAGTGGCCGAATATTCGTCCCATCCCTAATACACATTGTATATAAAATAGCTATCAACTGAGGTTAATATTCTAAAAAATCTTAAATGTGTAAAAAATATAACGACATAGGATTTCAATGATCTTTTTAATAATATGGGTCTTATTAGATCTTTATCATACATTATTTAAAAAGTATCAATATCAATTGACTCTACCAATAAATATCGATACAAATTATTTTCGAACACTAACGAATTTCATTATCTATAATAACTATATATTGCAAGATAATACAATTAATTTCTACAGAAATTCGGTATACCACAAGGTGGATGTACTCCAAGTCAAGTATACTATCACTATCAGATTTATACTTAAATCCATATTAACGTACTTATTGTAATAGTAATATTCATTTACATTGTTATATTGATGACATAATTTTAATTGATCAATCTAATATTTCTCAATTTCCAGTGGATTTTCCTACTAATTTGGAATTAACGGAAAACCTTTTACCCAACAATACTATTAACTTTTTAGATCTAAAAATTATACTAAAAGAAAACAAAATAATAACTGATCTTTATGAAAAACGTAAAAAATTTAAATTTAAAGTTAATACATTTACTCATTTTAAATCCTGTCTTCATATTTCAGTTTACTGTAATATACTCCTCAATCATATGTATCTAAAGAGTTGATGTTCTTCTCATCTCATTGACAACAACATTAAAAAACTAATTAACAAAAACGTGGAAAAAAAATATATTAAAATTGCATAATGTCAAAATCTAAAGGAAAATAACTCAAATTTGATGTGGATAAGATCAATTCGTTTTTAAATTTTCAAAAAATTATGCGGAAGCAGGTTTTTTTTTTTTTTTTATAACGGGTTCACATAATTAATAATTTCAATTAAAGTTCATGAAAATTATATCTACTATATATATCTACTATAAATATCTACTATTTCTAAAAGCTGTAAAATTGTCTAATACTTGATGTAATAATAGGTTTACCCAGAAAGTTCTTACCTAATGAAGGTTATTGTTTTTTCTTTGAAAAAAAATCTAACTTGAGAATCACAAAATCTAAAAAGATTAAAAAGACATTTCTTGTATGTAATATTGAGAGGTAAACACATTTTTTGTCTTCACCCCTAAACTTTGTGACGTCAAAATCTATTGTTCGCTTCCCCACCGTCTAAGCAGTGGCAAGATCATTTTTCATATATCTCCCCCTCATATATTGTCCTCCCCACTTTGTATAAGAAAATGTTGGTTTTTCTTGAAATAAAACATGTTAAAAATAAATGTAAGAATTAGTTTAAAAACTGAATATCATGAAGTTGTGCTTTGTGCGTAAAAATTAGTTCAAATATGGTAAAATCCAGTTGAATGTGATAAAAATTTAGCGATTGTTTTCAAAACCTGAATTTTTATTTCTAAATTCGTGAAAATCTGGAAAATTTTTTAAAGAATATTGAATAAAAGCAATGAATTTTGAATAGGATTCGAGGCATTATGTAAAAAACATGCTAAAACCATTATTCGAATATTTACTATGCCTGATCTGATGAAACATTGAAAAATCAATTACATTGAATAAATCTGCTAAAATTCCACTTATAAATTATCTAAATTTGAGTATTTCCCTGTATTAAAAAGTTAAAAGCGCGCAAACTATTATCTTTCAAGATGATCCAAGAGCAAAACGTTTGTAAAAATCGTTAAATTTGTCTTTTTTCGTTAAAAATGCCATTTTTCCCGCTAGGAGGCGCTCAAATAGTTTTGTTAAAAATATTTTCAAATAATTTTGTGTCTTCAGAAAAAAATACTTGTTATAATGTGGTATTTCCAACTATTGGTTAGGTTAAAAATTAATTTCATTTGTTTTAAATAAATTAATTTTGCTTAATTATGAATATTGTTTGGGGTGCTGGTCATCCAAGGGTTATAATCCTATAAAACTAATGTCTTACAGTGCAAGTAAGTCTCAAACTAGCGTAATAATTAATAAAATTCGTTTAAAATCGTCTTTTTGCATTAAAAAATATATATTTTCCCTTTTTTTGTTTAATTATTACCATTAATTAAGGCAAAAACTTTTCATATATTAAAATATAAGTTTAGCCTTCATCTTACAGATCAGCAATCCTCTCTTATAGTTGCTTTTTTCCCTTAAAAAACGTCATTTACCCCGCTAGGGGGTGTTCGAATCGCTTTCAGTGGCGGGATTGGTGGATGAGGCCTGTTCTTGAACTGTCATTTTCCTACTACTATACGCAATTAATTAGCACAAAAATAAACTTTTAAAGTTTTTTTTTTCCCGTAGCTACAACTTGTTAAAGTAAAAGTTAAATTCATCATGACGAACTGTTTAGCCTAGTTTCAGTCCAAAGTAATGATGAATGTATAATACTGCAATTAGGTTTTTCGGCATATAATGTTGTACTAGATCACATATTTATAAAAAGGAAGATTTCTTGTATCACAATAAAATGGCAAATTGGATCGATTTCCTGTTGCAGTGAAATACTACACTTTACAGAAGCACCCCTGGTGCCCCCTCCATACTATATCCAGCCAACATTCTTGACCCCCAGCCAACATTCTTGACAGGTATAGTGTGGACGGATGAGGCATGCTTTTCACGGAATGGCATGTATAATAAGCAGAGCACCCATTACTGGGAGCTGGAAAATCCTCGATGTTTTACCGACGCTCGACATCAAATGCGGTTTGCTATTAACATTTGGTGTGCAGTTTACAATAACAAGCTAATCGGCCAGTATTTTACGATGGCACGTTAACGGGCGCACGATATTTACAACTGCTACAGAATGTAATACCCGATTTTGTGGAGAACCTGCCGTTGTTTAATCTTCAGAATCTATTGTTTCAGCATGACGGCGCGACTTCTCACAAGACATCTCCAGTGAAGGAGTATCTCGTCAAGGAATTCGGGAACCAAATAATTCGATATGGCGGTTTCGAAGATTGGTCTTCCCGTTCGCCTGATCTGACTCCACTGGGCTTTTTCCTGTAGGTATACCTGAAACAGCAGGTGTATGCGACCCCTCCTCAAACATTGCAGGACCTTAAACGACGCATTACGGACGCTTGTGCCAACGTGTGCAACGTGAAATTCAAGCAAGGATCCAAATGTACATTGCAGCTGATGGTGAGAAGTTTGAACATCTCAAATACAGGTATATTGTTATAGCTAGTTGTTTTTTCTTTCTTGGATCGTTTTGTCACGTCACAGTGTAGGAAATCACGTAAAAAAAACACATGCGCGTTTTAAGCATTCTATTCTTCGCATTAATGTCCACAAGGTGTCTTTTCGTACTAAATCGATGATGATCTACAACTTTGTAAATAACTTTTTTCTATCTCTTTCCGTTTTCGAGAAAGGAATGCTAACTTCGCAGTTTTCCACCAGGTGGCGCCGTGGGCGGTTTCATTCAGTAGCGCATGTCTACTTTACTATACTTAGACACCACCACTTTTATGAATATAGCAGCAGCCGTTCCGAAGTTAAAAGGGTGGCAAGGGACTTAAGTGGGAATACCGTATATGAGACCAATAGATCATCGTCCTTAAATTCACATTTTGTTTTGGCTAGGAGCCATTGTTTGTGATATTTAGGGGGCTTTTGAATCCCCTTCCCTTAATGTTTATCTCACATTCATGATTTTCAGTTTAAGCACTTTGAGCCTCAGCCCTTCCTTCCTCTAAATTTTTGTTTAATTTGGTCAAGAAATTTTAACTAAAATACAGTTAATCCTCTAATTTTGCCCCCCCCCCCTTTTCTTCCTTACCTCTTAGCACTTGAGGCAAATTGTTCTTATCTTTGAATTTTAAGCTCGTCCTACATTGTAGTGCCTTTAGGAGCATTTTCGGTTTTCATATGATTAAACATCGATCAAGTGATCGCTCATTGCTATTTCTTCTCTCTCTCAAATCTCAGTGTAGAGCAAATAATCATTGCAGTATTATCGAGCAATACCTGTCACTAACGATCAAATTTTCTGTTAGAATAATCACTAATTTTTGGACTTACTGTTTTTAGCTTCTTGTTGTGACAGTCGATTATATAATTTGGGAATTAATCGATGACGGTATTGATTGTTATTTTTTACCATGACTATTCTCGTCCATTGTTAATGATAAGGAATCGCCCATTCGAAAATAAACTGAAACTATCTGTGGTTTGTTTATTCAGGGTTCATACTCATTTTCTATGAAAAAATTCCCTGATGTATATTCCGGAATGCATAATTTTTTCATGTAAAAAAATAACGACATTTTTATAACCAGTATCATAATACCTCCCACCCCTCCCCCTCAAAATAAAAACAAGGTAGTCTCAAAAATAAAGTTCATACATCACCTGTATATACACAATACGAATAGAACTTTAAAGGAAAAATATTAATTTGTGCACAACAGAGACGAAGTCTGCATGCTTTGTAGAGCTGTCCTTAAAAACTTGAACACTGAAAAAAATGGGTACTCAAAATTGAGTAAAAAATACTCAATTTTCAATACATCACATACTCAAAATAGCTCCGATCCAAATGTACTCAACATTGAGAAACACATGTACTCATTTTTGATTCCATAGTTGTGTTCAAATATGAATAGTTATGTATTGCCCCTCTAAACCTAAAAATTAAAGTAAAAATGCACTGACATTTATTTCCCGTTCAGAGTTATTAAAAAGAAACGTTTAATTGATGATTTATTAAGAAAAGTAGTAAAATTATTAACAAGAAAACAAATCGGATATTTTTATGACAAGAGCATTATTTCCAAGCACTTTTAAATTATTTTAAAATTCTGTGCATAATTTAATATTTACATTAATAAACATCATTTAAGCCGCCAGAAATGAAATAAGCCATTACAGAGTACACAATTATCCTTTTGTTTGGGTTTGATAACATGTGATGTTTCAAAATTGAGAAAGCAGAGGTTCATTTTTTATCCAAAAATACTCAATTCAATATGAGTACATCTATTTACTCAATTTTGAGTACTTCATTTTTTTCAGTGAGATCACTGCAAGAATTTAACTTCCACTCTTTTTTTACCTCTTTGAAAAGCATTATGAAAAATATGATGGTGTAAAGTCCTGGTTTTATTCAATAGCACTCTGTCAATAAAGGCAGATGTGGCTCCTAAATATCCCTCTTTTGCTACAAGACCGATACATTTTGCGTATCATAAAATCTTTAACAACCCAATTAAACTTGCAATATATTCCACTTCAACTCTCTCCAACTGTCAGACTGGAAATCATATTTTAAGCCAAGAACTTAGCTTTAGACATTTTGGGTATAATAATTCTTACGATACTTGAAACACTCCTCAAGCATTCTCAAGTGCCGCCGGATATCAAAGAAATCTAACTTACATATGCCTAAAGGCCTGAGGCCGTTTCGGGGACTCTCGGCTGAAAACTTCGAAAGTGAAGACTTTCCTTTTCTACGCTCCCGGCGTAGGTCTGTCCAGGCTTAGGGCAGGTTGCGGAGCTAATATCTCCGGACAGAGTAGAGAGTACTCTAAGCTGTAACCCACGCGCGGTACTGACAATACTGCGGACAGGGCTTACTTAAGCCCTAATTTGTGAAACCCAATATCTTCATCTTAACTTCTGAATATTTTTTTGTAGCTGTGCCGTGCTGCTTTAATAAATTGCTTTTTGTCGCTGGACCATCCTGCATTCCTGTCTCACGACGGTACAGCAAGTAAACTGGTGTCATCGAACTGGGATTTATTTTTTTTATTCAGAAGAAGTTAATGAAGGAATTCTAGAAGAAATTTTCTTTTAGTGAAGGAAAAGAAGAAGAAGCTCCTAAGTCTATTAGGAAGCAAGTCCGAAGTTGCTGTTTTTTTTTCTGCAGACGGAAAAGAGAAGAAAGTTTCATCTTGCTGAAGACGGAATTTCATCTCTCGGACCCCTCTGTGTTGAACGAAGATTTCCCTTCTCTTAGTGTTGACAGAAGGAAGGAAATTCAAGATCGTAGCTCGTGTGCGTGTGAAGAAGAGTGAGGGTGTTTTCCGACCCCTGACCCTTGTCAGCTGTGGTGAAAAAAGGATTATGTTTTGACCTATTTTTGTGAGAAAAGAAGAGCTCGTGTGTTCCCTAGTGCAGTGTGATTCTGTGAATTGTGCGCGATATTGTGTATTTGTGGAAGTGCTTACAGCCTATTTTGGATTACCATTCGTTCGTGTATGGAGGCTTCTAGTGGGGTAAGTCAGTTCATTTCAAAAAGTTCTTGAGTGTGAAAAGAATTATTTTTTATATTTAAACATATATATGTTGGGAAAATTTATAAATTTTCGAACTTAAATTTAATTACAGGTACACGCAATTTCTTTTAAGGAAAGTTTCCATTATATATTATAGTGTATAAAATATCTGATATTTTTTCTAATTTTTGTATATGTAGAATTTTCTTGGAATATATGTTTTAGTAAAATTATTTTATTGATAGGAATTTTAATTTTGCTAAGTGTTAAATTAATTTTTATTGTAATATTCTGTAATATTTTTTATTCATATTTTTTGAGAATAATTAGTGAGGAAATATGTCTTTCCTTGGGAAAGGGAAAAAGGAAGACATTATTAAATTGGCGCATGAACTAGAAATACCTTTAAAAGGCGATGAAGCCCCATTACAGTTAAAAAATTTAATTACGAGCCTAGAAGATTACGATGAAAATTTCGTGAGTTCCCTTTATGATACTATTCTCCAGGAGAAACTGGAAGAATTGCATAAAGAGGAGCAGATTAGAATTCGTAAAGAGAAATTGGAACGTGAGGAATTAGTTAGAAAAGAGAATTTGGAACGGGAGGAATTAGTTAGGAAGGAAAATTTAGACAGAGAAATTAAGCGCTTAGAATTAGAACGTGAAAGAGAAAATGCGGAGAGAGAGTTAAAGCAAAAAGAATTGGATAATCAATTTCAGTTAGAAAAATTGAAAATTGAATCAAGTGTCTCTGCTTCCGAACAATCAGCGAATATCAACCGCCCCATAAACAAGGAACCCAGCCTAAAAAAACTAATTCACGAGTTTGATCCGAATCAAACAGATATTAGTTTATATTTAGTTCTTTTTGAACGTCAGGTTAAAAGGGCTAAAATTAATAAAGAAAATTGGGTGTCCCATTTAATTAGTTTATTGCCAATTGATGTTGTTACAATTATAGCTCGTGAATCAGAAGATTTAGCAGAGAATTACGACCATATTAAGAAAGTTCTTTTAAAACGATATAAATTAAATCCAGAATCATTTAAGACTAAATTTTTACAGCACGTCAAACGTCAGAATGACACATGGAAAGACTTCGGTTTTGAATTAAGGAATTATTTGCAAGAATGGCTTGCAGGTTTGGAAATAAAATCGATGGCTCAACTTATCGAACTTTTAATTGCGGACCAAATTAAAAAACGCGCTAAGCCAGAAATGAGAGAACACTTCTTGGATAAGTGGCCGTCAGTTAAAACTGAATCCGAAATAGTCGAGCTCTTAGACAATTTTGAAAGTATCAAAGCGTCGATGGGAAAGGATCAGTACACAAAATTCGAAAAACCGCGTCCGCCGCATCAAGAATTGCACAGAGAAGCGAAGTCAAATTATACTCCCTTCACTAGCGTGTCAGACACACGCGGAGCCACTGCTCGCGATAGGGCATTCGAAAGACAGGTAAGCCGTAGGTGCTTAATTTGCAATTCGGAGAAACATTTAAAGAGTTTTTGTCCAGAGTTGTATAAAAATAAAAATTCAGGATCGGTAAATACTGTCGAAGAAGAGGAGACGATACCAAAAGGTAGAGTGAGCTATATGCGTGTAGAAGGGTTAACTTATAGAGGTTTTCGGGATAAGAAAGGTAAACCCGTGCAAAATAGTAATTTACCAGTCATTGATCTGAATGTTTTAGGACAAAAAGTTAATGGGATAAATGATTCCGGAACGGAATTAACCATTTTCAGAAGTGAGTTAATTCCAGACGAATATAAAACGGGAGAGCAGATAGATTTAGTCCCCGCAATAGGAAAAATTCATAGGGAAGATTTGGTGAAAGTACCAGTTTCCTTATGGAACGAGAGAAAGGAAAACTCTCCCAGGATTTATATTACGGCAGCGATAGTGCCGGGATTGAATTGTCAAGCGTTAGTAACGCCTCGCGTCTGTAAGCGATTATTTAATTTGAGGAAGGACGATCGCATGCATACGAGTTGGAGAAATTCCAAGAAAAGTGTGCGGGAAAAGCACAGGGTTGATAAAGATGTGCGAGAGAAGCACATGGTAGATAAAAATGTGCAGGAAAAACGTATGGTTGATGTAGTAGGGTCAAGTGAATTTAAAACTGGAGAAGGTTTTAAAGACGACCCAAAATATGAACCCGATTTGATAGATTATGTGGAAAGTAATCAAAGGGAGCTCATGCGAAATGCGGGCCATTCCGATTTAAAAGAATTGGAAGATTTAGATCAGTGTGATACCAAAAATCACATTGTTGAGGTAGATAATTTAAAGTCTAAACCCGAGTTGTTCTGTAAAGAACCACAAACTTTGGATTATCCTACAGTTAATATCCTGAGTGATAAATTACCCCAAAACACAATAAAACAACCAGAGTTAGTTAAAAAGGGAGATTTATCTAATTGTGTTATGGTAAAATTATCGTCTCCCGGGGTTAAGTTAGAAGCTGCGGAACGGTTAGTGGAGTTAACGAATATAGGTCAAATTTTCCCCCGTTCAAAAGAAAAACAAAAAGAGAAACCCGGCATGGTTTGCCATTTTTTCGGGAGGAAGTTTTATCTGTCGGAAATGTAAGATGTATAAACAGTGTGAACGTCTTCTGAGTAGAAAGTTTTATTTATTGAATTTCTACTATTTTATTTTATTGTTTAGGAATATTATGAAACTATAACATGTGTTTGTGTTTTAATGTTTAAAATAACAAGTTTAGAAATGTTCTGAATTTGCATAAATTCTTTCCATAAGAAGGTTCAAGTTGTTTATGTTGAAATTTAATTTTAGAATGTGTGTCTATTTTATTCTATATTGTAAACTTTCCTTATGGGTACTTGTGATGTCCTCTGTTTAAGGGTTCTTCAAAATTTAAATTTTAAATTTAACTTAAATTGTGTTCAGGCTGCTTGCCAACAAATGCAGATTAACTCAAGTTCTTTTTGTGTGTTGACTAAACCCTGGTTATATGAATTTTTCCTTTAAGAAAAATTCTTGCTAAGAGGGGAGGACTGTAAAGTCCTGGTTTTATTCAATAGCACTCTGTCAATAAAGGCAGATGTGGCTCCTAAATATCCCTCTTTTGCTACAAGACCGATACATTTTGTGTATCATAAAATCTTTAACAACCCAATTAAACTTGCAATATATTCCACTTCAACTCTCTCCAACTGTCAGACTGGAAATCATATTTTAAGCCAAGAACTTAGCTTTAGATATTTTGGGTATAATAATTCTTACGATACTTGAAACACTCCTCAAGCATTCTCAAGTGCCGCCGGATATCAAAGAAATCTAACTTACATATACCTAAAGGCCTGAGGCCCTTTCGGGGACTCTCGGCTGAAAACTTCGAAAGTGAAGACTTTCCTTTTCTACGCTCCCGGCGTAGGTCTGTCCAGGCTTAGGGCAGGTTGCGGAGCTAATATCTCCGGACAGAGTACAGAGTACTCTAAGCTGTAACCCACGCGCGGTACTGACAATACTGCGGACAGGGCTTACTTAAGCCCTAATTTGTGAAACCCAATATCTTCATCTTAACTTCTGAATATTTTTTTGTAGCTGTGCCGTGCTGCTTTAATAAATTGCTTTTTGTCGCTGGACCATCCTGCATTCCTGTCTCACGACGGTACAATGGCTACAAGTGCAAATATCAATTAAAAAATGTCCTTCATTTTTCTTAAGCTCCTCTTGCACAGTTTTCATACTTTTCAGAAGGAGCACAGTACACAGATTAAATATAAAATACGTTATATTTAATCTGCAAGAAGGAGCGGCTAGTTTCTAAATCTATATCTCATGATGTTAGAAGGCGCATCTTAGTTCTATTTCATTATGGCATCACAAAACACGCGAATAGCAGCGATTGAACTCAATTTCCCAGAGTACCCAATCGTTTTGTCGGGGTTGAGGAATTTTTTGCAATATCCCCTGAATCTCATAATCTCCTGACGAAGTCGTTATCAGAGTCAGATCAGCTTTTAATGGATACATTTCCTCATGCAGAAAAGATGTATTCCTGCATAGAATCTCCCCCCACTCTCCTAAATAAAAGCATTTATCCAAAATAGGAGGTTCTATATTTTAACACGCTTAGAACTAATGCGAAATTTGAAATCTAAGCATTAAAAAGGGTGAAAATGCTGCGGCGAATAATTTTGTTTCATTCATTATAGATAAATAATAATCATAAATTCATCGTAATCGTAATTTGCACATGTAAAATTTATAAATTACCTTGTTTTGCATATTTTCAACAATGATCGCAATAAACATTTTCAACAAAAAATATTGAATGAAGCAAAACTGAAGAAAAAGAGTATCGACTTTGAAATAGCGAAAGCGAGGCGGTGTGCAAGAACTTTTGAAAGGTCCTTCGCTTTCAAACTAGTTAATCCCTTTCCATTCTCACCGATGTTGTCAATTTAGCTATTTTTTTTCAGTAATCTACTAGAAATTTCGAATAGTAACTTTTGGTTTATGTACCGTAATTTCCGGCGTATAATCCGCGGATCAAACAATTATATTCGGACCCAGAAAATTTATTTAATCAAATTTAACTTATTAGATCGCGATAAATATTTGACTTCAATTATTAAATAAAATTTCTGGGTCCAAACATGATTGATTGATTCGCGGATTATACGCCGGAAATTACGGTAAAAACAAACATTCATTTATTAAATAAAGTGAAGGTAACTATTCAGAAATTTTTGTAGACATTTTGAATAAAAAAATCCGCTAAATTGGTAACATTACTTCCCACAACCTTTCAAAAAAGCTCCCATGACAAACACACTGGCAACTGGCACATCAAGAATTACACATTTAATGTGAGGAGAGGTATGTTTTATATAGGTGCGTGTGTAGGGGAATGTTTCAGCAGATGTCTATACCAGAATCGGGCCAAATTTCCTTTCGTAACGCTTGGACAATTCTTTTTCTCTGCAGATTTGGGCCGGGCCGGGAATTCATTCTTGCCGTGTCATGTCGGAGCGGCATACCCAGGGGGGATTCTGAGTCAAAAGAAAAATTCTGAAATTCACAACAAATTTTCTGAAAAGTTATAACAGTGGGGAAGGAGGGGGGGGGGGGAATCCACTCCTGGCACTAACTATGTGTTTTTTTCCGCGATCTTTTGACGAAATTTGCGTTTTTTCCGCGATCTTTTGACGAAATTTGCGTTTTTTCATGATCTTTTGACAAAATTTGCGGTTTTTTCGCGAAATTTGCAGTCGTTGAAAAGTCGGTGAAAAAAAAGAGGATGATCCTTATACCTTTTAATCGCCAAATTGCCCCAGAAATGCGAAAGGTACAGTTATTTTGGGAATCATGTCTACTTTTCGAATTTCATTTCAAATTTTGAAATAAAGGTGATGTACACATTAAAAATTGTACCAACTTTGAATTTTCTAATGGTAAATCTACTTTTGACACCTTTTTTAAAATTCCTTTGATCAAGGTAGCTCAGTGGCGTAGCTACGTTTTTTGGCGCCCGGGGCAGGAAGAAATTTTGCGCCCCCACCTAAATAAAAAAAATAACCACATTATTTTTCCTCAAGACGAAAAAAAAAAAGTCTTTTTGGCTTGTACCGGGAGGAAAAGGCAGCTTCACTCTTCGTTGTTTTTAAGGATTCAGCTCGAACACACGAAACTAAAATGCCAAGAACTCGATTATAAAAGATTTCTAGTTTCCATCAATACTGAATTTGAATGGGAACTTCAAAAAGTTAGCTGAACGTTCACGGATATGACTGCTGTTTTAAGCGTAAGGGAGAAAAACTTACAAAAAACACATATTTTCTAAAACTCATAAATTATGCCCGATTATGCAAAAAAATCTCCTGTTTCAAAATGGCAGCTACCCTAGAATGTCAAATTGCTCTACTCATCTGTTTTTTAAGATAAAGCGAAAACAAAAAAAAAAAATGTTGTTGAATCCTTCTATCAAGACCTAACGATTATGCAAGAAATAAACTTGCATTTATAATTTTTTGTATACATTTTTTTTTAAAATCTTTAAGGGGCCGCCACTTTGAAACAAGATGGTGATCAAGATGTCCAACGAATTTGGTCGAGATCTTAATAAATCCGTAACATATGTTCAACCACATCCAAATCGGTTTATAAATACGAGTGCACTCGCATGACAATGATCCCATTTATATGGAGAGATATTTGCTATATATAGATGAAAGGGATAAGAATTAAAATCTTTTTAAGATTCAAAATTTAAATTAAGTTTCAAAAAGATAAATTAAAATCCTTAAATTCGTTTTCCTAACTTTAAATCTTATATTCTAAAATCCGTTTTACCCCTTGTAACTTAGTTTCCCAATATAATATTCATTACCTTAAAAGCTGAATCCTCAAAATCAGAGAGTAACTTAAGATAGAAAATGCTGACGTTTGGACAATACTCCTTCGTTTGTGGTTAAAGCCTTGTACGTCACAGATGACAGATCGCGGGACTTTTGCGGGTCTTAACCACAGATCAATCAAGAGCTAATTAACCCATTAAACTAAATGCTCCTCCGAATTGATACCTTCACCCCCTGCTGGAAAATATTACAAGCCCTAACATATTAGCAAGAACGCGCACGAAAAGATTAGATTTTGCCCATTCGAGGTGCGTGCAACCAACGACTATGTAAGGCTCGAAATTGCCGGAAATGGTTCGAGGGACATCCGATCGAACTCGTGAAGATGATCGTAAGACGCAGCAAGGAAATAAACGAGTTCGGTTCACTAAGAGGTTCCCGAGTCAGATTCTTTACCCCCATTAATCTCAGTTATTCTCTACATAGATAGCTAGAGTAGATATAGCTTTCCCTAATACATATGTGCTGAATTTAAGTAAATATGAAATATATTTAACTTTTAAAAGGACGAAAACAGTTATTTGTAGTGGTCGTAGTAGGAACACTAAAAAGTCCTGCTTTGTTTTTTATACCATTTAAAAAGGGAAAATTTGGGGCTAGACCGCTAACATTTTATGGCTTTTTTCAATATCAATTCGACCGAAAAATGGAATTTCCAATAAAGACAAAATAATATATTTACTTTTTTCTTCCAGCTAAATCCATTTTGCATTGGTTCACAAAAGCCCCCATTACATGAAAATATTCATATGGAACGCTAAGAACACAAAAATCAGCGTGAAAACAAATCTTTGTGTGTGACGGAGATGGATAGAAATATCAACCGCACGTGAAAGTCTGAAAATTTGGGTGAGGGTAGTTCAAGGCAAATCCTGATGCACATGAGGATCAAATTTATTATTTTTGGGTCGGAAATTTCTCTTAATTTTTTCAAAGAATTGACGGCGACAGTACAAAAGTTCGGAGAAAGAACCATACAGTGACGAACATTCATTAAAAACCGAACTAAAAAGAGATCTCCTTTCCGGCCGACCCCTTTATTTAATTTCCGAAAATCGATGGATCAGAGATTATATGCCATGTAGACAATCAACTGAATTATTAAACGTTGCCAAATGCTAAAAACATAATTTAAAAGCATTTTATCAATTTAATCGAAGATTATTAATGTGTTTTGTGGCAAGAGTCCCGTGATATGAGTTAAGTGTTCCTCTACGAAGGTTTCTGCCCTTTATTTACATTTAAAAGTAAGTTTTCCAAAATATAGACTTCTTTTACCACCCTTACCGAACATTAACAGCACATTATTTTCTCTGATCCTATTGGCCAGATTTCAACAAGAATTGATTCATTCAATTTAGCTTACGATTTTCTTGCAGTTTTTAGCTCCATCTTCCTTATCTGTTCTATAGACCCAATTTCAACTGGACTTTGCTCATAGGCGTAACCAGGGGGGGTGCCCTGGGTGCTCGGGCACCCCCCCCCCCCCCCGCTTGCGCAGACTCGAGCACAATTACTTAAAAAAAATCGAAATTTACAAAAGAAAAAAGAAGAAGTGAAAGCAGAGATCAATTAGTTGAGCAAATTAGTTTAGTTCAGTAAACTTACAACCTAAGTTTTGAAATGTAATAAAAAAGAAACCTACGTTCTTTTCTTTCTTCTTTCTTTTTTAAGAAAATTATGTTGTTTATCTTTTTTAAAACTAGAATATTTACAAGAATCTGTATTAGTCATAGTAAGTCAAAAAGCTAGCTTTATAATCTCACTTTGACATCTTTTGTTTGGGGGAGATTTCTTTTTTAACGTCGTTCTTTCATGTTCCTGCAATTTCATGAGAAATTAACGCAAGTTCTTGACGAGGATAGAAACTATTTGTCTCTTTGCTTTCGTAGTTTAAAATCTAGAACGAAGCAAAAAAATTTGAAAGGGAATGCAGATGTGAAACGGTAATTCAAAAATGCGATTAGCTAAGGGAAAGAGGAGGGAGTGCACAGACCCTGCCTCCTTTGAAAAAGAAAAGTAATAGCACAGAAAATTCAAATTAATCTGGAGGTTGGTTGGTTGAATTTCGTGTTTCGTGATCATTTTTTTGACATTCGTAAAGGGAATATGGTTGCAGTCTTTCAAGTCAATATAGTAATTTTTTTCCTCTGAAAATTTTTATACGATTTTTAAAGTTTCTTCTCGTTTCGCGGCGTTCTTTTGAAAGTAGGAAAATGAACCAGTTTCACCTTTTAGCCCAGTGCAGTAAATTTTGACCAAATTCGCGATTTTATTCTGCGATCATTTTATGATATTTACAATTTTTCCAAAATCGTTTGACGAAATTCACGTCTTTCTACGCGATTTTTTGTCGAAATCCGCATTTTTCACCACTAACCTTTGACAAAATTCGTGTTTTTTACCGCGATCTTTTGACGAAATTAGCATTCTTTTACCGCGATATTTTGATGAAATTGGCATTTCTTTAGCACGATCCTTCGATGAAATTAGCATTTTCTTTCTACAATCTTTTGACGGAATTCGCTTTTTCATTCTGCGATCCTTTGACGAAATTCTCGTTTTTACCGCGATACTTTGATGAAATTTATTTTCTGTTGCGGCCGATTGACGAAACTGATTTTTTCACAGGGGTAATTTGTCGAAATTCGCGATAGTTTTGCGCGACCGATCGGGAAAATTCTGGATATCTTTCCGTATCAATTAACAAAATTCTCTACTCTTTTCCGCGACATTTTGATGAAATTTGGAAAAATTTTTCGTCAATCGTTTATCGAAATTCGTAATTTTTTGCGCAAACTTTTGACGAAATTCGCGATTATTTTCTGCACTCTTTTATCGAAATTTCCGATATTTTTCTACAGTCGTTTGAAGAAATTCTCAAATTTTCCCGAGAGCGCTTCACGAATTGACTTTGAAAAATTTCAAAAAAGAAATTAAAATCGCGGACTTAAATAATAATAAAAATAAATAAATAAAATAAAATAAAATAAAATAAAATAGTCACTGAAGAATCACAGTTCTGTGAAAGAATTTGGAGGGGGGAAATACTGCACAGTATTTTTTATTATGCGGGACTTTCCTTTTCTGTGGGCAAATCGCGCGATCCAGCACGTTATTTCTAAACCTGTCCCTCAAAGAAAACTTCATTAATAGTGGAGTTTCGTTGGTTGGGCTTTTTTTTATAACGAACGTAGAATTAAATAATTCTAGGATTGAGGTGGGGACTGCCTTCGGCAAAGTACTCCCGAACAAGCTACGACCTATTCTGTCTCGAAAGAAGCGAATCTTGAATTATTGCGTTTTTTATTTCGAGCCAAATTAAATTTTCAGCTTCCTTATAAGAACTGATTTGACATTCTTCCAATTCGAATTTAATCACGGCAATTGCAAAAATTACCGGAGACTTTTTCTGTGTCAAAAAATCGCCTCAAAGCACGAAAACCACCGCTAAACATTGCATTAAAAATTCGGAAAAGATTAAAAAACCACAGGGAACGAAATTAACTAATTGGGTAAAAGATTTAAACCGTATTCCTTTTAGGAATATAAAAAAAAAATCACTACGAAATGAGGAAAAAAACCCGTCTAAAAATAACATTAAAAAATTGTTAAAAATTAAAAAAAATCGCTGCAAGAATCTCGAAAACACTTTATTGAAAATAAGACAAAGTTTATACTGGATAAGATATTGAAATCTGATTCTTTTTTACTAAGTTGAAAAAAAAAAATGCCGCTAAATGCGAAAAAATTCGCATAAAACATTAATTGAAAATTTCCAGAAATTGTCTTCGATATGCATGACTTCAGGCCTACAGGTCCTGTCAAATCTTACGGCTGTGCGGGCTGCATTGTTTTTACAGAGTTTAGCGCGCTCGCGTACACACACACCAGAGACAGACAAGCACCTATCTTTATTATTACAGTCACATCATGATAGTATAATTTTTATCATCTTGATAAAATTTAGTGTATATTATCATGACTTGCTTTACTTAATATATTCGACACATTCTGAGGTAAAAACATGAATTACCGTAATTTCCGGCCTATAATTCGCGGATCAAACAATTATGTTCGGACCCAGAAATCTTGTTTCATAAAATGTAATTTGTTAAATCACGATAAATATTTAACTTCAATAATGAAATAAAATTTCTGGATTGAAATATGATTGTTTGATCCGCGGATTATATGCAGGAAATTATGGTATTAATGAATATTATAATTATTTATAATAATAAAATAATTATTTATATAGACTTTCCTCCAAAATTTCTTGGGTTCCTCCGGTGATCCCTAAGAAGTCATGGAGTCACATTCTGAAAAACTTTCGTACGTATGTACTGGTGTACCGCATGTATTGTCTGAAATTTATGATCCCGCAAAATTTCATCTATGAGACTTTTAGACCGGGAGTCGGCAGCACAGACAACCACCTCATCGAGTTGGAGGCTGAAATTCTAGAATTAGCTAAAACTCGATTTCCATATTAAAACGCATTCGGTCCGCCAAGTCATATCTTGGTAGAAAACACCTAAAAACCCGATTTTAGCGGTCGACTCGTAGGTTTACCATTGCGTTTTCCTGCACCCAAAGGTATGAAAACATGGCGGACTGGGAGCAGGAAAACAACGGTTAACCTACGAGTCGACCGGTAAAATCGGTTTTTAGATGTTTTCCACCAAGATATGACTTGGCAGACCGATTGCGTTTTAATATGGGAATAGAGTTTTAGCTAATTCTGTAATTTTAGCCTCGAACTCGATGAGGTGGTTGTCTCGTGGTTCGTACGCCTCCTTGAATTTTGCAGACCAGAAAATTTTTCAGCACCAGTATTATCGTATAGAACTTCTCTTCTTAAAAGAAGGCAAAATTATGCGCGTTTAACCTAGATTTCCTTTTCTATAAAAAGATACTGATAGTTTTCCTGGAGAAATAACGGTATCCGTATGAACCATGTGTCTGTGCTGCCGGCTCCCGGTCGATTTGATTGAGATAATTTTAGAACTTATGCAGTGTTCCCCTGTGCCTATAGAAGTTTCCAGCAGGATTAAAGGCCTTTTTTAATCTTTATAAGAAGTTAGGGTGCCAAAAGATTTCACACTTACACACCACTCTTACTCACTGTCTTAAGTCACTGCTGCAAGGAGATTTACATATCTTTTTTTTTTTTTAACTATAGATTTAGTTTTGATGTTTTGAACCCCTTCTCATCCCTCCTCACGGAAACAAAAATCGCGTTTGAGCCCTTTTTAAAAGAAATATCACACAACTATACCTTCTAAGATGAAAACCTGTCTAAAGCGGAAATTCGACCGGTTTTATGAGGTTTCGTTTTAGCAGGTTTTACCATATAAGATATTGCTTGTATCCAACATGTTCAGGTTAAGAAGCCTGGGCAGCCCCCCCCCCCCCCGTTCAAAAGGCTGGTTACGCTTATGTTGCTCATTCAACTTGTTTTTCGATTGTCTTACAGTTTATAGTTCCACCTTCCACAGTCAGTGGGCATTTTTATCTGAGGTTTCATGGGCCCGATTTCTGCGGAATTTTTTCCTTTCAACTCATTTTACGATTCTCTTCAGATTTTCCGGAGGCAGCACGTCTGCTATACGGGGACGCAGAAAGAAGGATACGTGCCCCAGAATCATTTTGAAAGAGATAAATTTGAATGTAAGTTTTTAGTGGTTAGAGAAGCGTGCGTAGGAGGTCTGGTCTACGCTGCCGAAGACAGTGGGGACCCATCCGAGAGGTTCATTTTGAGAGATTCGTTGTATATTTTTAATTTTAATATGAATAGAGGTTTTAATCATTCGCGGTTCGTTTGCAAAAATCGATCGGCGGATCAGCTAGTATACAAATGAACAATGTTCTTTTTTATACCAGAAATGTTACGCCAAGTTGCCAACAGGCCTTTTAATTTATAAACTGAAAGCTAGACAGTTAGAAACCTACATCATCGATTGACAATTATGGATCTCTCCATTGCCCTCACTTTCACTGAATTTCTACAAAACTTTCACACACACACACGAAAGAAAATGTCAACAATTCTTATTTATTTTCAAAGTATGTGAAATAATTTCGGCTTAAAGCTCCTCTGAATTTGGTGCCCCTTATTTAATTAGTTTGCGCCTCAATTCAGGTACATAATTATCTTAGGTACGAAGTGTGTTAGGCCATCCATGGAAACATTTACTGAAGCTTTTTCTTTCTTCATTATTTGGATAACAAAATATCTTACTAAAGAAAACATTCACAAACAGTCACACACACACACACACACACACACACAAAAAAAAAAATATTTATTTTCAAAATATGTGGGATCATTTCTGTTTAAACCTCTAACAATTTGGCGCCCACTAGCCTCGGCGCCCCCCCCCCCTCCCCTTAGCTACGCCACTGAGGTAGCTAGAGAAATTCGCCGATTGTTCCTTTTTCATAAATCTTCGTAGAGTTAGATGAATTCAAAGTTTGAGGATGCTAATGTTAATTCATGAGACAAACTTTTATTTATTATCTTCACAAAACATTCATCTCATTGATTTTTTTTTTTTTTTTTTACTGCTATAACATGCATTGACTCAAACATATATATATATTTATTTATTCAAAAACAAATGAAATTTGGAAAATTAATAAATTCAAGTTCAAAAAATTGGGAATTATGATCAACATTAATTTTCACAAAAAACATGAGTATGTACAGCTCATATTCAAAATATTAGAATAATTATTTTTTTTTACAAACTGAAAATATCGTTAGGCAAATTTAATGTCTTTTTATGCAAATATGCAAACGATATTTTTATTAAGAACTTATTGTTGATTAAGCTTATTTATTATCTTAAAATTAATATCATTTTTGAAAATATTAATTGAAAAAAAAATTATTTTGAAAAGTCAAAATATTAGAATATTTATTCAAGTGGTTCAAAATGTTAGAATATTTCACATTTATTCTCCTTTAATTATCACCAATTCATAACTGGTGGCATCATGGATTAAATTAAGACGATTTTATTTAAAATCAATATTCTCTTTGCAGTTTGTTTGCTTTTTCGTCTTAAAATGGGTCGTTTGAGTGATATACCTGAATCTATTAAACTTAGGACGGCTGATTTGTGTTGACACGGTAAAAATCAATGTTATATAGCGAATTTTTTACACTGTTTGCACACAAGCGTTAATGAAATACTAACACAATATTTAAAAAATGGAAAATTTCAAAATAATAGCCGAAATGGCGGCCGAAAACTAAAAACATCTGCTAGAGATGACAGGAAACTGAAGCGTATAGTTAAGAAAAACCGTTTTAAAAATGTGCTATTCTTGCACCGAAAATGGAAAGAAGAAGGAGTTGAAGTTTCTACATCGTGAACATTAAAACGTCTCCATAAATTTAAGTTTGAATCTCGTGTACCGAAAACAAAACCTCTCATGACTGCAAAACAAAAGCGTATAAGATTGAATTGGTGGAAATCAAGACGTTTATGAAGCGAAGAAGATTGGAAAAACATATTACTTAGTGATGAAATTATGTTGTATAGATACAAAACATACTTTCGTCACTAAATAATATATTTTTCCAATCTTCTTCCTCCATAAACGTCTTGATTTACACCAACTGAATCTTATACGTTTTTGTTTTTCAGTCATGAGAGATTTTGTTTTCGGTATACGAGGTTCAAACTTAAATTTATGGAGACGTCTTAATGTTCTCGATCTAGAAACTTCAACTCCTTCTTCTTTCCATTTTCGATGAAAGAATTGCACACTTTTAGAATAGTTTTTCTTAACTATACGCTTCAGTTTCCTGTCAGCTCTAGCAGATGCGTTTGGTTTTAGGCCGCCATTTCGGCGATTATTCTGAAATTTTCCATTTTTTGAATATTGTGTTAGTATTTTACTAACGCTTGATTGCGAACAATGTAAATAATTCCCTATATAACAATGATTTTTACCGTGCCGATAAAAATCAACCATACGAAGTTTAATTGATTCAGGAATATCACCCACACGACCCATTTTAAGACGAAAAAGCAAACGAACTGTAAAAAGTACACCTATTTTAAATAAAATCGTATGAATTTAATCAATGATGCCACCAGTTATGAATTGGCGATAATTAAAGGAGAGTTAATGCGAAATATTCTAATATTTTGAACCACTTGAATAAATTTTCTAATATTTTGACTTTTCAAAATAATTTTTTTTTCAATTAATCTTTTCAGAAATTATATTAATTTTAAGATAATAAATACAGTGCTGGAAAATTGGCGCAGAGGTGGAGCCTATTGATACCACTAAATTATAGTAGTATTTTGCCTCTTATCTAATGATCAAATTTCTGACATTTTATTAAACTGAATAATACCATAAAAATTTTGTGGTGTCCATAGTCTCCACCTCTGCGCCAATTTTCCAGCACTGTAAATAAGTTTAATCAACAATAAGTTCTTAATAAAAAATATCGTTTGCATATTTGCATTAACAGATGTTAAATTACCAAACGATGTTTCCAGTTTGTTAAAAAGACTAATTATTCTAATATTTTGAATATGAGCTGTAAGTGTGCAGGTTATTGAAAGCAGTACTGTAATTTCCGGCGTATAATCCGCGGATCAAACAATCATTCTTCGACCCAGAAATTTCTTAAAGTAAAATGTAACTTTTTAGATCGTGGTAAAAATTTGGCTTCAATTACTAAATAAAATTTCTGGGTCCAAACAGAATTGTTTGATCCGCGGATTATACGTCGGAAATTACGGTACTTTTTGAGATAATCTAATTTTACTTATTGATGGCCTAAAGGAACAGTCTCCTCTTATTACAGAAAAGAAAATGTTAGACATTAGCCAGAAAAAAGTTTATGGTATTTTCTTACATATTTGTAAGATGCATTTTAAAATGAGTGCATTACACTAAACAATTCTATATAATGTTTCTGGTAACTAATTGGATGTTTCCCCTGTAAGATATTTTATTTTCTAAATTTATGAATAAACTACTAAATCATTTTCTTTTATGAGTCTGCCTTGATTCAAAGAACTCATACTCTAAAATTGGGAGGAATGAAAAGTTCACTTTTTCAAAGAGTGAGGGGCATTTTCACAGTGGTGTAGTCCTGGAAAAAATGTGGGGGGACACTCATAGTTTCGAACATTAGGGTCTGTATCACACATAGGGCAAGCTTTATTTTAAATCTTGCTTTTTATTTTCAATTGCAGAGAAAATCAATTAAAAAATTTAATTTGAATTTAAAATTAAATTAAAATTTAAAAATCAAATTTAAATTAATTTAATTAGTTTCTTTATATGTTGGACACTAAATAGCTTGCTAAAGAATTCAAAAATTTAAAACCTTATTTCATGACTGAAAATTTTTGGAATAGAATTCGAAATTCAGTAATGCTAATTCAACAACGAAATTTTTATTAGGATTTGTTTTACATTATTTATTTTGGAAATAGTTGTAAAATAACTGTTTTCCACTGAGAGCATGGAAATTATTGCATTTTTACTTTATGGTCAGATGTAGTGTAAGGAATTTATTGTAATCATGGAAAAGAAAAGTAAAACTGAAATTTTGGCATATCTTTACTTTTTGAAGCCCCCTGAATCCATTTTGCCTATTTTTACAACAATTCTCTATATACGTGCGTATACATTTGTGTATATTGGTATTTCCTTTTAGACTCAAAAAGTCTTTTTTTCTTCATTATGTGTGTTTGAACATGATAGCGTTCAAACGATGTTTTTGATTGGGCTCAAATTTCGAATGTGTGTTATACATGATTAATAGATTATTTAATATTCTGAGGTTATATGCCACTGAGAAATTCGGCACGTTTTTCGCATCTAGGCATTTTTTAAAGCATTTTTTGACCAGAAGTAACAAATAAGTTTTGTTTACGTAAGACCAAAATATCAAAAGTGTGGCCAAGGCCGAAGATAATCGATAATTAATGCTTTTTATTGGTCGGAAGAATACGTTTAGTACTCAAGGATGAGATTGAAAATAGATAAATATCATTCTACATAACATTTCAAAACTTGCGTTTCATCAAGATTTCTTTAAAAAAAAAAACTTCTTGAAATAGAAACTTTAAAATAGTAACTTCTACTGTGTAAATGCAGTACTTGATATTTTTTTTTCAAAAATTAGAATTTTAACGGTGTGAAATTCGGTAAGAACATTTCAAAATTTCAGTTTCCTGACGATTTCTCAAGAAACTTAAAATATGGCACTTATGTATTTTCAGGACTTACATGCTCCCTTAAAACGTTTTGTTTATTATTAACACTTTAATGCCATAAATTAATGGGAAAGTCCTCTAAAATCGTCTCATCACGACTTATCAGAAGCTGTTTTTTTTATAAGAAACTTAAAAATAAATATAGTGGTAACTATTAACATGTAGACGCTCACGAAGAACGACTTTTAAAATTTTTTAAATTTTAAGTGAGGAAATGAGCTGAAAATCTTCTAACGTTGCTATTCTTCTGAAACTATCAGGGCTAGAAACTTTAAATTTGACATAGTTATTTTTAACGCGTAGTTACTCTGATTGAAAGAATGAAATAGGACTGAAATTTGAATGTGTGAATCGGCGCAGTGAATGTTAAAAAATTATTAACAAGAATAAAATCTACTCTAATTAAAAATTTATTTGAATTGGAGGCATTCGATAAAGTGATTAAATAGTCGAACAGAAATTTTTAAAAGATAGCTTTTTGAAGTAGAGTTTCGATACCAAATAACACTTATATTTGTACCAGGTGAGTTATTTAAGAAGAACTTTCCTAATAAATTAGTTTTCAAGTTAATAAAAAAGTGTTTTAAATTAATTTTAATTAAATATTTAAATAAAAGTGAAAAATCGTTTTAAAACAACAGCAATATATTTAATTTTGTCACAGTTTAATAATATGTATTACTTTTTCTCTCTCAGCGGACTTTGAAATGCTTGCTCTCATAAAAGTTCTCGACTCTTAATACTTTTCTAGTTTTCGTGTCAGTAGCCATTCCATGATTTTCCATTTTCCAAATTTCGAGTAAGCCTGTGGTTTTAGCTTGGAGTAAGTAGTTTTTTTTTTTAAATGATTTTGTTGCAGCAAAAATAAAAATTTTCTAACTGACAAATTTTGAATAGAAAAGTCGTATAAAAGTTTTAAAAAAATTGTATGCATTTTTAAAAAAATTAACGAGAATATTATTTCGCTGTCATATTTCAATATTGTTTTATTATCTTATTTTAAGCTTTTTTATAAACTACATTGCATACTTATCTCCAAAAGGTAAAAAATTAAAGCGCGTATCAATCTCTATGGCACACCCTGCATACCGGCCAATATATTAATTGTTCACAAATATTTGTAAAATTAATTTTAGAGCAATGTGTGATTGAAAAGCACGTGTAGCATTTTTTTTTATTAAAAATAAAATTTCGTTTAGTTTAAACAAACATCAGGCAATAATTGCTTATAACTGGTAATGCATTCATTTGAATTATTTTGAGTGACCATATATAGAAATTAATAATTATATGTGCATCACATAACACACTAAAATTTAAACCAGCAGCAAAACGCATTTCAATAAATATCCAGCCATAGATGATAGTGTATTTGAATTTTTTGTGTGCGTGACTCTATATACAAATATCATTTACATACCTAATTAATGTTTTGTTCAGCATAATGTAAAATATAATATATAAAATGCATAATGCAGAGCTCCCAAATGGTCTAAATGGTCTTCGCCTCTAAAGTTCTCTTTTTAGAAAAAGGTCCACTTTGTCCCACTATAGTGGGCTTGTATAGTATAGAATTGTAACCGAAATTCTTTTATGAATGTCAAAAAGTCGCCACGGAATGCAGAAAAACGTTAAACTCAATGAAAATCGCATTAAAAATCATTAAAAATTCAAAAATCGCAGACGACAAAACAGGGGCGCCATTTTATAACTTTCTTGGGAAGGAGGGGGCAAGGATTTTTTGAGAGAAGTTATATAGCTAAGGGTAGGATCCAAGCCTCTACCCCCCTCCCCCCCCCCCCCCCGAATGAGAAACGTAAACTGAATCATGCTTACAAAAACAGCAAAAACTTTGAATACGGAAACGCAAGAACCAATGAAATATTTCGTTTTAAAGAGGTTTTCGTCTTAGCAGGTAAAATTTCAATATATTGAATATTTAAAAAAAAAAAAAAATTAGACAGGATTCTGTTATAGGTTCCATTTTTACAGGTATCCTCAAAGACTGTTAAACCATCAATTCTATAGTATAACTCTGAAAAGAGATGTATTACAGTAAAACTTGTGAAAACGAAGCCTGTCTATAACAGAATTCTTTCACAAAGAGGGAAAAAAAATCAAATTTCTATGAGAAAACATCATACAATTATACTTGCTAAGACAGAGACGATGTCTAAAATAGAACTTTTTTCTAGTTCCTTTCGACTTCTTTTTTTCAGGTTTTACTCCAGGGGCGCCATTTCAAGAATTTCCTAGCGAAGGACAAGGAAAATTTTTCTTTGGGGAACAGGGAACGTGCAGATATACGTGCAGTACAACGTGCAGTACAACGTATAGAAAACAACAAACTGCACAAATCTCACAGGAAATGGGAAAATACCGCACAATAAAAAAAGCTCTGCGTTATTTTGTCTCCTTAACTTCTTTCACGGACATGTGATTATTCTGCGATTTTTCTTAATTTTCGTGAAAGTCTATGATTTTTTTCTCTTTTGAATTCCAAAAAATTAATTCGTCAATGGGTCAAAGAAAAAAATCGCGAATTTTGAAAATCTCGAAAAAAAAAAAAATCCCCAAATCGTCGCGGAAAAAATCGCTAATTTCTCCAAACGACCGTGGAAAATATTGCTAATTTCATCAGAGATCGCGAAAAGAAATGTAGATTTCGTCAAATGATTGTACAAACTAAAATCTCGAATTTTGTAAAAGGATTGTGAAAAAAATTGTGAATTTTGTCAAAAGATTGCACAAAAAATCACGAAAATTTAGTCAAACAATCGAGGGGAATTTCGTCAAACGATCGTGCAATAAGATACGAAATTTCGTGTAACTATCACACAAAAAATGACAAATATTATTAGTTGGTGGTAGAAAAAATAATCACGAATTTCAACAAATGATCGTGAAAATGAATCGCAAATTTTCTGAAAAGGTCGCAGAAACAAATACGGAATTTCATCAGTTGGTCGCAGAAAATTATTGTGAATTTCGACAAATGGTCGCGAGAAAAAAAAAAAAAACCGATTTTGACAACAGTTGCAAAAAAGAAAAAAAAAATCGTGAATTCCGTGAAACGGTCGCTGAAAAAAGCGCAAATTTCGTCAGATGATCGCGAAAAAAGAATCATGAAATTCAATCAGTCATGACTCGCCCCACCAGTGGCCGAGAGGTTCTACTCTCGAAGCTGGTAGATGGGAGGTGCTGGGTTCGATCCCAATCGCGTTCGTCGGCCTAATCGTTCGGAGTTTTCGTGGTTTTCTTCGAACCTTGGACTTCCAAGCGTTAATACGGGTTAGGTTCCCTTAGAAAGACCCCCACGAAGGGCACCCCCCCTAGGGCCTATATCCCTCGTGTTGATAATTGGCCGACATAAACACAACCAACCAGTCATGACTCATGAGATAATCAGCCCACGAACGTCATGAAATTTGCAACTTTTGTTATCTATATAGCAATAAGAAAATTTTCATTACCGATTTTCTGCAAGTAAAGATAAATTAAACCGTTAATTGTTTCGGATTGCGTTTTCACTATTATGAGGTGGATTGGTGTTTATACTTTTTTATCAAAGGGATCCTGAATATTTTTCAGGTGAAAAAGCTACATATTTGAACATTAATGAATACTCTATATACAAGTATATCTTCATTTTTCTACATAAAAGTGAAAGTTTATGTTAAAGATATAATTGTAGGCTTCTTTTACAATAATTGTATTAAAATGTGGATTCATTTTCTTTCATTTCGGGTTGGGTTGCCTTTTAATGTAAATCTTTTTAGCAGTTTTCGTATTTACATGAAATTACAGTCCTGCAGCAGGATAGGTCGATGTATTTCCTTCATTGCGAGTGAGGTACACATTAAGTTTTTCGGATTGTGTTTTATCTCTTTCGGTCCGAGTCGGGATGAACTGGGTTTTAACAAGGAAGCCCTGAATATTTTTCAAATTAAAAACTATAGATTTGACTATTAATGGTGGGCCACTAATAATCCATGTGTTCATTTCTGTACATAAGGGATAAAATTATAGACTACTTTGTAATAAACGTTTTAAAAATCGAGTAATTTTCTTTTACTTCGGGATTTGGTGGAAGTCTGCCGGTTTTTCGGTTGAAGAAATTATTTTGTCGAGTGCGCGCAGACTCCATTCCTAGGCGTTGTAGAATTTTGAGAGTGTACCATATATAATATGATTTAATAAAGCAAATAAATAATTTGATAACATTACAATGATTGCAATAAATGTAACCTGAGACTAATAATGCAAAAAGTAAAAAAGTCAGATAATCTAGAACTTGAATTATACTCGCTTCTTCATCAACCCCCCCCCCCCCCCCCCCCCACACACACACGCAAGAAAAAATATATACTATCGGAAAAAACTCTACCCCTGAATTTCTAGCCATGAGGGGACTGGTTTTCCTATGATCAAGTTGTACACAGCTGAGAAGAAAATGTCTCTCATGTATTTTTAAAATTAGCCAAAGTACGATATATGTCTCACCTTAAGAAAGTTCGAGTAGGAAATTTTTTTAAATAATTATTCATTTCTAAGCATAAAGCATTTATTAAATGCATATGTTTTTATTGCAATCAAATCTGATAAATTATTTTAGCGTTTGAGCAATTTTTAAATTTTTGTTTGAGTCTAACAATTTGATGGTTGATAAATTTTCTGGAAAATCAAATTCCTTGGGAGGGGCTATTGCCCCCCTCCGAAATGGCGCCCCTGCGATAAAATTTACTACATAAAACTACCTGAAGATTGAAATCGAATGACAAAAAATCGCCGCAAAACACAAAAATTGTATAAAAAAATTCAAAAATCACGGTACGAATTGCGAGACAAATTTATTGAAAAGAGGACAAACTATATTAAACTGAGATTAGAACAGTCAAAAATACTCTAAAAATCCCATAAAAAATTGCGAAAGATTCAAAAATCGCTGTGCGAATTCCGAATAAACTTTACTGAAAAGAGGACAACATTTACTATAATGGGACTAAAAAAAATAAACAGGATTCATTTTACTAATGTGGAAAAATCACCGCGAAATGTATAAAAATCGTTAAAAATTCATAATAATCACAAAAGTCAAAATTTACTAAAGTAGGTTATAACATTGTCACCGGAATTCTTTCACAAATGTGCAAAAATCACCGCGGAATGAAAAAAAAAAACCCGGTAAAAATTACAATCTGAGGACGCAATCGAGAAAGGGCAAAATCCATTACATTAAGGCTAAGGGTTTGAAACTAAATTTCTTTTTCGAATGTCATAAAATTGAAACGAAACGCGAAAAAAAAAGCTGAAATTCGCAAAGAAAATTCGTCAAAATTAAATCGCTGTACAAATTCTGAATAAACTTTATGGAAAAAGTTGAAAAGAGGACAAAATTTGCTACTATTCTAACAAATTGAAACTGAATTTCTTTTATTAATGTGGAAAAAAATCACCGTGAACGGTAAAGAAAAAAAAAAAAAAAAAAAGTCAAAAATCGCAAAAAAATTAAATTTAAAAAAAATCCGAAACCTGGCTTCGAAGTGCACAATTTTATACATAGATGTAACTCGCCTCCATCTTGTAGCTGTATGTGCAACAGTCTTTTCAGCACATAGACCACACAGACCAACCTCTATCTTTATTATTATAGATTTAGTTTTGATTTTGATGTAGAAGCATGTCCCTCTGTTAAAGGAAATATTTAAAATTTATTCTTCTTTTTGTTATACTTCTTAAATATATTTTTATCAAAAGAAAGTATTGGAATCTTTTTGATGGATTAACATGTTTTAGGTTGACCTGAATATTATTTGACATTTTTTTTAAAAATTTCTCTCTGTGTATGATACATATTTCGTAGCCACTCTATTCTAAAAACAAAAGCATTGAATTTCATCAAATATCATATTTAATTGGACCTTAGCATATACAAGTGCTAATCAGGTTTTGGTATATATGGCCCAACAGGTGGCATTACTATGCTGCATTTTTCACAATTTGCATATCTATATCTCAGCATCTCTGTTATGAAATTTCACCAAATTTTACATTCACTTAACTCTTGACATAAATTGATGCTGATTAGATTTGATATATTTCGCCCAACAGTAGGTGCTATTGTGTCACATTTGTAACGATTTCCGTGATAGCCAGATCTCGGCATGTTTGGGATGGAATTTGATTAAATTTAATATGCAAGATGATTATGAATAACTGTTGATTCTATATTGGTTTTGGTCACTCCCCAGGGGGCGTTGCCATACTATGCTTTTTCTGATGAACATCTTAGCTTATCTCAGTTTTGTGTAGAAAGCAACTAAAATTTAAATTAAAATTTTTAATGTTTAAGGTTAATAATTAACAATTAGGATGGAGCGAAAAAAAATATTTTTTTAAAAGCAAAAACGGGTAGGTGCCAAAAGTTGCCTTTATACTAGTACATCAACTGCTTGGAATTTTACTGCTGAAGAAAAATGGCTTGAGTCTGCGCTTTTGGTCCATAAGTCGAAATTTTGGATAAAATTTGACATTTTTTCAAAAAAATAAAAAAATTCCTATAGAGATGGTTATTATTTAAATGTGCTATTTAAACCTTTATTATTAATGACTTAATATATTTAAACAATAAAACGATATCTTTATTCTGTATAACTGGAGCAAAACTGACAACTTTCGGTAAAAAAAAAGGCGTTGCCACTCTGTTGTGTCATACAACTAATTGCTTTTTAGAATGCAGCTCTTACCTAGTTGCTTTCAAAACTATTCAGGAGGTATCACGTGTAGGTGGCCGCATTGCATGTCACAGCAGTGCATAGTTCGACCACCCTACCATCTGACAAGGAGAGGGCCAACCTTGTTAATCACAGATTTTGATTATTTTAATATATGTTGTAGGGTAGAGGCCCCTTAGTGTCAGGTTCAACGGATTTTATCCAATGCTCCTTAGTTCTTGAGAAACCGGGGGGTCTAATATTAGTGCACAACTTAAATACTTACTTTGCTACAACAATGATAGGTCAGTCATAGCTCAGTTGGTATGGTGTTAACCGGCTGGTTGGCGGGCCCGGGTTCGATACCTGAATGCGCTACATTTGTTTTTCTCATTTTTTGTTTTATAAATTTACTTGTAAGTATAACTTAATAATCTCACTGTCAATTAAAATTTTTAATATTGTATATCAATTATAATTTTAACCTATTTAATTTTTTACTTTTAACTGAATAGTTGTAATAAAACATCATAAAACTGTTATTTTTTTTTTTAAATCACTTTTAAAATGTATTTCATATATTCTTTATCGTTGCAATGATATTGAGCAATTGTGTCAATTCGTGATTTTAAAGAAACATCATTTACGCATTGCTTTAACAAAGGAAGTCAATGAGATAATACTATTATTCTGTTTTTAAAGTAACAAGCATAATCATATTAAAAATTAGCATCAGAATTAAATTACAACCGATTTTTTGCATATTAAAGATTTTTAAATTTGTAATAAGTATGCTTGCGCTCTCAATTATTTTGCTTTCCCCTTTATCTTTTTTCTGCTTTTAGTTTATTTGAATATTACTTTTTTTATCATAACTAGATGGCACCACAACAGAATTTGTCATGATTTTGGAATTTTTATCATTCAATAATAGATCCAATTTCTTTTTAAACTTCTTTAATGGATGAGAAATGATAGTTTACAAATAAGAAATGATAAATTTAAGTTTGTTAACATTATAATTAATGTTTGGTGTTAAAATTTTTAATTGAAATTATTAAATTATAATTATAACTATATTTATAAAACAAAAAATGAGAAAAACAAATGTAGCGCATTCAGATATTGAACCCGGGCCCTCGGATCAGCCGGCAAACGCCATGCCAAC